>JABWDL010000158.1:0-22028 GCA_015343265.1 Pao palembangensis | reverse complement strand
CTGTCCTGATGCTAATGTTCAGTTTTACCAGTTGAATGTTTTAGTTATAACAATGGTAATAAACTTTATTTCTGTCCAAACAATCATGCAGCAAAGAGTCTGGTTTCTGAATTCAGAATAAAGTGGACTAAAAGAAGAGCCATTCATCAAATCCAACCTGGAAAGAGACGTCAGACGTTTACCAGCACACAGTGTTCAGCAGGTGGAGGTTCAAAGATGGTTCTCACAGGTGAGCAGGCTCCTGGGGCCCGTTTCAGAAAGCAGGTTCAGCCAGAACTCGGGGTTAATTTGTGATTTAGGGGAATCTCAGGGTTTTCGTTTTCGGAAAGCAGATTCACCAAAACTTTGAGTCCATTACCGGGGTAACATACGTTCCAAATAAGCCCGACTTTCTGCTGCCCTTAAAGCCTGCAGACTGCCGGAGAGGAAGCTCTGCCCCCGATTAAACGTTTAGTTCCCTGATGGGAACTTCTTTGAGTTACAGATTTAGTTGCACCCTCGATAGTTTAACAGCATTCTTAGCCCTCACGTCGCTCATGTTGCTGAAAAGCTCTCGGTTCGAGCAAATTCTTTGTTGTGATTTGGTTTTTTATCATCTTAATCATCTTTTTGCCAGCGGGGTTTTTTAATATATCGGTGAGCATGTATCCAAGGTAACCGTCGGGCTGTCATAAACATTACTGTTGCACTCAAACGATTTTAAAGCCGTTTGTAGTGTTAAAAGTCCCAGCCGGCCCAGACATCTGATGGAAGTGTTCACAGAATTACAGGCATCAATTTAATCAATAAATAGATGAGATCTGAAAGCAACAGCAGCAATTCCAGAGAACTGCTGCTGCTACCAGAGAAACCAGTGGGTCCAGTTGTGTCTGTGATTAATGGTGGTATTTAGTGAACCAACACTGGGTGGCGCTGGATCACCTCAGCCTTTTTTCTGTTGGCTGTAATGGAGATAAAACTTAAACATATTCAGAAACCATAAATGTGGAGACGTGTGTGAATAACAGACATTCAAGGCTTTCAGATAGACAGAACTAAACACTGACAGTGATGGAAGCTAAAGATTTGGCTTTGTCGTTGTTTAGGGGATTTCTCTAATTAATTAAATATCGTTATCAGGGGTTAAAGGAAGTGACTGAACGCTGTTTAATGAGGACAGGCTAAACACCACCACAGCAGCTTGGATTTAACTCATATCTGACATGTTTGAACTATATTTTTGTGTTTCATCTGAACTTTCTGCCAAGTGTGTTTGGTGCCTGTTGGGTTGCACCTGTGGCCTGTTGGGTTGCACCTGTGGCTCAAACACACATCTAGAACAGAAATGTTGAATGAGTGGAAGAACAAACATTTCTTTTTTTTAAATCTCTCTCCAGTTAATAACCACTCATGGACTCACTCAGCAATTTTCAGCCACACCATCTCTCTCTTTGCTGCTGCTGCAGTGTTACTTTTTTTTCTTGAAAATATGTGCAATCCTACTCTTAACTGTGAACGTGAGGTTATAAATTTTAAATGCTCCGAAAATTAAGTGTTGCTCGACAGGCCTATATTAAGGTGATGTAATGTGTAAGTGTGATTGTGTATGGATTGGTGAGCCGTGGTATCATATTGATGCTATTATGAGGTGTATTATGACATCATTGAGGGCCTAGGCATGAAATGCACAGCCCGCCACTGCAGTACGGTAATGTCTGTGCGTAAACCACCAAATATTCTGAACACCTCTCTGGAGACGATTCTCGCAGGAATTTTGCTAATGGACTCTGCTAATCCCTTTTGGCCGTAAAAGGCCACAAAATGTGTTTTAAGACTTGGGAAACGATGCTACAACCTAACAGAGGAAAAAAGCCCAAAACCACATCTGGTCACAGCTCGCAGTGGGGTTGCAAAAGCTGACACCTCCCCAGACGAGGACAATCAACGGCTCAAGTGTAACTGGAATTGACATTGTGGTCTATCATTATTATTCTTATATTCCTTTTCTTTTCATATAGGAAAAGTATGAATGTATATATATTCATATATATGTATTTTGCATATATACACGCACACGAGCAGAGCTCCTGCACCAATGTCCTGCATTCCGTATTTGTGACTTTTATGATCAACAGGTAACAGACCTGATAGCCCTTTTGGGCACACAGTAGGGAATGAAATCAGGGAAGTTGAAAACACACTTACATATTCCCCAAAGTTAATTCTAACCTGCACCAAATCCGAGGTTCAACAATCCGGCAGACCTTCCTCTCCAGTATACCCGAATAGACCTTACCAGGGAGGCTGAGGAGTGTGATCCCCCTATAGTTGGAACACACCCTCCGGTCCCCCTTCTTAAAAAGAGGGACCACCACCCCGGTCTGCCAATCCAGTGGCACCGCCCCCGATGTCCACACAATGTTGCAGAGCTGTGTCAGCCACGACAACCCTACAACATCCAGAGCCCTAAGGAACCCCGGGCGGCTCTCATCCACCTCCTGGGGCCCTGCCACCGAGGAGTTTTTTGACCACCTCGGCAACCTCAGCCCCGGCGATACAAGAGAACCCGCCCCCGAGTCCCCAGGCCCTGCTTCCTCACTAGAAGACGTGTTGGTGGGATTGAGGAGGTATTCGAAGTATTCCTTCCACCGATCCACAACGTCCCGAGTCGAGGTCAGCAGCACACCATTCCCACTGTACACAGTGTTGACAATGCACTGCTTCCCCCTCCCCAGGCGCCGGATAGTGGTCCAGAACCTTTTCAAAGCCGTCAAGAAGTCGTTCTCCATGCCCTACCCGATCTCCTCCCATGCTCAGGTCTTTGCCTCATCGACCACCGTAGCTGCCCTCCGCCAGTACCCGTCTGCTGCCTCAGGAGTCCCCCAGGCCAAAAAGGCCCGATACGACTCCTTCTTCAGCTTGACGGCATCCCTCACCGCCGGTGTCCACCAGCGGGTTCGGGTGTTGTCGCCACGACTGTCACCAACCACCTTGCGGCCACAGCACTGGTCGGCCGCCTCAACAATGGAGGCACGGAACATGGTCCACTTGGACTCAATGTAACCCGCCTCCCCCGAGACATGGTTGAAGCTCTCTCGGAGGTGAGAGCTGAAGCTCCTTCTGACAGGAGACTCTGCCAGCCATTCCCAGCAGACCCTCACAATACGTTTGGGTCTGTCCAGCATCCTCCCCCACCATCGGAGCCAACTCACCACCAGGTGGTGATAAGGACTCCAAAAAGGGCAGGTACGCCAAATTGCTATTTGGGCCATAGGCACAAACCACAGTCAGCAACCGTCCCCCCACCCGAAGGCGTGGAGACAGAGTTCGGGTCCTTTACTAGGTTAGAATAATCCAAAGTGTCTCACCGTCATCCAATTTATACTTTCTATCATAATCACAATTGAGTTTATATTGAGTTTAATCTTGTTCATTTATATAATCATTCGTTGGTGTGCAATAAATTGTCATTTTCCGTCATTAGTTTCCCGTTTGTTAATTGGAATATAAGCATTAAACTTTATTACTATATAAACTTTTAAGTATATATATATTTTTAAGTATATATTTCTTCCAATAAGTGGAAGTGGTGCCCCCTAAGGAGTGCAAGTAGAATTAAGAAAGTTCTACAGTACTGTCTTCACGCTACAACCTTATAAAGGACATTATTCTGTGTGTTTGTTGACGGTCTCATAAATGAAAGTTGAATCTGTCAGGTTAAGATTACAACATGTATTAACTTCTACTTTATCTTCCTACAGAGAACAAGAATGTTGTGTTTATTCATTATGAATCTTTTAAATGGAGTTGTTAAACATGGTGGCGAGAAACAAATGGATGAACATTTATTTTATGAAATAAGCTTTTCCAAAAAAGAAACGAGGAAGCTTGACTTTAGGAGGTAATTTGCATTAAATTGTAACTTGCATATGCACAAGCTATCCGAGACCAACCACCCAGGGGTGGGGAGGGCTTCGGAGGGATAAATACACAAACCGCCCCCCGCCCCACGCTTTTTGCCTATGCTTTCATCTCCTGTTTGTGTCTTGTCCTTCCATGTGTTTCTTTGCCTTTTGGTGCTCTTTTGTTACACTTTATTTTTCAAGCCAAAACTTCTAAGATTTAGAACAAATTTCTTCTCTTTTCATATTTTCACTTTTCAAAATGAGTCTTCTGGAAACCTATGTTGAAGATCGACTTTTTCTTTAATGCGTTCAAGTACTGCATCTGTAAAAGACCGTACTCCAAATTATTACAATTTTGAAATTCTCTGAATCGTGATAGTTTAGTTTTGTTTGGTCAGATGAAATTAACGGACGCTGATTCAGACACCCTCAAGAATCCACTGGAAAGACCGCTGCCCAGCTATTAAATCAATATCTGCTCCCTGGGCTGACGCCGGATTTGCCAGCACTGCAAGGAACCCCTCATACTCTGTGGGTTGACACGCGCTGAGAGAGCTGGGATACTCAGTAACAGGCCTGTACCGGAAGACTGGACCCACCTGGGAGCAGTGCTGCCCGAGAGTAACAACGAAAGCTCAACTGGTCTGTTGGTCATTTACTGGTGTCTCAAAATATTCTAATTAATTAGTTTCAATCTCTAACTGAAAGCACCAGTTCTGAGACACTAATGACCAGCAAACTTTCGCTGCCGTGGTGTTGAGGGGGTCCGGTTTGGTGGCCTCAGGATCGGGTCTCTGCTCTTTGCAGATGATGTGGTCCTGTTGGCTTCATCAGTCCGTGACCTCCAGCTCTCGCTGGATCGGTTCGCAGCCAAATGTGGAGCAGCTGGGATGAGAATTAGCACCTCCAAATCTGAGGCCATGGTTCTTGGCCGGAAAAGGGTGGCGTGCCTTCTCCGGGTTGGGGAGGAGATCCTGCCCCAAGTGGAGGAGTTCAAGTACCTCGGGGTCTTGTTTACGAGTGGAGGGAGAATGGAGCGGGAGATCGACAGGCGGAGCGGTGCGGCGTCTGCAGTAATGTGGACTCTTGTTGCGGTGAAGAGAGAGCTGAGCCGAAAGGCGAAGCTCTCGATTTACCGGTCAGTCTTCGCTCCTACCCTCACCTGTGGTCATGAGCTTTGGGTAGTGACCGAAAGAACAAGATGGCGGGTACAAGCGGCCGAAATGAGTTTCCTTCACAGGGTGGCTGGGCTCTCCCTTAGAGACAGGGGGAGGAGCTCTGCCATCCAGGAGGAGCTCGGAGTAGAGCTGCTGCTCCTCCGCGTTGAGAGGAGCCAGATGAGGTGGCTCCAGCACCTAGTCAGGATGTGTCCTGGACGCCTCCCTGGTGAGGTGTTCAGGGCACGTCCCTCCGGTAGGAGGCCCCCGGGAAGACCCAGGACACGCTGGAGGGACTACGTCTCTCGGCTGGCCTGGGAACGTCTCGGGATCCCCCCGGAAGAGCTGGACGAAGTGGCTGGGAGAGGGAAGTCTGGGCGTCCCTGCTTAGGCTGCTGCCCCTGCAACCCGACCCCGGATAAACGGTAGAAGATGGATGGATGGATGGACATTTATACTGTTTCTATATAAAGAAAAATAATAAAAAGATAGCGACCTATCAGTCTGTGGCTGGTGTACAGCTGATCCAGGGCCACATCCGAGATGAAACTGAAACACATCTTTCAGTTAAGGTTAACACTGTGAAGGTGTCATAGGACAGTTCAAAATCCTTCTAAAGTTATTTGATAATATTCTGGACTCTGTGTAATGGGGGTCATTAAGATGATTATATAATTACACAAAATGTGTTTTTTGTTTATGACCTTACCTGATAGTTTGGCACCTGCTTCCTCAGGCGGAACTTAAGTTTTTCCATGTACCCCTACGTTCTTTTTGGGAAACCCCGGAAATGTACCGCAGTACAAAAGCTCCGTTCATGCCCATACGCTTCTTCTTTTGTTCATTCATTGTAAGAGGGATTTTTGTGACGAGAGGACGTCAGTGTGTCACTGCAATTCTCTTTATTTGTCAGAGAGAAGAAACCAAATAAAGAAGTCAAGAGGAACCAGCAGGAGTCGCTGTGCAGGGGCGCCGCCAGCACTTTTTGGGCCCCATGAAAAAACGTGACATTGGACCCCATCACCGAAGACCACAAGAACCCTGTGCAACTGCTGTAACCACATGTCCAGGATCCAATCGACCCAGTCCAAACTGAACACAACTCTACCTTTTCTGATGGATGGATGAATTGACTGATTAGCCTCTTCCTCTTCCTTTAAGTCTTCATGGCTTCATTGAAGAAGCAAAATAAAGCATAAAATAAAAACACAAGTCAGTCAGGTTACATCAAATTGAAAGGTAGGGCAACTTAGCATGAATAGAACACAAGACTGCACATTCTACCCTGGGACGTGTGACATGTCGACCTAACGTAGGGTTAGGGTTCACCGTTTTTTTTTCACCTCCATAACCTGCCACTGACACAGACCTAAACCGTTACACATGGCGGACCTCAAAACGTTTTATTGTTTGTTTTTGTTACCAGTTTTAGCTCACTGAAAACTCTCTCAGCTCCAGAAACAGTAACAGGCAATGTGCAAAAAAGATGCACACCTCTCCTAATGTGCTCTGCAGCTGCAGAAATCTCTGATGTCAAGGTATTATTTGAGTCATCTCTGTGAAATTAACACAAACTCAATCAGTCAATGCTTGAACATGCCCAGCATCCCAAAAAGACTAGGCTGTAGCCTGTTTTTGATTCAGATATTTAGCCTTACGTGAAAAAGAAAATGTGTCTGACAGGGAAAAATAGTCTAGTTGTCTTGGATTAGTACAGATAAAGAGAGAAAAAAAGACAAAAACATCACTCGCACAGACCCCCTTCAATAAAGCTAACTGACATTCCATGTTGCTCACCTTCTGGTGGGGGTTCATGTGGTTTAGGGTGTTGTGGGGAGACATTGCACCTAGTGACATAGTTGTTGAGTCTGGTAAGGAGGGCGGGGAAGCCCATTTACTTTAATTAGCTAAACATCGAATTAGCTAAACATCGAATTAGCTAAACATCTCATTGTGGACATCAAACTAGAAAACAGCTCGATTTCAACCACTCCGACAAAGACTACACCAACCTTTCCCTGAGAAAAACTTTGATCTCTCTTACCTCTTTCTTTTTTTCTCTCTCCTCTGTTGGAACCCAAACTTGGCTTTACCAGACATGGCAGCAGCCTCTAAACTCTGTGCTCAACTCCAACTGTAGCTGGCAGTCTAGCGCGACTCGGGCTATACCATTTGGGGGGGTGAGGTAAAAATAAATTTGCCCAAATAAAGTCAAAATCTCCGACATAGATGTGTTTAATTACCTTATTTTTAATCAAATATTAATAATGATTTTTATTTTTTTGTAGTGTTGGGCGGGCCCTTAGAATCTTCCCAACCCCCACCCTTTACGGCACCCACGTAGCTGCTTATCAATAAAACACAACGTAGAGGAACACACCGGTTACAAACTACAGCGGAACTAAACGCTCTCGCAGTTGTTCTGTCGGAACTTTACCATGTAACATTTAGCGGAAGTCGGCGATAGCGGTTTTGAGCAGCGCGTGTTAGCCTGCATTGAAGAAGGTTTTTTTTTTGTAACGTCCAAGTCAACAGTCATGTCTTCTGACGATGGTCTGAGAACGTTTATTTTTGAGCGAATGAATGTAGCTGCGGAGGAAATATTCCAAGTGTTTCAGCAAAAGATCGACGGATCCGAAGCTGAGCTCGATTATCAGCGCAGACTGGTGGAAAGTGTTTGGAGACCCGAAACAAAGTTACACGGGAAAGGTATGGAAAAGTAAGATTTTAACAAAGATGAAACGATTTTCAGTATGGACGCGGTGTGGATAAGAACAGGCACAATGTAACCATGATGCTAGCTCCGCAACCATCGGTGTTCACCTAAAGGCACTTTAGAAAATCGACGCTTTTAAAAACATATTTAAGATAGCTTTTTAAAATTTTAGCAGTCTTTTTCTCTCTTAACCCTGTGTATTTCTTTTAAGTTTTGTATTGCTGCAGTCTGAGATTTTGTTGTAAATGTAAAATGCGTTATAAATTAAATGTATTATGTTTTGCATCTTCAGCATTTGGTGGGAAATATAGGAATCATGTGACATTATTAATGATTTTTTTTTTCCCTTTCTTCCGTGTACTAACAAACGTAAACAACAAACAACTAAATGCTGCCAAATTATTACGTAGCCAGATGCTCGAAAATGACTAGGAACTAGAATATACGTCTTTATTAAAACTCCTCCCTTTTTTATAATTTGTATAGCTTTGTAGCATATACTACATACATACAAATGTCCATTTAAATATATATATATATATCCAGTAATGTATGTTTTGTGTGTTGTGCTAATGCATTCTCTCTAGAAATAGGTACAGTAAAGTGTTGCTTTTTCATTGTATTGTGTTCCTGAATGTTGACCTGATTAACTGTGAAGCCCTTCAAGTCCCCCAAGAATCGTTTTAAATGGGTGCAACCCTGTCTCGGTTGTAGGACAGCCTGATGATCATGGGCTGTGGAGCTTCTACGATTTTCGGTTTGGGGCACAAACGATCTGTGTGCCCACTCAATCATTGGAGAATCCAGCTTTCAGGGTCTCACAGAGCCATTAGGCCATGAAGTAGCAGCCTGACTCGCCTCCATGACCTCTCTCAGGCCAACTACTCTCACATTGTTTCATCTGGACCTGCTTTCTAGGGCCTCACACTTATTTTAGAGAAAACGCCTCCAGATGTGGGTCACGAACAGCTGTCTGCAAATCTCTGTGTTTGAGCTCAGCAAGATAACTGCATGAGTCCGCTGTAGCACACAGAGCATTAGTAGAGAGGCTAGTTCAGCTGTACACGGTACATTGAGCTTCTTAGGGATCCGCCAACAGGTTCGTTTTGCAGAATGAATCATTCTTTTAGTTATGGCTGGCTGGCTCAGGGTCAACAAATGGATAATTTTTATGCAGTTACTCACTGATCATCTTGATTCTTAATTCTTTTTTGTGTTTCTAGAGTTTCCACAGCCACCAGTGCGTCAGGTGGAAGGGGATCCCACTCACCAGCATCAGGACAGGAGCTCCAGTCTGGACCAGGAGGGCTCAGAGCCTCCACCAATCAAAGAAGAAGAGGAGGAACCCTGCTGTCATCAGGGTGGAGAGCAGCAGACTGTGAAGCAGGAGAGCGACACCTTAATGGTGACTCGCATCCATGAGGAAGACGAGCAGAGTGGAGCTCGAGTTCTGGACTTGCATCCTGATCAGAGTGATGAAAAGCCTGAGATGGACAGACTCGATGGGGCACTCAAGAATCCACACTAACCCACAGCAGTCAAAGTGTCCAGGTTTGCCACCAGCTGGTTCAGGTGTGGCTGCAGCTTCTTCGTCTTTGATTTTGAGTTTTGTGTCCTGTAACAACGATAATAAACATTGTTTCTCTGCAAAGCGACGAGCAGCACAGTCTTATTTCTGAGTTCAAAATCAAATGTAACAACAGGTGATGACTGAAACAGCCTGGAAACAGTTGTCAGGTCTTCAGCACACGGCTCAGTCACGTGACCCTTTGGCCAGTTCCTGTCAGACTCCAGCTGTAGCATCTGGGGTCAGCTGGAGGTTCTGGCAGAATCCTTGGGACCTGCTGGTAAAAGCAGCAGATGCTGGTGGAGCCTCCCAGCACCACCTGGAGTCAGGCTGCTCTCCATCCTCAAGCTGCAGCCTCACCACCGTTTCCTCCTCGGGTGACTGATGGATTCTGCTTCAGACCTGTTCACTGGGTAGAACAACCTGGCGCTCCTCATCCTGCATGTCTTCCTCTCCTCTGAAACTCTGCTGGTCTCTGGTCTCATTAATGCCGTTTCTTTTCTGGTTTTATGCTTCTGGCTCTCTCACGGTGTTGCTGATCTGGGCTCAGACTCTGGGAGAACCAGCTGGACCAGCAAAGCTCGGATTTAAACTGCTTTATTGCATCAGCAAACGTGTCAAACATGCAGAGAAGTCATCTGAGTTCTTTCAGGAGCCCAGCAGCCAGGTGGGGGCCGGTGGACGCAGCAGGGACGGGGAGGAGCACGCCCTCTCTCTGGAGGCATCTGACCAGGTCCAGGATGGAGTCCAGCTCCTGACGGAAGGCCTCCAGCTGCCTACTCTTGTCCTCGGCCACACGCCTCCAGCACTCGACCTGTGACCTCTCCTCAGACTCAGACCTTTGCCAAGATCGGCCAATCACCTGCTAGGAGAGGGGGACAGGTCCTGAGGGGAGAGGAGCAGAGCCCAGCCAGGGTCTCTGCTGCTCCGCCTACCTGCTGGAGCTCCTGCTCCCGGCTCTGGTGTCTGAGCTCCATGTTGACCAGTTTCCTCTCCAGGCTGCACAGGAGCTTCACCTCTGGGCTCTGAGCATCTCTGGCCTCCTTCAGCTCCACCAGGAGTCTGCTCAGCTGCACCAGGAGACAGGCAGTCAGCATGGTCACACCTTCCCACCTGATCCCTCCTTGACTGGAGCTGCACCTGCTGCTGCAGAGCCTCTTCTCTCCTCCTGGACACCTCCAGCCCGTCTTTAGCTGCCTCCAGCTCCTGCAGCTGCTCCTGTAGAACCTCCACCGTTATCTGCAAGACAGCATGGAAGCCATTTGTGGGCCTGGACCAGAGCCTGAGCCTGATCCTGAGTGGATCAACAAGCTGCTACCTGCTGGGTCTGGACTTTGCTGCTCCACTCTGCCAGCTGAGAGGAGGCCTCCTCCTCCTCCTCCTGCTGCTGCTGCTGCTGCTGCTGCATCCTGCAACACCAGAGTTGAGCTCTGTCAGCTCTTTCTCTCCCTCTCTGCCCCCATCCCCCCCCCATACCTGACCAGCTGCTCTCTGGCCTGAGCTACCTCCACCTTTAACATCTCCTTCTCCTGCTCAGCCTGCAGCTCCACAAGCTCCAGACGATGCTTGAGAGATTTGTTCTCCTGCAGGACGTCTGAGATGTGACTGTCTGGAAGAAGGAGCAGAGCTTGAGCTGGGTTAGGAGGGAGGAGGAGAGGGGAAGTAGGAGAGGAGAGGAGACCCACCTGTGAAGACAGCAGGCCTGTAGGTCTTCTGGCAGCCAGCAGCAGGAAAGGTCTCCTCTGCTGGGGGCGTAGCTCCTCCTGGGGGCTGCCTGGTCTCTGTCCGGTGGTGTTCTGCTCGAGGCTGGCGGCTGGAGCTGGGCGGAGCTCTCCTCTTCTCCTTCTGGAGCTGCTCCACGGAGCGACTCAGCTCCTGAATGGTTCTGGTCTTAGCGCTGAGCTCTCTGTTCAGCCTTTGGATGCGGACTCCAAAGGCGCCCTCAGGGTGCTGCTGACCCGGACCTGGACCTGAGCGTTCCTGCAAACGGAACACCAGCTCTCTGTGAACCTGGGCTGAGAGCCACGGACTCAGACTACCAACCTTGTGTTTGAGCTGCTGCTGCAGGGCCGCCATCTCATCGTGGAGGGCCCGTTCCCGCGCCTGATGAGCTGCTTTCAGGTGCTGCAGCTCTTCCTCCAGGCTCTGACGCTGCGCTCTGGCTCCATCCAGCTGCTGCTGCAGCTCACAGACGTGCTGCTCGTAGCGCGCCTAGCCAAAGAGCACAAACAGCGCTGGGATCCACGGCCGTCTGCCTCAGAGGAGCAGCTCATGCCTCAGCTCCTACCTGGACGCTTTGGAAGTGGAGCTCCATAGCCTGGAAGCTGCCTTTGGCCTCCTGGTTGCGCTTCTCCAGCTCTGCCTCCAAGCGCTGAACCTTGAGCTCCAGCAGGGCGTGGGTCCTGCTGGACGCAGCGGGGGCCGGGCGGACCTCTCTGCTCCTCTGCAGCTCTCGCACCTGAGGAAGACGGCGGTGAGACTGGGGAGGAAGTCAGAGACGGGAGGGGCTGACACCTGGTTCAGGTTCACCTGTGGCTGCTGCTGCTCCACCCTCTGAGCGCCAGCACCTTCCTGCCGGCCTCTCTGCTGGAGCTCACTGCTTCTGGTTGAAACAGCCAGCTTCATTTGTTCTACCTAGAAGGAGAGCAGAGGAGTGGCAGTGGGCGTGGGGCCTTCTGGCCCTGCTCTGAAGGCCTACCTGGGCTTTCAGCTGCTGGATGTCTGCAGACGCAGCCTTCAGCCGTGCAGCATCGGTGGCCTCCAGCCTCTGCTGCTGCGGTGCAGACGCCTCGGCCCCCCGTCTGGACCCTAGAGGGACGCAGGCGTCAGTCCAGCTTCTGCTTCCATCACTTGTCTCATCTTCAGTTTAATGATCATTAAAACTACTTTAAGAAGAGTTAGCTAGCTTAGCTTATCTGCTACGCTTATGAAGATCTTGGAAGAACAGAAGCTATTTGAGACACGTGACTCAAACCAGCGATGATGAAGGTCTGGAAGAGTTGAGCGGAGGCTGGAGAAGGTGGAACCTTGTACACCTGATGAAGGAGAACCTACCTGGAGGTGCTTCTGCCCTAATCCAGACAACAACCCAGTCACACAGTCCAGGTCTTTGTTCTAACCACAGTGGAGCAGCTTCCATCCTGCTGGAGCTCTGATGCTGCCAGCTGGCTGCACACTCCTCCTTCAGCTCCATAAACTCAGCTAAATCAGCGGCACCATCGTATGGACACGCCCCCTCGGGGTTAGGCTGTGAGGGACTGGTGATCTGACCTTCAGCCAGCAGAGCCTGGTTCTCCTGCTCCAGTCTGTGCACGTCCTCACGGAGCTGCTTCCCCTTCCTCTGCTCCAACACAAGCACAGCTCACAGCGCTGAAGCACCAAGCTAGCGCTGCTGCAGCGCCGCCGCAGCTTACCTGGAGCCGGCCCATCTCAGCTAACAGGGCCGACATGTGCTCGGAACCATCCCCCGAACAGGAGCCGCCAGCAGACGTGGAGGCTCGACTGAGCTGCTCCCTGATCAACAAAAACCAACATTTTCAATTTCACTTTTTCTAATTCTGGATAAAAAGATGTCTGTGTAAATTCTCACTCATCCAGGTCATAGTTATCCAAAATTAGATCTCTGAGTCAACTGGACTGAAAGGTTTCCTTGAAAACGTTTTGCCCTCTCTCCAGAGAGCTTCTTCAGCTTCTACACCTAAAAGAAAGCGGACGCTCCTTTGAGGACAGTCAAGTACGTGTGCTGGCCAGAGAAGATCGCTGGTTTGAGAGGGGTGTCAAGGAAGCCATCCACATCAAGTTGGAACAACCATCTTTAAACAGAGGTGGTGGACTGAGGCACTTTCTGTCACCCACGTACAAGCAGTCCTCCACTCTTTTCGTCAGCATTCCAAACATTCACGCTGTTTGACCAGACCTGGAGACTCATTAACATGTGACCCAACAGACAAAGGGGAAGCACCCCAACCGAAACTAGATGAACGACCCTGCCAACCACCCTGCCAAGGACTCTCAGGTGACCACCCGGGCCATTAACATGCTGATGGTCCACAGGGCTATATTTACAAGCTCTGCCCCAGCAAACTTAGAACTGAAGAAGCTCTCTGGAGAGAGGACGAAACGTTTTCAAGGAAACCTTCCAGTCCAGTTGACACAGAGATCTAATTTTGGATCTGCATAAAAACCATCACAGATCAGTTTAGGTGGAGCCAAATCCCACCAGACTGACGAAGGTCAACCAAATATGGCTGTAGTTACAGGTTATCTTTTGGCTAGATTTAGCATGTAAATGTGTAAAACTGTACTGAACCGATTTCAGTGTAGTTTTACACATTTACACGCTAACTTTACTCTAGAGGAACTGATGGAACTAGCCTCTGGTGTTCCTGGAACATGGCATCCTGCAGGGCTCTGCTCCTGGACCGCTGGTGTTCCTGGAACATGGAGTCCTGCAGGGCTCTGCTCCTGGACTTCTCAGCCTTCAGCTCCAAGTAGAGCTTTTCGTTCTCCTGCCAAACATCGCAGCTCTGGTTGTTACGTCAACGTTAACCCACCCAGGAGAGGAAAGGCGGGAACTGAGGAGGAGCTGACCTGTTGGTAACCCTTGAGGAGCCTCTCCTGCTCATTTATTTCCTTTTGCATCTGCTGGAACTTCTCCTCTGCAGCAGAGTCGGTGAGGCGAACACTGACCTTCTGCTTGGCTTCTTCTGAGCTCCACAGCTGAGTGGAACACACACCCACAGTCAGGCAGAGCAGTGAAGGAACAGCAGAGTCTGGTGTGTCCCTGGCGGCAGACCTTGCTCTGCAGCAGGTGGATGTGCTCCTCTCCTCCTTCCTTCCTCTGGGCGTCTTTGGGAGGCGGCTGGAGCCTGGGCTCCTCCACCCGAGGGCTGCGTCTCTGCTCCTGTACATCAAGCCACCTCCCAGGCGTTAGCATGGAGCTCTGCTGCCTGTGTGCAGCAGCCTGAGCAGCCTTGCGGTTCTTACGTGGTTATCTGGAAGCTGCTGCTCCAGCCAGTCCTGCTGTGAGGCTGAAGCTCTGGTCCAGCTGCTGGAGCCTCTCTGCTGCTGGAGAACCTCTGCTGCTCCTGGGAACCAGAGAAGAGAGCCAGCACTGGTGCCAAAGCCGCTCCAGCTCCTGGCTGCTCATGTGCAACCACCCAAACCTTCATCTTCCTCTTCTGCTCGCTGCCTTCTGGGAGCTGCTGGTCTGGACGCTCCTGCTGCCACTCTGCTCCCTCGTGAAGAGGCCACAGAAGGTTTGTTGGATGACGACGTGGACGACCGACACTGTCAACACACAGTCCACTTCAGCGTCTTTCTGCTTCCTGTTGGACTCAGGGTGAAAACTCTACCTCCTTCTTCAAGCACCGTTCCCTCAGGACTCACCGGCCGTTTGGCAGCTTTGGGGTGCAGAGGCCAGAGGTGGGAGGAGCCTGGCTTGTGATCCTGCATCAGCCTGTCTACTTCCTGTCTCAGGCTGCAGCTCTGCGGGTGGACGGGAGGCTCTGAGGACCTCCTGGAGGCCTTCAGACACCTGGGACGGTGGCTCTGTCCGGCCTCCACGTAGAAGGTTCCTTCCAGGAGGGCAGACGTGGGTGGGCCGCCGCCTGCAGTGCCGCTGGAACCACACAGAGCAAGCTGAGCTTTTGGGTCCTTTGGGTTTGGAACTCACAGCTTCACTAACGTGTCCGTCTGCAGGGTGTCCTCGGTCCCTGCTGCTGAAGGGGAAGCAGCGTGTGTGGGCTCCTCCTCTGGACAGACGGGCCTCAGCAGCTCTGCAGCAGTCGGTAAGTCTGCAGCACACACAAACACTGAGATGGCTGCTTCTTCTGACAGGCTGGGACCTACGGGCCCCACCCCCACAGGAACCTCACCTGACTCAGCAGTGGAGGTGGGCCCAAGAGACTGTCCGAGGCGCCGGGAGGGGGCGGGGGAGGCCTGGGCTCTGCTGGAGGCTCCTCCCCCCCGCGCCCCTGGAAGAGGCTGATAGTCACCCTCGGAATGTTCCTGGATCTGCCTGTAGGCTTCACGCACAGCCTCCATCTCCACAGCTGCAGCGTGTAGGTTCACCTGGCCTGGACACAAACACCAGCCCCTCACTGGGCTTCAACAAGAACGCCGCCAGTTCCAAATCCAAAAACAGGACTCGTGAAGCAGCAGCACCTCTCTCACAGGCACACCTCCACCTGTGTGAGAGGTGGAGCATCAGATCCACTCCCATCTGACCTAGGCTGGGTCTAAGCTCCCAGCATCAGCCCTTACTGGGCTCTGCTTGGTGGACCTATGGAGATCAGCCCACAGAAGCGTCTCCAGAGCGTCAGGGTTCTACCGCTGGTGGAGCGAGCAGATCCAGCCTGGCTGCTCACGTCAGCGTGGACTCAACATCCACCTCAGCCACCTCAGACTGGATCTGGCAGCTCTCTGCTCCCACATGGAAACGAGCCGATCGACAGTTAGCAGACACACAAACGTGGGGTGATGAGGAACACTTGGTGTGTGTGATGGGTGTGCTCCGTCCATCCATCCTCCCCCAGCACAGACCCACCACAGCTGCTCAGGTCTCACCTTCAGCCAGACTCCCAGGCTCCTCACCGACCTGGAATACACAAACCAAGTGCTGTGACACACACACACGCAGACATGCTGGTACACACACTGGACATCACAAACCTGCTCCTCCTCCTTCTTGCCACCGGCCTCCTCCTCCTCCTCCTCCTCCTCCTCCTCCTCCTCAAAATGGTCGCTATACTGGGGGGAACCTGAAGGAGAAAAGAGTCGGCTGAAGAGCAGAGTGATAGGATGAGCTCTAGACTTGCTCCACGTTTACCTGGACGCTCTCTCGGGCTCGTCCTGATTCCTTCATCATCGCCTCTCGGCTCAGCGGCTTCCTCGGACTTCCTGAAGGAGGAAAACGGCCGAGGTCAAAGACGTCACAGCGAGACTGTAGAAGGCTGGTCAGGGTCATCCTGAGGTTAGCAACGCAGTTAGCAACGAGGTTAGCAACAAGGTTGGCAACGCGTGCCTGTATAAACAACGGTGGGTGAAAGGAGGCCTGAACTAAGAAGCTTTGTCCACAGATAGGACTGTAGTCCAGGTGAAGGCAGGGCGTGGCCCATCCCCAGCCATTCGGTCTGGTTTGCAGGCTGATTTACAGTCCTTCCAGCAGAGATGCTGCCCTGACACTGAGTAAAGTCACAGTGGAAGCAGCTGTTCGGGTTGAGGGCTGATCTAAACACTGGTTCCTCAGATCTGACCTCCGTCTAGCTGCAGGACCAGATCTGGGCCTGTACACACCCCAGGGTCTTTCCAGCGCTGGACCCCGTCGAGTCCAGCGCCCCCATCAGTTTAGAAAAATCCACTGGTGACGAAACTTCTGCTTGTAGCTTGGCAAAAAACTTGCTTTTCTCCTCTTCTTCCTCCAGAGTGTCCAAGCCGACGGCGTCCTCAGCAGGGCCTCTGGAATCTGGGGCAGAAGCACAAGCGTCTGTTACACATCTGAAAAACAACCTCATCTGTGCTCACGTTCCATCCTGCGCTCAGGCTCTACGTGCAGTCTCCAGCGTCTGCCTGCTTTCTGCAGGTTAGCGCTAACACAGGCTAGCGAGGCGGCGAGCACAGAGCGATCACATGATCAGAGCTTGTGTGTGAAACCAAGAGAGACAAAAGTGCTCACCCCCGCCAGGCTGAGCCCCCACGCTGGCGGCTGGAGAACAGGCGGACCTTCTGTGGTCAGACGCTGGCGTCAGCGTTTCAGGCGTGAGACTGCCCAGAGGACCAAAGCTCCGGAGGCCTGCAGGGGCCTCCAGAAGCGGCTCTCTGTGGGTCTCCTCCACTAGAACAGGTGTTAAACAGATGTTCTTTCAGAGACAGACATAAAATCAAAAGCTAACACGTGCTAACACGTGCAGAGTACGAGCCTTCACCTCTGCACTCGTCTGGATGACTGCGTTCATCCTCCTCACACCAAGACGCTGCTGCCGGCCTCTGTGCTGTCCCTGGAGCGCCTCGGCTTCCAGGCTGGTTCTCAGAGCTGCTCCAGTCCACAGACTCGTCTGAAACAGGCTGAGGGGACAGGGCAAACGTTTGTATCACATCAGCTGTAAACGCCTCTGGACTGGCCATGTGAGCGCTGCTGCCCCCTGCTGGCGCAGATTGGAGCAGCTCTTTATGGTGGATTACCTCCTGCAGGAACAGCTCGAACTGTTCATCGAGCTCCTGTTCAGTCAGTCCGCGAGGCATCCCGCTGAAGCTTCTCACTGGAACCTTGGACTGGTTCTGGATGGAACTGGTTCTGGAAGGTTCTGGTGTGTGGCGACCACAGATGAAAGATAATCGGCTCGATCTTCACTCCAAACACCCGACTTTTCCTGCTGTAACCCAAGCAGATGTAATGTGTGTGTTCATCTTTAAAGTTGTAATTGTTGAACGTGAGTAACCACGTGTGTCCTCAGGATCGTGTAATGCTTTGTTTCACCGGTGACGTATACATGTTTGGTCACTGTGGTCTAATATTGGCGAGTTGATTTAAGTGAAGAAGACGTCAACCAACTTCCTCTTCCTGTCTTGTAAATCAATGTGTAAGTATCCTAACTAAACGCTCCATGCCCGACTAAGATAAAATCTCTATCCATCATATCTCTCCTGAACACATCGTGCTGCGACAAAGACAGACGACGTAAAACTCAACAGTAATGTGTTTCTCAGTTTACATGAAACATTTGCTCTGGTTTACGATAATATCCGTAACCAGTCAATATGCTTTATATCAACCTGTCAGTCTAACAGTCATGGCGA
The DNA here is from genome assembly GCA_015343265.1 of Pao palembangensis. Taxonomy (NCBI): domain Eukaryota; kingdom Metazoa; phylum Chordata; class Actinopteri; order Tetraodontiformes; family Tetraodontidae; genus Pao; species Pao palembangensis. The sequence goes on along the minus strand of JABWDL010000158.1, from coordinate 3,908 downwards.
AGATCTTCACAATACACCCTTAACAAATTCAGACAAAAGAAAAAAACAAACCAAAACAAAAAAAAAAAAATCCGAATAATTTAAACTACACACCAAACATGTTTGCTAAGTTTAGTCCTCATCGTGTTTGCCATAGAATAGATCAAAACGTGCCTCTGTTACTAAGGTTATTGTGACACTGATGGAAGCACAAACCCAAACATTAACTTTCATCCACACTTTGAAGAACTCAGTGCCCCACTTCCGGTGCATTCCAACTAAGCGTGAAGCGTTTGTTTTAGTCAAAATTCGATCATTAAAAAAGAGAATAAATTCAACATACGTGATTCCTGAACTTAAGCAGCTTTTCCAACTAGATTTTTGTTGCCGTTGCTCTGTTTTGACTGTCGTTCTCGCGACAAGGCCCGGATGTGAAACGCGACCTGATTGGTTGGCTCTTCTTCTTCGTCTCTCTGACTTGTTGCATCATGACTAATGTTGCCCTCCAGCGATAGAGCTTATCATCGACTCCACAAATGAATAAATACAGGCTTGTTTCACTCTGCCGCAGTTCCAACCACAATGCAAAGTCAAGGCAATTTCGTTTAAAGTACAAATTTCTTTAAACGTTTGAAAAATTCTAAATTCTTAATATTTTGCTGAAATATAGTTTATATAGATAGATAGATAGATAGATAGATAGATAGATAGATAGATAGAATTTGAATGTGCACAGAGTAATATATAAAAAAAACAGATTAATATGTGAATTTCGAATTTATAGCCGAGTAATAACCTCAATTTAAGTAAAATAGTTAAAAAACCCCACAGCTGGAAGCAAGTTTCACACATTCCAAAGCAAAGTGAGAAGCTGCTTTGCTGACTCGCTCGTCAGCACTTCTGTAAGTACTTGTCAAATGGGTTTGGACACAAAATCCCCTGCTTCATGTTCAACACATTTGATGTGTGTGTGTGTGCGCGCGCGCGCGTGTGTTTGTGTGTGCAAACTACATATTGAGGACCATAATAGGAACTACATGTGAAAAGTGAAGACATTTGTTCTGCTCCTCAAAACTGTTTCAGGGCTAAGATTTATTATTTAACAATAAGGGTAAGGTTAGGGTTAAGGTTAGGGTTAGGGTTAAGGTTAAGGTTAGGGTTAGGGTTAGGGTTAGGGTTAGGGTTAGGATTAGCCATGCATTTTAAGTTAATGTGTTGTGATAATTTTTCAATGAATGCATTCATTGAAATGAAACCATCTTTCTCAGCCTGTTGATTGCATTAGATAAACTCAAGCACTAGTTTAAATGCACCAAAATAAGGGAGTGTTGTCTTTGTACAGGTTCTCTGCTGCTGTCTGCTGAAAATCCTGAAAAAAAGCTGATTATTTTTCCCCAGTCCACCCCTGACCCTTCCATTCCTGACCGATAACAGGAATCCACACGCGGACCCTCCGTGGGTTGTGCCTCTGCAGGTGCAGTCTGCACTTTTTCCGCTTGGTGGCAGTGTTGAGCTGGACTTCAGCAGAGGTCGCTGCTGAAGCTCATCTGCTTCGTGTCCTCCAGAGGACACACAGGTCCATATAAACTCGGTTTCCACCTGTTCCTCAGATCTCCGCAGCACTGAGAAAACCAGGGGAGGATTGGAACCAGCACACCACAAACCATCAGGGAGAAGAAGAAAGAAGAAGAAGAAGAAGCAGCTTTTCCACTGTCTTTCCTGCAGCCTTGCTCCATTCTGCTGATGACCACATAACCATCCTGGAGCTACATAACAGCTGTTTGAGGGCTGTAACATAACTGAGCAGAGGCCAGTGGGAGGACTGGAAGAAGGAGAAGAAGAAGAGCACAAAGGCACCTCCGTCAGCTGCACTCGTTCAGCTGCTTGACCTGAAGCTTCTGCACGTCATCACCAGACGTCTGATTAAAAAGCACCTTTCTCAGCTGGCCAGGACGCTGCTGAGGAGAGCGAAACCAATAAAACAGATGAAGACAGGACGATCTGGAGGACAGGTACGGGGGGGTATAGACCCTCTGTCCCAGTATAACCAGGACAGTCCATGTGTCCAGCTCTCTTTCACTGCTGGCTGATGATGGACGTCCTACTGACTGTCTTTTGTCCTCAGTTTTCTGGTCCTTACTGGGAGTTCTAGATGATTCCCAGTTCAAGTACCAGTGCTGTGCTGAGTCTTTGTCCTTTGCTGTCAGAGAGCTGGACAGCTCGCTCCGTCCCCTTTCCTACCCCCCCCACTCCCCCAATTACATTCAGCTCTGTCACACATAATTGGGGTGACCTTCAGTGTCGACCCTCCTGGTTGGACCCTCCTGGTTGGACCGTCCTGGTTGGACTGTCCTGGTTGGACTGTCCTGGTTGGACCCTCCTGGTTGGACCGTCCTGGTTGGACTGTCCTGGTTGGACCCTCCTGGTTGGACCCTTCTGGTTGGACTGTCCTGGTTGGACCCTCCTGGTTGGACTGTCCTGGTTGGACCCTTCTGGTTGGACCCTCCTGGTTGGACCCTCCTGCACAGCTGCTGTCTTCTTTGTTGGTGTCATCGTCTACGTCTCATCACTGTGTGATGACGCTGAGACGACGTCAGTAGGTCACAGACGTGATTGTAGACAAACACACTCCTGAGAGCGAGTCCCTGGAGGTATTTCTACCACAGAAGAAGAAACAGTCTGAGATTATTATTATTATTATTATTATTATTATTATTATTATTATTATTATACTGTAGAACGTTTATCTTTTGTTTGTCTTTTTGCACAATGAGTTAGCGCGAGTTGCTACAAGCTGTTTAAATTCAGGCTAGCATGAAGAAGGGGGCCAAGACTATATGATTCTGTGATTTATGTTGCTCCTACGCCGAAGCAAGTTCCTGGTCTGTGAATTCTGTTCACTGACAATGGCAATAAACCCCTTTGTGATTCCGATTCTGAGCAGTTTTCACTCTGCATCCAACCTTTCAGGAGACTAAAATAACAGAATAGTAAAAGCGATGACAGATTTCACCAGCAGAGGGAGACAGAAGCGTTTGGCTGCTACCTGAAATGGTCCTAATCGTCCTCTCACGTGTCCAGTTGTAGCACATTCGTACCAGGCACTAGCTTGTCTGCTAGATTAGCTGCTAGCTAACACTCGATGATGTGATGATGTGATTGACGTGTGACTACTGAAGCAGCTGCTGCCTCCTCGTGATTTCACTTCTTCCAGGGCTGAAGATGATGTCAGATCATCTCGTCTTGGCAATTAGCTGGTGAGCTAATTAAGAAGGAGCAGATTTATAGAGCTGAACTTTTGCCACCCACCATGTCTACGGAACATCTGTGTCCCCCATTAGAGTCCATGGGGACGGACTGGCGGGGCTAAGGACCACGTCCCTCACTGCACACAGTCCCCTGACTGGCCACTAGAGGGAGCCTGGGTTCTCCTCCTGAAGAGGCTCTGGAGCTTCTCCTCCTGGCCTCAGCATCTGCTGGTGTCCTGCTGTCAGGTTCACGTCTGTGGTCCCACAAACAACCCAGGTGTTGAGTGGGTCATCAGCTGCTCCGTGAAGGTCCATCAAGCAGGAACCAGCACCTCAACACTCAGGAAGAACCTTCCATTTCCAACGGACCTCCACTGAAGCCAGACCTGCACACGGAGGTTCTGGGTCCTCTGTGGACACGTCTGACCATGAGCGTGGGGCTCAAGCGCTGTGTGTGTGCGTGTGTGTGTCTACATATGTCTTCCCTGGCAGACAGATTTACGCCCCCCTCATATGGAAAGTGTCTGGGCTGCTGTTTGAGGATCATATAGCCCACTTAGCTCTGAATTTATATTAAATATTAAATCCAATTTAAATACAAAATTACCACATGAAATATTAACCAGGAGAGTAAATATTTAATGCGAGCCCTTCACCACGGGCTTGGTATTCATTACCACG
>JABWDL010001508.1:0-10623 GCA_015343265.1 Pao palembangensis | reverse complement strand
TCAATCAGGCTCTGAATAATCTAAATTCGCACGAACCCGTAGACTTTTTCCAACCATTAAGCAATTTGAATGCGGCAACAGCTAATGACGATCGGGTGGAGGGGGAGCACACACCGCAAGTTGGGGGTGGGGTAGATGTTAGACGCTTTCAGCGGGATCGATTTCATAATATAGAGTTGAGGAGTTTTTTGAGTTTCCCCGAAATTGTTACGGACTATGCTACATTTTACCGCCTCGTCATGTCAAACATTGAAAATGTCTTAAGCAGAGCTATCTCAGAGGTTAGCCCCGGCGATCTAATTCAATTGGAGCTGACGGGTGAAAATGTCAGACAGCACACGGCCGTCACCTATCAAAATAACGAAGAAGCCGTCAGGACGGCGTTTCAGACTCTGCTGGATCAATTGGTACAATCTAATGCCGGCGTTATGGACAGCGAAGGGCTAGAAATTGTGCAGATTGTGCAAAATAATAGAGGAGGTGTGAGGAGAAAGCTGGAAACCATGCTCAATGAGGAAATTGTTAGAAAGAAAGCCCGGTTTCTTTACGTCCCTCTCAACACTGATAATCAGCTCTGTTTTGCCACCAGCCTCGCCAGCCTGATCAACCCGGGGCTCACAGACGACCGGATCTTTCAGCTGGCCAGACGAATACAGCGTTCGGTCGGGCTTCATGAACAGACGCCCGTAGACTTCTCCCACGTGCGTAAATTTGAAGAAGCGGTGAGTCAAAAAATTGTGGTGTTGTACAGAGGGGATAAAAACCGTCCTCTCTCGCGATTTGAGACAAATTCACCAAAATCTGATAATCCCCTCTATCTGTTTTTATCCGAGGGGCATTATTACGGAGTCAAAAACATCAACGGGTTTTTGGGTAAAACCTACATGTGTCATCACTGCTACACAGGATACATGAAACCTCAAAAGCACACCTGTATGGGTCACTGCGCAGTCTGTACCGATCCGGATTGCACATAGATTGAGAAGAATCCTTTCGTGTGCCCGGATTGCAACAAATGGTGTCGGTCCCCGTGGTGTCTGGCTAAACATAGCGAAAAACAGATCAGGCAGGGACGGTCCCTCAGCATTTGCGCCCTGTGGAAGAAATGTGCTAAATGCAATCTACAGTATGAAATTCTTCAGACTACGGGCATCGACGGGCACAAGTGTCCTGCTGCAAAATGTAAGATTTGCGAGGCAAAACTGTCCTCTGAATCGAATGCCGAGGATCACCGATGCTACATACACACTCTCCCCCTCGAGCAGGAGCACACGCGGAAGCTGTTTTTTTACGATTTTGAAACCTTTGTCGACGAACGTTAGAAGCACGTACCCTTCCTGGTGTGCACCAAGACCCTGGCGGGGGTAGAGTGGAAGGCTTTCGGGTTAGACTGCGTTAAACTTTTTATCATTCATTTCAGGAGGCCTCTTTTCCGGGGTTCTATTTTCATAGCGCATAATTCCAGAGGGTTTGACGGCTACCTAATCCTCGAGGGGATGGTGCAGCTGGGGATAAAGCCTTCTATCATCATGCAGGGAAGTAAAGCTCTCTGCTTCGAAGATGTTGATTTCCGTCTAAAATTCATCGACTCTCTGTCCTTCCTCAGTATGCGTCTCGGCGCTATGCCTAAAGCTTTAGGGTTTGAAGATCAATCCAAGGGGTATTTTCCTCACCGTTTCAGCTCAGAGGAGCATCTGGACTACGTAGGACCTTACCCACCCCGCGAAAATTACGGCGTAGAACGCATGTCAAGCGGGGAAGTTGACAGGTTTGACGCTTGGTATGGGGACGCGAGCAAGGGGGTCTTTGACTTTAAGAATCAGGCCATCCATTACTGCAAAACCGACGTTGACATTCTTTTGACGGGCTGCGTCAAATTCAGAGAAGAGTTTCTGCATCTGACGAACGTCGACCCCTTCAGTCGCATCACCATAGCATCCGCCTGCATGAAAGTGTTTGTCTCAAACTTTCTCCCTCCTAACACAATAGCCATTCCAGCGCCCGATGACTACAGACGCCAGTGCAAAAGATACTCTCACGCCTGCATCCAGTGGCTGGAGTGGATCTCTTACACCAGGGAAATTGACATTCAGCACGCCGTCAACGGCGGGGAGAGACGGATCGGCAAGTACTATGTAGACGGATTTGCTGAGATAAATGGTGTGGGGCACGTGTGGGAGTTTCTGGGTTGTTATTATCACGGCTGTCCTAAATGTTTTGAACCCTCAGCAATTTGCCCCCTGACAAAGGCTCCTTACGAGGAGCTGCACAACGCCGGCAAAGAGAGGATCCAGACGTTAAAGTCTGTTTACGAGATGCGAGTCTGCACCATCTGGGAGCACGAGTGGACAGAGCTGAAACGGGCGGATCCTGAGGTGAAAGAATTTCTCAGAGCCCGCCGTTTTCCCAAACCTCTCGTCCCTCGCGAGGGTCTTCACGGAGGGAGAGTCTGCGCCTATAAATTGAGACACACGACCGGAGATGAAGAGCGGGTGCTCTACGTGGACGTTACCTCTCTGTATCCGTATGTCAACTGTACATACGCTTATCCGATAGGTCACCCCGTCATCATCCACAAGGACTTTGACGACCCTGAAAACTACTTTGGGCTGATCAGAGCGGTCGTACACCCGCCTCGAGGTCTCTACATCCCGCTGCTGCCCTACAAAACCTCTAAAGGTAAGCTGGTGTTCACACTCTGTCGCACATGCGCTGAGAATAACAACCAGCAGGGAGCGTGCGAGCACGATGACGAGGCCAGAGCTCTCACGGGTGTCTGGGTGATGGAAGAGCTGAAGAGGGCGCTCCAACTGGGTTACAGAATTGGAGAAATTACAGAGGTGTGGCATTTTGACGAGCGTAGCGACACTCTGTTCAAAGCCTACATGCACACTTTTATGAAAGTCAAACAGGAAACTTCAGCCCTCCCCGGATGGGTGACGGGCGAGGAAGAGCTCGACAGGTACATTAAAGAGTACCGCGAGAAACAAGGCATTCTGCTGGAGAAGGCCAACATCAAAGCGAACCCCGCCAAGAGACAGATTGCAAAACTCTGTCTCAACAGCCTCTGGGGCAAGTTTGCGGAGAGAAACAATCGCCTTCAGACCACCCTGGTGAGTGACGAGGAGCAATTTTTTGACTTTATGTTTTCAGGAAAGTTTGACGTCAATTACTTTTGCTTTCTGAGCGACGAAATTGCGATGGTGCAGTGGAACCACAGCAAGGGCTGCCAGGTGCCCCCCAGCAAGGTCAACAACGTCTTTATTGCAGCATTCACAACAGCCTACGCACGCCTGAAAATGTACGACTATCTGGAAAAGCTGGGGAGGAGAGTTTTGTACACAGACACCGACAGCCTGATCTACACGGTGGGGGAGGGGGAGACTCCTTTGGAAACTGGGGAATATCTAGGTCAGCTGACGGATGAATTGGAAGGTGACACGATTCAAGAGTTTGCTTCCGCAGGTCCAAAATCCTACGCCTATCAGACGCGGCAGGGAAAGAAAACCGTGGTGCGGGCCAAAGGAATCACGCTGACGCAGGAGAGTGGTGAGAAAGTCAATTTTGACAGCGTGAAAGAGTTGGTGGAGGGGTTTCTGGAGGGTAAGACGGAGCTGATTACCACGCCTCATCACAACATTGTCCGTAACAAAAACGGGTTTCATTTGAAAAACTCTTTATTTCATTTTCGGGTCGTGTACGACAAGAGACGCCTTTTCCCCGACGGCACAACTCTGCCTTTTGGTTTTTGATTGTTTTTCTTATCATCAGAAGTTATTATTTGTTTGTTTTGGTTTGTTTGAAAATATGGAAACTGTATTTAACCCTAGACTGGCCTCTCCATTTTCATGCTTGATTGTAGGTCCGAGCGGATGCAGGAAAACCTATTTTGTGAAAAGTGTTTTGGAACGTTGCGAACATGTTTTGGATTCTAGACCCGACAACATCGTTTGGGTTTATACTTCTTTTCAACCCCTGTACGAAGAACTGTTGAAGATGAATAAAAACATAAAATTTATCAAAGGACTTCCTGATTCTTTTGAAGATGAAAGCCTGTTTCCGCCGGAACAAACTCATCTGGTGATTTTGGACGATGTTATTTTTCAAGCTTATAATCATCCCGAAGTGGTCAAGATTTTTACGCAGTACAGACATCATAAAAATATGAGCGTGATGATGCTGATGCAAAATCTATTTCAGCAAGGTAAATACAGCTGCGCCATCGGTCTAAACAGCACCTATTTGATCCTGTTTTAAAACCCGCGAGACAAGTTACAAATGAATATTTTGGCTCAGCAAATGTTTCCGAGAAAAAAGGCATTCTTTATGGAGAGCTTCGAAGACGCTGCGGCGGAGCCTCACGGGTACTTATTGGTCGACCTGACACCTTCCTGTCCAGAACCCTACAGGCTGAGATCCGGAGTGCTCGCCGGACAGCTGCCGGTGGTTTACCTTCCCAAGACAAATCAATAATTCAAATTTTATTGCTTGATTTCAATTAAAAAAAAAAAAAAAAAAAAAAAAAAAAGGCGGCACGAATCAAAAAAAACGCTCCTTTAATACGAGCTCTGTACTACGCCACGCCTCAAAACCGCAGAGACATTCTAACGCACGGATCTCCAGACTTTATCCAAGCGTTGTGCGAGATTGCTTTAAATGTTTTGAAGGGGAACGTTCCTTTGTCATCCTCTCAATACAAAAAGTTAAAGAGTCGAAAGAAAATCATTAGATCTCTGGTTGATAAAAGAACCGGGTTGAAGCGCAAGCATCAGACTCTGGTGAAGCAAACGGGAGGATTTCTACCGCTCCTCCTCTCCACTGTTATCCCGATTATAGGCGGGCTGATCGGAGACACCATTCAGAAAAGGTGAGAAATGAAGAACGCTCAGAAAATGATTCTCCTCTCCCCGCATCAATTAAACCGTTTAACCCGTCCGGAGCAAACCATCAGGCAATCGGCGGAAGATGATTTGGACGCAAAAATGAGAGCTATTTTGGGCGAGACTAATTTGAATCCCTACGAGAAGATTAAAAAATATAATACGCTGCTGCAGAGATATCTCAACCTCGTGAAACAAGATCAAAAAGAGGAGAAAAGCGTCATGGTAAAGTTGCAAACGCAGCCTACCCAGAATGAGGAAGAGGAGGGGGAGGAAAAGGGGGCGGGAAGCGTCGCACCTGTTGGGATGAAAGATGCGGATGAGGATGCTACAATGTCGGAGACGCTAAAGATCCTTTCGCAGTGTGACCGGAAAAATGCGGAATACATTATGAAAAAGATTTCGGAGAATGAGAAAAGTTGGTCTTCTAAAGGAGAGTTTATCCATCGCGGGGAACGGGTGAAAGGCTCGCACATGATGGATCTAATAAAGCACGCTATGCTGCGGAACAGGAATGCGCCGGAACCTACGGGCTGGCGAAAATTTTTATCTACTCTGACAAATCTAAATATTCCCGTATCCACCATTCGCAACCCCATAGCGCGCCAGCAATACGATCGTCTGAAATTGGTAGAAAGAGCTGAAGAAGAAGAAGAAGAAAAAGAGATGAAGAAGAAAAAGCCAAAAAGAAAAATATTGCTTTCTCCACAATGGACCGCCCTTTAGTAATGTACCAGACGCTGATTTTTTTTTCAATAAAATGTTTTTATTCACTTTGTTAAAAAAAAAATGTGTACAGCGTGTACTACGTTTCAGAAAGGTTTCCATAGAGCAGACGGTGTGATGACAAAATGTATTTTCGCAGCTTTTAAGCGTACGGCTAAATCTTTTTACCAGAGCGGTTGCTTCGAGGTCATTTCTGACCGCGTCCTCACCGTATAAAGACAACACCTGCTGAAAAGACATACCGCAGGCGCGATGATACAAATAATAAACGCAGTGATGCCCGCAGGCGGTTGATAACGGGTGTTGAAGCTGCCAGTTATGATACAGTATTTTATCCGCGCGGTCTTCCAAAAACTGCAGGATGGTCGGGTCATAATAGTCAAAATTAGGCGGAAATCCGTAAGAGTCGAAAAAAGTAGCCGTCCCGTCCTTTTCCAGAGTCAGAGCCAGCCAATGTTCTCCGGGCCTGTCTGACGCGTGAGTGTTGACTACAAAATAGGAAGTAGGGGGAACCGTCGGGTCAGCAGGGGGAGGTGGTCGCAGGCCCATACGCCTCGAAATACATTTCCCGTGGTCCTTTGCAGGAGCTTCTCCAATTGAAAATTGTTCATTCTTTAGTAATAGTCCACCAGAACCTGACGTTTAGAATCAATTTCCAAAATAGAGTCATAGCAGGCGTACATGATGAGCGTGACCGTGTCTGGTAGGGGTTGCCTGAATCTCATCTCCAGCCGTAGAGAACCGCTGGAAACGGGAGAAAGCGCCTCCACGTCTTCTCCCGGATTTAGGTTAAACACAAATAGCGAGTACCCCTGATCGAAATCCTCTCTGCTGATGCTCAGAGACTGGTCTTTCAGATGTCTTCCTGTGGCTAGGAAAAGGTTGTAATACTCTCTGACGCAATTTCTCTGGTTAAAATGCGGCTGGAAAGGTTTCGCGGGTATTTGTCTTCAGTCTTGACACAGAGCCAGATATTCCACGTCATAATGCCGGAAGTTGAAGGGCGACATATCGCGTCTTCCGGTGAAGGCTTCGTGATTTACCATGCCTAAAACGATGTATTTGGGCATGGTTCGCAAAAATAAATTTTCTTGGGTACAAACTCTGGAATTTTCAGGTATGGAGTAAGTTTTGAGATTCACCCGCGACAGCGGGTAAAGCGCGTTCCCGCGGAGCAGCGCCGCAGCGTGCCCGAGATGCACGGCTGGAGACACGGCCACTTTTTTGATAAATAGAGAGGCTCCGGTAACTTTCAGACGAAAATTGCTGTCGGCCGCGCACATGAGGCAGAAGGCGTCGCTGGCGCGGGTCAATTTAATCCTCACGTCCACAGAATTGAGCAAGAGCCTCTCGCTAAAGAAAATGTCCGCGTGAATGGGGCCTAGCAGGTGCACCTCTCTGGAGCCCGTCAGGAAGCCCGCCCTCTTCATCAGACCCAGGTTGGCTCCGTTGTTGATGACTAAAAAATCTACAGCACCGGGGGTGTCTTTGTAAAATAATCCGGCGCTGAACTGACTTTTCAGAGCGTCTTCTGAATAGTTGAGCAGCGTCTCTATGATGGCCCTGTAGGGATGGGTGGCGCTAGACTGGGAAATGAGGCGATCTCCCAAAATAACGTCGCATTGACTGAAAATGGTGTTCAAAGGGTAATTTATAATCCCCACAGACGAGTTCGGAGGGATGTTTGTTCCGTCGGCGTTGGTAACTTTAATTCGCAGGTGAAGTAAAGTATCGTTTAAATCCAGATATCTTTCCCCCTCGCCGGGGATGAAAAATTCTATTGGCCCCCCGTCGGTGATGGCTGACAAAGGTAGAACTTCTGTGTACAATTTCTCCTCGATCGACATTTGAGTCATAGGTGCGCAAAACAGGTCCAGTTCGCCCAGAGTGCATTCGGCTGATTTTTCGTGTAAAAGAGCCATCTTTTCATTTTGTTTTGTTTAAAATATATCGCGGGAAGCCTCGGATGCGACCTTTCTCCTGCTGTGGCTTCTCTGGAATGATTTATTCTTTTCCTTTCGGGCGCGTTTTTTACCCTTTGAGAGCCGCTGACCCGGGGGCCTTTTTCGCAGCCTTTTAGATAGAACTATGATCCCGCCCGATCCTTCTTGCATCCCCTCATCCTTTTTGTTTAAAAACATTTTTCCGGCGGCGTGACTCATCACGTCAGAGGCTATATTTTTTGCCGCCGACCTAAGATGCGGTTTGGCTAGAGCGAAACCTTTTTTTAACAACGGAGAGACGAAACGGAACAATCTTGAAAATAAGGATCCGATCCCCCGCCCGTACATGACGGGGGCTCCGCTAAAACCTGGGAGAGCGCCCCCCACTTGGCTCTCATAATAACTCACAAATCTTTGAGGATCTTGCATGGTTTATTTTTGATTTTTGCAGGGTCTAAAATGGAGCTGAACTACGGTCTTGCCGAAAGTAAAATCGACAAACTTGTTCTGATCCGTTTTGACCTCTACGCAGATGTTTTCAATATGTTTTTTTGACGCGGGTAAATACTGGGCGGGGTTAAACGTCTGCGTGATGATGTCACCGTAGGTTCCTCTTACGCTCACGGTTCTCAAGAGAGGCGCGAATACGTCGCCTACCAGCTGGGGTTGCACCACGTCGCTGTAACAAAACAGGTGGTAGAAGCCGGCTTTGATGTCGGCAGGGTAAGGTGCCTTACCGTTCCAATTTTTGCCAAATTTGTACCATTTGTGGGGTTCCACGCCTAAAATATGCGCTACGGGTGCCGGGAAACGTAAATGATAATTCCCTCCGGCTGTGAAATGAATTTTCTTGTTGGCGGGGTGGTAGGTTATATGAACGTCGGACTTGAAGGTAGCCAGCGAAAAGTTGAGTTCGGTTAAAAAATCTTCCACGGTAGAATAATAGCCCTCCGAAAAGAACTGTACGTGGACCTTGCTTTCACCGTCGGCTTTTCCCTCTTTAGCTTTGGATCTCCATTCGTAGTAGCTGTATTGACCGGGCATGTTTTGCCAGGTGTGAGGGTAAGAGATCTCGCAAAGAGCGACCTCCCAGCGGCCTTCTAAATCAATGTGCTGCGGCAGATCCACTTTAAAATGCGAACTCTTATTATCTTTAAACACTTTCAGACTCACGTTGGAGGGCAGAGTGAGGTAAAAACCCTCGCTAGACGCACGATCCATTTTGTTTGACGGATAAAGCGTTATAATCTTTGGGTAATGTGCGACGGTTCGCTTTATAATTTTTTTTTTTTTTCCGAGCGTTGCATAATGGGAGATGGATGCTGGGAGGCGGAGCGGTGCATTCTGGGATATGAAGTCCTGAAGAGAGTTTGTTTCCCACGATGCAGCGCGTTTTATGCAATAGCGCATTAAATGCATTTCATTTAATGCAAAGTTTTCTCATATTGAGGCAGTAACGACGTAAACGGGTCAATTAGGTAAAGACTGTTTTATGTCGCGAACGGTCTCTGCATCCACCCAACTGTTGAATTTTTCAGGCCAGTTTTTCCATCTCACTAGAACTTGTTTCTTACCTCGAACCGTGCGTGTTTTTAAAATTTTTTCCACTCTATAGAGCTTGTTAGGAGCAATTTCAACCTTTTGCAGTTCCGGTTCATAAAAGGAACCTCGGATGGCTTCCCCGTCGTAATCTTTAAGCTTGTAAACGGGCGGAAAGCGAGGAACGCGTCGATCTACTGTAAACAACTCGTCCGTAAAAGTCTGTTCATATCTCTTATCAAACACTCCTCTTACTTTGGAAATTCTCACCGTGTCTCCCTCTTTAAATTTATATTTGCATCCGCGAACGTGCTTGACGCCGTAAAGGTTTTGAAACACCTGAGGCGTATTATCGTCGGTGACTTTGGCGGGTGCCATTTTAATGCTGCTGTGAAAATTATTATTGTAACCGTCTACCAAATCCTGCAGAACGTCGCGGTAACGTCGAGTATTATTGGCTGTGAAATATCTCCACATTCTGCCTTTTAACGTACGATTGAATCTTTCCACGACCGAAGCCTTGAGATCGCTGGATGTGGTAAAATGGTTAATTTTGTATTTGCTCATCAGGGCCTGAAATTTCTGGTTTAGAAATTCTTTGCCCACGTCCGTCTGTAGTTTGAGGGGCGTTCCGCTTTCTTTAAAAATGGATTCGAATGCTCGAACCACTTCGACGGCTGTTTTTCTCTTTAGACACCGCGCAAAAGCCTTTTTAGAAAACACGTCAATTACCATCAGCAGGTAATGATACTCGTCGTTGTGCTGAGCTAGGGCCTGCATGTCGCACAGATCCGCTTGAAATTGGTTTAAAGGTCTCGGAATAAACACGCTATTTCTTATGAAATGAACGCGAGCGGGTTTGTGGAGAGTATAAGCGTCTTGTCCCGATAAAAACCGTCTAACTTTGTCCACGTTTATTTTGTCATATCCCTCATCTTTCAAGGCTCTCTGCAACCCTCCGACTCCGCTAAAACTTCCGGGGCGAGCCGGGTCATAATAGATTTTACTCATGGCACGGTTCATAGTGTTGGAAGGTTCAGACACGAGTGAAAACCTTTCTTTATTGATGCGTGATTAAGAAGGAAATGATGTACAAAAATACACAGGGTTGGGGTGAGTACAATATAAAAATTTATTTTTTATTTATTTATTTTTTTTTTTTTAAATAAAAACATGATACATACAAATGATTATATAGTAAAAACATCATGATACATACAAATGACTATATAGTAAAAACACGATACATACAAATGATTATATAGTAAAAACATCATGATACATACAAATGAATATGTAATAAAAAACATCATGATATATATATATAAATATATATATATATATGACACACACGAATATATGATAGTATAAAAATACGAGCCGGAACAATCGTCTGATCCGGCGAATCAAATTTTACCCTCCCAGACCTCCGTCATGGGTTTCAGATATCTTTTCCAGTAGGCGTCCGAGTAAGCACCGTCGATGGTTTCCAGGATGTTTTTGTCCTCTCTCAGCTGAAAAAGCACCGTCTCCAC
>JABWDL010001488.1:0-11014 GCA_015343265.1 Pao palembangensis | reverse complement strand
CTCTCTCTCTCTTTATTCTCTCTGTCCTGTCTCCCTCTTTTATTCCTCCTTTACCCAGCCAACTTTCAGCAGGATGGTTCCCCCTTGTAAGCCTGGTCCTGCTCAAGGTTTCTTCCTGTTAAAAGGGAGTTTTTCCCTGCCACTGTGCTTACCTGGGGGTTCAGGCTCTGGGTTTCTACCTCTGTAAAGCACTTAGAGACAATTTTATTGTAAAAGGTGCTATATAAATATAATTGAATTGAATTGAATTGAATTGGAAGTGATATCAGCTTTTAAGAACAAAGCCAGGAGCAGAGACCTCTGTGGTAGCGCCATGTGGGCCAGTCCTGGTGGAGAACTGCTGATGCACACTGACTTCTTCACGTTTCTGTCATCAGGTTCAACATGTCCATCTGTCCTGAGCTTGTGTGGAGCTGAAAACTGCTTCCAGTCGCCTTTATTGTTGTTGCACAAGTTAGAAAAATAAAACAGGTATTGTGGAGATTGTGGAACGCTAACATATGAAAACATTTCAACCATCTGGGCTGAACTAATACGAAATGCAACCATAGATCAGAAATCAAACGTGATCGTTACTAAACAGTCACCTTCAAAAATAATACACGTGTTCAGGAAATCTGTGGTTTGTAGCTGTTTTTAGGTAACTATTTATTATGATTGTTAAATGTGTGTTATGTATTTGTGCTGTTGTTGACCTGTGCTGCTGTCTTGGCCAGGACTCCCTTGAAAAAGAGAGTGTTAATCTCAGTGGGACTTACCTGGTTAAATAAAGGTTAAATTAAAAAAAAAAATTAAAATCCAACCAAAATGAACAGATCTGCTGGATCATGATGTGTGGTGATGCTGGAACATCAGCACACATCATGATCGTTAGACTTTAACCAGAAAAGCAGAACTAAAGATCAGGAATGAAAACATTGTTAGCCTCTCTGTTTGGGCTGTGTTACTATTGAACATATAAATCATCCAAAGCTGATCTAACCTGATTTTGTACTATTGTGTGATATTGCTCTTTGCGCCTCTCTTCTCTCTTCTCTTATACAAACTTTCCTTCGTGTCCACCTGCTGCTTCTGGACCCAGGGGGAGTTGGGACCAGGCTGCTCTCCTCATGGTGCCTCTCCAGCTCCTGGCTGGCTCACCATAGTTGTTCCCCCCCTGACCTTAGCAGGCTGCCACAGTTGGGAGGTGGAAGAATCAGCTGATTCCTGCAACTGCTCCAGCGAAGCAACATCCAAGGTTGGAAACGCTGACCTGAATGTGTCACTGTCCTCCGGGGACAAAGAAGGAGGGACACCCCATCGTCTCTGGTGATGGGAGAGAGTGTGAGGTATCCTGGTATGTCCAGGCTCAGTCCGATAGCATCCTCAGCTGTTGCAGGCAGTGCAGCAGGGCCTCCCACTGGGCCTCCAGGTCCCTGGTTTAACCGCTCCGCTGATCCCCTCTCAGCATCTGGTGCTGCCAGACGGCCAACAGCAGGGCCTCATAGCTCCCAGCTCCTCTGTGCTCAGTCTCCATGAATCTCTCCTGGTCTTTGGCTCCCACCCACACTCTGGTGGCGTCCTGCAGGTCCTCCAGCTGTGCTGTAGAACCCTTCCGGGCCAGTGTGTGGCCCTGATGCAGCAGGATCCCGGTGGGAGCTGGAATATTGCAGTCCTGGTTGTAGCAGTTGTCACAGCACCAGGCTAGGACTCTCCACAGGCAGCCGCTGCCACTCAGCTCCAGCAAACACAAGCAGCAGTTCACATTTTCCTGGGCTGAACAGATAAAAAGGTTGTTTAAGAACACGCTCACGCTTGTTTTGTTCCTTCTTTTCTTCTCTCCAAAAGCTGAATCTCTGCCTCATCAGGTTTATGAGGTGTTTGAAGTCAGCATGCTCAGGAAATGTTGGCTGGTTGCTCACAGAGATGGATCCACCATGAGAGAAACTGAACTTTATGCAGATTAGCAGCAGCAACACGACAGCGGCAGCAGCCAATCACAGGCTGATCTGATTCAGAAGGCAGAAAAATCTAAAGAGAGAAAAAGGAGGAGAAAAGTATTCTTGCTGTTTCTGATTTTCAGGCAAAAACATTGTTTTGTTGTGTTTTATTGCTCCAAACTGTGAAGCAGAAGAAATTTGACTCTTTTGTGTTTATTTTCTCCACCAGGCATCCATGTCTGACTGCGGTGACGTGTCCAGTGTCGCCACTGCTAGTCAGGAGAGCAAATACTACCCAGAAGACATGTTCCAGGTGTTCCTTCGGCACACTAAAGGCATGAAAAGTGTAGACGTAGGAAAGTTTTCCCCAGACAAACATTTGTTCCTCTGTTCGGGGAGACATGTTGTGAGACATAAAGCCACGTCTGCGTTGACACCTCAGGAGATTTTTAGACTAAAAAAACTGTTGACAAGGGTTAGAAAGGAACTTGATTTTTAATGATCATGGTCGTCTTGATTTTATTTTTTCTTATTGCCAGTGTTTTTAACTTCTCACTCAATATGGAGTCTTTTAGAGTGGGGACGTTAAATGTCAATGGCGCCAGGGCAGCAGCGAAGAGGGCTCTGGTGTTTGACACAGCACGAAGGAAACATGTGGATGTATTACTTTTACAAGAAACTCATAGCGATGACCAGAATGCATCTGACTGGGACAGGGAGTGGGAGGGGCGAGTGGTCCTGAGCCACCTTACGCGGCTCAGGGTGGGGTGGGGCTCCTGTTCTCCAGGTCATTCACTCCTACGTCAGTGGAGGTGGAGCATGTAGTGCAGGGGAGATGTCTTTTAGTAAAGGCACTTTTTGACAAACACATTCTTGTTTTTGTAAATGTTTATGCTCCGACCAACAGTGCAGAGAGGAAGAGCTTTTTAGAGACGGTCAGCACCAAGCTGACCTGCTGCGGCTCGGAGGCTTTCTTAATCTTGGGTGGGGATTTCAACTGTACGCAGAATGAGTAGACCGCAACCATGCAGAGCCTCATCCAGGATCCCAGCACGCTCTGGGGCAGCGGGTCCGCTCCCATGGCCTCATGGATGTGTGGAGGAGGATGCACGCAGACTGCCGTCAGTATACCTGGTCCCGTGTAGGTCAGGACAGGGTTTCTATGGCCAGGCTTGACTGGTTTTACTGTTTCAAGCACCATTTCAGTGCTCTGAAGGGCTGCAGCATCACGCCAGCCGTTTTTACTGATCATTCTTTGGTTTTATGTCATATTTACATCCAGAATGTTTTACCGAAGAGCGCTTACTGGCATTTTAATTCTGCTCTGACTTTTGACAGAGGTTTTAGGGAGGCTCTGGTCCACTTTTGGACTTGTTTTAGACACAGGAAAACTAACTTTACGTGTCTTGGGCAGTGGTGGGACCATGGAAAGACAGAAATCAAGCTCCTGTGTCAGCAGTATACTCTCAATGTCACACGCGACACCTGCAGATCTATTGAAGAGTTGGAGAGCGAGATCGTGGACTTGGAGACATTGAGTGCGTCCACGAACAATCGGGGGTATATTGAAAGCCTTGAAAGCCTCAAGTCCAAAAGAATAGCTTCCCTTGCTGGGAACCAAGGTGCAAGGTGCACTGGTCCGGTCACGGGTCCAGAACATCGTGGAGATGGATGCCCCTTCTGGCTTCTTCTTCGGCCTGGAGAAGCGGCACGGTCAGAGGAAACTTATTCACTCATTGCTTTCTGACACGGGGCAGGAGCTGACTGAGCCAGGCCAGCTCCGGCAGCGTGCTACTGCTTTTTATTCTTCCCTGTTCTCAAGTGAGTACGTGGAGAGGGAGGAGCTGTTTGAGGAGTTCTGTGGCGGGCTTCCTCAGGTCTCGGAGGCAACAAATGACCAGCTGGACAGGCCGCTCTCAGAGCCGGAGCTGCACGCCGCCCTGCAGAAAATGCAGGGTCGGCGGGCTCCTGGCATCGACGGCCTTACAGTTGAGTTTTATAAGGCCTTCTGGGACATTTTAGCACCTGACATTTTAGCTGTTTTCAATGAGAGTCTGGTTTCAAGTTCTCTGCCAGTGTCCTGCCGCAGGGCCGTTGTAGCCCTCCTGCCGAAGAAGGGCAGCCTGCAGGACATAAGGAACTGGCGCCCCGTGTCCCTCCTCTGCACCGACTATAAGATCTTGTCCAAGGTGTTGGCTACCAGGCTGGGAGGGGCAATGGAGGAGGTCGTCCACCGTGACCAGACCTACTGTGTGCCTGGCCGGTCCATGGTGGACAACATCCACCTGATTCGGGATGTTTTGAAGACCTCCAACCTTTTGGGGCTCAGCGCTGGTCTGATTTCACTGGATCAGGAAAAGGCATTTGACCGTGTTGAGCACCGCTTCCTGTGGAAAACCATGGAGAAGTTTGGGTTCCGCATGAGTTTTGTTGCCAAGATCCAGGCGTTGTATGGAGGCATTGAGTCTATTCTGAAGTTTAACGGCAGTCTGTGTGCTCCCTTCAGGGCGTGTAGAGGTGTCCGGCAAGGCTGCGCCCTGTCCGGGATGCTCTATGCGCTTTCCCTCGAACCCCTCCTCTGTAAGATCTGCTCGAGCATTGCTGGTTTGGCTTTTCCCGGTTTTATCAAGAACATTGTTGTATCCGCCTACGCTGATGGTACAGAATCAAAGAGACGTGGACATTTTATCTGGTTTAACAGATTCTTTTAACGTTCTGTCTTCTGCGAGGGTGAACTGGAAAAAGAGTGAGGCCCTCGCTGTCGGTCAGTGGTGTGGCGATCCCCCGGTCCTACCCCAGAATCTGTGCTGGAAAAGGGATGGTCTTAAATACCTGGGAGTCTTCCAAGGGCAGGGGTGGGCAAATCCAGTCCTTGAGGGCCGGATTCAAGCCGGGTTTTCTATCCTACAGGTAGACAGTGCTTTCACCTGGGCTCCCACTTCCCTTAGTAAAGGCATTTTCTGCTTGGTAGGACACAAAACCTGGCTTGAATCCGGCCCTCGATGCCCACCTCTGTCCTAGGGGATGAAGGCACAGAGAAGAGAAATTGGGGGGACATCCTGGCCAGAATAGAGGGAAAATTGCAGAAATGGAGATGGTTGCTCCCCCAGATGTCCTACAGGGGGCGCATCCTGGTGGTGAATAACCTCGTGGCCTCTTTGCTGTGGCATCGGTTGGCGTGCCTGGAGCTCCCGCCAGGACTGTTAGACCAGATCCAGGCAAAACTGGTGGACTTCTTCTGGGACAACAGACACTGGGTTCCGCAGGGGGTTTTGTCTTTGCCGAGGGGGGAGGGGGGGCAGGGCCTCGTCCACCTGGCCAGCAGTGCTGCCACTCTCAGGTTACAATTTGTCCAAAGGTTTTTAACAGGTCCGGCAGATCTGGTGTGGAGAGAACTGGCCAGCTGTGTGTTCAGACGTGCGGGTGGCCTGGGCCTGGATGCTGCTCTGTTTCTACTTGATTCTAAATTTCATCCATCCATCCATCCATCTTCCTCCGCTTATCCGGGGTCGGGTCGTGGGGGCAGCAGCCTAAGCAGGGAAGCCCAGCCCTCTTCCCAGCTACTTCGTCCAGCTCTTCCGGGGGGATCCCGAGACGTTCCCAGGCCAGCTGAGAGACATAGTCCCTCCAGCGTGTCCTGGGTCTTCCCGGGGGCCTCCTACCGGAGGGACGTGCCCTGAACACGTCACGGAGGCGCTCGGGAGGCATCCTCACTAGGTGCCCAAGCCACCTCATCTGACTCCTCTCAATGCGGAGGAGCAACGGCTCTACTCCGAGCTCCTCCCAGATGGCAGAGCTTCTCACCCTATCTCTAAGGGAGAGCCCAGCCACCCTGCGAAGGAAGCTCATTTCGGCCGCTTGTACCCGCGATCTCGTTCTTTCGGTCACTACCCAAAGCTCATGACCATAGGTGAGGGTAGGAACGAAGATCGACCGGTAAATCTCTTCATCACAACGGAACGGTGCAGAGTCCTCATTACTGCAGACGCCGCACCGATCCGCCTGTCGATCTCCCGCTCCATTCTTCCCTCACTCGTGAACAAGACCCCAAGGTACTTAAACTCCTCCATTTGGGGGAGGGTCTCCTCCCCGACCTGGAGAAGGCACTCCACCTTTTTCCGGCTGAGGACCATGGCCTCAGATTTGGAGGAGCTGATTTTCATCACGGCCACTTCACACTCGGTTGCGAACCGATCCAGCGAGAGTTGGAGGTCACGGGCTGATGAAGCCAACAGGACCACATCATCTGCAAAAAGCAGAGACCCGATCCCGAGGCCACCAAACCGGACCCCCTCAACACCATGGCTGCGCCTAGAAATTCTGTCCATAAAAATTATGAACAGAATCGGTGACAAAGGGCAGCCCTGGCGGAGTCCAACCCTCACCGGAAATGAGTTCGACTTACTACCGGCAATGCGGACCAAACTCTGACACCGGTCATACAGGGAGCGGACGGCCCGTATCAGGGGGCCCGACACCCCATACTCCCGGAGAACCCCCCACAAGACTCCCCGAGGCACGCGGTCGAATGCCTTCTCCAGATCCACAAAACACATGTAAACTAAACCCTCAAGGACTCTGCTGAGGGTATAGAGCTGGTCCACAGTTCCACGTCCAGGGCGAAAACCACACTTCTCCTCCTGAATCCGAGGTTCGACTATCCGACGGACCGTCCTCTCCAGTACCCCTGAATAGACCTTGCCAGGGAGGCTGAGGAGTGTGATCCCCCTATAGTTGGAACACACCCTCCGGTCCCCCTTCTTAAAAACCCCGGTCTGCCAATCCAGTGGTACCTCTCCCGATGTCCAGGCGACGTTGCAGAGTCGTGTCAACCACGACAGCCCTAGAACGTCCACAGCCCTAAGGAACTCTGGACGGATCTCATCCACCTCCGGGGCCCTGGAGGAAGAGTTTTTCAACAATCTCGGCTACCTCGACCCCGGAGATGAGAGAACCCGCCTCTGATTCCCCAGGCCCTTCTTCCTCACTGGAAGGCGTGTCGGTGGGATTGAGAAGGTCTTCGAAGTATTCCTTCCACCGATCCACAACGTCCCGAGACGAGGTCAGCAGCACACCATCCCCACCATACACAGTGTTGACAATGCACTGCTTCCCCCTCCTCAGGTGCCGGATGGTGGTACAGAACCTTTTTGAAGCCGTCTGGAAGTCGTTCTCCATGGCCTCCCCAAACTCCTCCCACGCCCGGATCTTTGCCTCGGCGAACGCCGCACCCCGCTTGGCTTGCCGGTACCTGTCAGCTGCCTCGGGAGCCCCACAGGCCAAAAAGGCCCAGTAGGACTCCTTCTTCAGCTTGACGGCATCCCTCATCAACGGTGTCCACCAGCAGGTTCGGGTATTGCCGCCACGACAGGCACCGACCACCTTGCGGCCACAGCACCGGTCAGCTGCCTCTACAATGGAGGCACGGAACATGGTCCACTCGGACTCAATGTCCCCCACCTCCTCCGGGACATGGGAGAAGTTCTCCCGGAGGTGGGAGTTGAAGCTCCGTCTGATAGGAGACTCTGCCAGGCGTTCCCAGCAGACCCTCACAATACGGGTCTCTCCGGCATCCTCCCCCACCAACGGAGCCAGCTCACCACCAGCTGGTGATCGGTTGACAGCTCCGCCCCTCTCTTCACCCGAGTGTCCAGAACATGCGGCCGCAAATCCGAGGACATGACTACAAAGTCGATCATCGAACTGCGGCCCAGGGTGTCCTGGTGCCAAGTGCACATATGGACACCCTTATGTCTGAACATGGTGTTTGTTATGGACAACCTGTGCCGAGCACAGAAGTCCAACAACAAAATACCACTCAGGTTCAGATCAGGTGGGTCATTCCTCCCAATCACGCCCCTCCAGGTCTCACTGTCACTGCCGACGTGAGCATTGAAGTCACCCAGGAGGACAAGAGAATCCCCAGAAGGAGCACTCTCTAGTACTCCCTCTAGGGACTCCAAAAAGGGTGGATACGCTGAACTGCTGTTGGGGCCATAGGCACAAACAACAGTCAGGATCCGTCCCCCCGCCCGAAGGCGGAGGGAGGCTACCCTCTCGTTCAACAGGGTAAACCCCAACGTACAGGCACCAAGCCGGAGGGCAACAAGAATCGCCACCCTTGCCCGCCGCCTCTCCCCGTCGGCAACTCCAGAGTGGAAGAGAGTCCAACCCCTCTCGAGAAGGCTGGTTCCAGAGCCCTTGCTATGCGTCGAGGTGAGGCCGACTATATCTAATCGGAACTTCTCAACCTCACGCACCAGCTCAGGCTCCTTCCCCATCAGAGAGGTGATGTTCCACGTCCCTAGAGCTAGCTTCTCTAGCCGGGGATCGGACCGCCAAGGTCCCCGCCTTCGGCTGCCACCCAACTCACACAGCACCCGACCCCTTTGGCCCCTCCTGCAGGTGGTGAGCCCACTGGAATGGGGTCCCATGTCACTCCTTCGGGCTATGCCCAGCCGGGCCCCATGGGCAAAGGCCCAGCCACCAGGCGCTCGCCAGCATGCCCCACCCCCAGGCCTGGCTCCAGGCGGGGGCCCCGGTGACCTGCGTCCGTGCTAGGGAGACCCGGTACCAAATATTTTTCTCATCATAGGGATCGTTTTTGCGCTGATTCTAAATTTCTAAATTTGTAAATTTAAATGGGGTGCCTCCTTTTTATCAGGGTGTTTTCAGGTCGTGGGCCCTGTTTAAAAGCAGCTCAAGGAAAAGCTCTAACTCTCTGTTCTGGCTTTTGATTGAGCCCGTCGTTTATGGCGCCAGACTGGACATTTCCTGCGAGGCCATGCCGGTTTTGGAAGCGGCGCTGCTCCGCTCCAGGACTTTCCAACTGAAGCAGGTGGTCGACGCAGCTGGGCTGGTGCTGACGGATGCCGGGGTGCTGGGGTCGCTGCTGGGGGTCCGGTCCACCAGGATGATGCAGAGGACTCTGGCGTTGTGGAGGTGGAGGCTGACTGCTGGAGAGAGGATTCTCCTGGCTGCGTACGGCAGAGGGACTGAGCCCAACCCGGAGGACCCTTTTCCGGATCTACGTCTGACTCCACAGCTTGGCGATGCCTCCAGCCCGCTGCTGGAGAACGCCCGAGAACTGGACCTCTGCACGGGCGACAAGAAGACCATGTACTTTAACTGTGTGAGAGTGATCTGCAGGAGAGGACTGAGCAACAGACCGCCGTCTGTGTGGAGCATCAGGCTGGGTGGAGCCGCGGCGATGCCATGCTGGAGGTTCCTCTACAAACCCCCGATCCAGAAGAGGACTGCTGACCTCCAATGGAGGATTTTACATGGTGCCGTCGCTTGTAACTCTGTGGTGTGTGTTTTTAACCCGGCTGTGTCGAACGCCTGCCCGTTCTGTGGTCGCCCTGAAACGGTTTTTCATTTGTTCAGCGAGTGTGGGAGGCTCACGGGTTTCCTCACTCTTTTAGCAGACGTTTTTATCTTATTTAATGTCCCCTTTAATGAGAAGGTGTTCATTTATGGTGCTGGGTACAGGAAAGCCAGTCAGAAGAAATGGCAGCTCCTCAACTTTGTTTCTGGCACAGCAAAGCTGGCCATCTATGTGTCACGGAGGGTTGAGGGGCGTGCAGGTCAGTACGCAGCCTCAGTGTGGCGCTGCAATGTCAGATGCAGACTGAGGCTCGAGTTTAGTTTTTATAGACTGTCACATGACCTGCAAGCTTTTATTGATACCTGGTGTTGTCATGATGTTTTGTGCTCTGTTGCCGACGACAATTTGCAATTTTCCAATATTTTAAGTAACTAACTTATGTATTCATTGTGAACTGTGAACTGTGAATAAAGTGTTTGGTAAAATCTCAACCTCTCCACCAGGAGTCAAAGTTCTCATCTCCTGACATGAAAGCCAGAGAAAGATGAAAGCAAACCCAGACTTTACTTTCAAGGGTCATTTCTTTAGTTACTGATTGAGAAATGTGTTTCTACAGAGTTTGGTCTCACTGCCCACGATGAAGAGCTGAGATGTTTCCTTCAGAGCAGGAAGCTGGTGGGAAGACTTTGGCTCTTCTCCACTGATGAAGACTGTTGGAGTTTCTCTGAGACTCTGATGAAGGAGGCCTGAGCTGAGTGGTCTGTCACTGGTCTCCACTGGCCAGAAGACTTGAAGGAACCTTGATCTCAGAGTCAGCTGAGTTCAACTCTGGTAAGAATTGATCTTCACATCAGTGTGGAAGAACAGGAGCCGTTTCAGCAAGCAGGTTTAGATAAAACTCTGGGTTAATTTGTTGTGATTTCAGGCAAACTCACCGTAACTCTGAGTCAGTTACCGCGGTAACATGGACCATCCCAAATAAGCCTGACTTCCTGCTGCTCTCTAAGCCTGCAGACTGCTGGGAGAGGAAGATCTGCCCCGATTAGCCGTCTGGTGAAGCCCTGATGGGAACTTCTGTGAGCGTTACAGGTTTAGTTGCACTCTCGATAGTTTATTAACAGCATTCTCAGCCCTCACGTCGCTCATGTTGTGGAATTCTTTGTGTTGGGATTCTTTTTTTTTTTTCTTTTTTATCTTTTTTTTGACCAATGGGTTTCTTTTAATATAATAGTGAGCATGTGTCCAAGGTAACCGTCGGGCTGTCATAAAAGTTAGTCTTGCACTCAAACAATTTTGAAACACCTTTGTAGTGTTAAAAAGTCCCAGCCAGCCCAGACATCTCATGGAAGTCCATCCATCCATCCATCCATCCATCTTCTGTACCCACACTTGGGTCTCAGGGGTCTGCTGGAGCCTATCCCAGCTGTCAAGGGGTGAGAGGCAGGGTCCACCCTGGATAGGTCGCCAGCCTATCGCAGGGCTAACACAGAGACAGACAAGCACTCACACACTCACACCTGGGGTCAATTTAGACTGATCAGTTCACCTAACGAGCATGTCTTTGGACTGCGGGAGGAAACCAGAGTGCCCGGAGAAAACCCACACATGCACAGGGAGAACATGCAAACTCCACAGAGAAAGGCCAGAGCTGAGATTTTCTTTTTAATGTTGATTGATGTTTCATTTGATTTTGATGCTCCTCCATGCACCCAACCCCCTTCTCCCCCCACCCATTTCCTCCCCACCTGCTCACCACCCCCCCACCTGC
>JABWDL010000153.1:0-24098 GCA_015343265.1 Pao palembangensis | reverse complement strand
GTTAGCCATGCTAGCAGTGAGCGCAGCTGCGCGGAACGAAATAGACAGAGAGCAAAGTATAGAACCCAAAAGATCGTGCGGTTACTAAACTTTCACCAAGGTGCTTGTGTACTACTAAACAGGATAAACAAAAAGCAACAAATAATTAACAACAGTAAATCCACCGTAGCAAACACCAGGAGAAGTGAACGAGTAGGACGGAGCAGAAACAGGAAATGACGCGATACGTTACCGATGACGCCAACCAGTCAAAACTGACAAAATTATTCTTTTATCTGTTAGTTATTGTCTGTTTCTTCACTATGTATAAATAAACAAATTATATGTTCTATATGGTACACTTTAACATCATGATTTTGTCTTTTCGTTAGCATAATGGCAGCTGCATCCTCACCACAACCAGTGCTTCTCCGTGTTGTTGAGACAAACTTAGAAAATTAAACCTACAAAATTAAAACTCAGTTCAAGACCAGCCTCTGTTAATGCACTGATCATCATTATAAAAGAACAGCTGGAAATCAACCTTGACCTCAGTTTGCTTTATGAAGATCCAGACTTTGACGGGAAACCTACTTCCCTTTTAGACATTGAGGATTTGCCCCAAAAAGCTGTTGTGCACATCTCCCTTTCACAAGACTCCAGCTCTCTTGCATCTACTGATCTGCTATCAGATGTGTCATCTCCATAACGTCTCAGCAGATGGCCTCCAAGTCCTTTTCCAGTTCACACATTTAGATTTGACGCTGAGCTAAAACTTAAATATGGAAATGCTGAATATGAGAGGAACAACAGACACCTTAAGATGCCAAGAGACCTATAGCATGACATTCTGGAAAAGCTTGCATCTACCATATATGGTTTTAAGGCTTACGCCAGTGATAAAGAGATTGCAATGGTTGCTGAGGCACTTGTAGCCAAACCTCCTTGCTTGAAGGAAGCAGGGTCTGAGCTTGGCAGGTATGGATGGAAAAACAGCAGCAAATTTAAAATGGACAATTACAGGAACAAGATGAGACGGGCTGGATGTCTGCAGGTCACTGTTAATGCTGGAAAAAGAAGTAGAGGTGATCCTGCTAATGAACCTTCACGTTCCAACATTAAAAGACCCAAGCGAGCAGAAATCAACTTCCTGCCCAACTTTCCCCAAGGAAAGAATGCTTCAAGCCTTGAGCAGTTGAGGCAGACGACTGAGAAGAATCTTTCCCTTATTAGAAAGATGATGGAGACCACATTCCCTTTGTGAAGACAGACCAGTGTGACATCCTCCCCTCCAGTAAACGAGCTCTTGGACCTCTGGCCTGCTGTTAAAGTAGAGTCAGAGGTAAGATGAATCAGCTCTCTCTTTATAGTGAAAATTGTAATTCTTACTCATTTGCCAGGTTTTTGCTGCTTTTTAAATGTGTGCAGTTGTTGCTGTTCTCCTGTTATTTCAACGTAGGTGTATGCAGAGTTCCAGCGGATTACAAATCAGAACCTGCCCAACACCTTCTATGCTGAGCTTGACTGCCATCTTCCTCGACTGATGACCCTATTCAGACAGAAGGCATCAAAAACTGGAAAGACAGCAGATGCCCTGGCTGAAACTTTAAAAATCCACAATGACCAGGTAATAAATTACACATTTAATAGTTTGATTTGATACGTTGATTTGTTTATTGTACCAAAGATGTCCACAGGTTATTTGTGGACATATGATCTGATTTGACGGTTTAAAATAGGCTTTGTTCAGTTAACTTTTCAGTATAGACAATTCTGTTATTATCTGTAAACAGGAAATCCATGACGTCCACATCAAAATCAAAAGATTAATCTATCTGCTTCAGGAATTTTCAACTCAATCATCCAGCAATATTTTCTTTCATTTGCATTTACATGCTCAGGAGACTGCTATGACGTGTCTTGTCTTTCATAGCAGTGGTCTTCAAGGCATGGACATACCGTAAAACAGCTGATGAAGCTGCGCGCAGTGATACAAAGAGAGGGAAAATAGTGCTGGGTGATTTTGTGGCTAACAATTTAAGAAGCAAGTGTATTATTCGTTTGTACACATGTTGTTTTTAGGAGCTAAATAACTTTATCCATGTGACCCAGCAACTAGACAGAATTACTTTCTGCAACAGTGAAACTGGGCCGGAACTCCAATCACAGGACACAGTGGGAGAAATGTCACTGCTGATGAACCACACTGATGGATCTCATACAACTTCATGAAGAAAAATCTGAACTATACCTCTAAGTCACTAACAAGTACTATTTTATATTAAGTAAACAGTTCATCAAAGTACTAACATGTTTTAGATTTACCATTGTTAGTCTACCCAAAGAGTTTCCATGTATGGTCTGTTTTTGTATCTTCACCAAAAAGAAGCTCAATTGCTGGTTTGCAGTTTGGTTCAATGCAACAAGGTGTTCAGTAAACATTTTCCTGCTTTTGTCCTTTAGCTTACTTTTCAGACCATTCCACACCATTTATGTTCTCTGCTAAATTGGCGTGTTCATGTCTACACAACATGGATCTTCTGTTTTCTACTTCTCACTATGAGACCCAGGTCTGTTATTTAAAAAAGGTATTGAACCTGAATGGGGCTTGTTAAAAAGAATAGAAATTATGTGTCGTCTGTTCTATTCTATGTGTTAGATGGTGATTAGTATCTCTTTTTCTTTTATTCAGTAGGAGTCTGAGGAGCCAGAGCTTGATGGTGTTGCAGTGGCCCTCCTTACTGTCACCGCTGACCATGACACAAGTCCAGTTCACTACCAGCCTGTGAAGCTCTCCGTCGTCATTGAAAATGATGTCGTCTTCAGTCTCCTCAGATTTACCGATGCCTTCCTGGTAATGTTTGGACTGATCTATGCACTTCACCGCAGCTGTCCCAGAGCCAACACTATTGAATTCATTCAAAAGATTTTACTTGGCCTGGATGGTGGCAAACTGTCACCAGGTTACAGACCCTCAAGAATGACTTGGCTATACATAAGTATGGGGGGAAAGAATTAGGGCAGTTCAACAGTCCCATCATACAGCCCAGTGAGACTGATGCTGGACAACATGTTTAAAGAGTTGTTCTGTTGATGGCCAGTTGTGGTACTGATTCACTGTTTTTGTATTGATGCACAGTTTTTTATTGATGACCAGTTGTTGTATTGATGGCCAGTCATGGCCAGTTTTTCACTTTAAAAGAAAAAAATAAAAAAATAGCAGTTTCTCATAACTGAAGCTGAAGTTCGCGTCTTATTCACCATTCAAGATTTCCATGTTTCGCACGAAAAAATTAAAAAGGTGTTTCTGTTACTATTGCATAGAAATATACAGAATACATTGTTAGCAATGCTCAATGTAATTAAGGTGCCTCAAAAGTTGCCTCAAAAATGTTGAGTCCCATGGTTTTAAGTTTACGAACACAATATATTTGGTTAACAATAACTTAAAAAAATTATTACACAAACTAATAAATATTGAGTAAAGCTAACATAAAAATGATATGGCTGTGGACTTTTTAGGTTCTGTAAACTTATTCCTGTGGTTTGAACACTTAAAACTTTAATTTTTAGTAACTGATAATAATTGAGTTGCCTTAACAGAAAACTCTTAGTCATATTAACTGCACATATTTGAGTTGACCGTTACCAAACGATACAATTATCAAATAATCCAAAATTTTATGTTCTGAAAAAATGTGACTTTTAAGTTCATCAGCTTGAAAAAATTGAGGCAAATGATTACCTCACTTTTTTGAGTTGTGGTAACTTATTCAGGTTGAAGGTTCTGGAGAGGCTTGTCTTGGCCCACCTTCGTCCGCAGGTAAGATCTTCTCTGGACCCTCTGCAGTTTGCTTACCAGCCCCATTTGGGGGTTGAGGATGCCGTCATCTACCTGCTGCAGAGGGCTCACTCACATCTGGATGGTGCTGGCTGCACAGTGAGAATCACCTTCTTTGATTTCTCCAGTGCATTCAACACCATCCAGCCACTTTTACTGAGAGAGAAGCTGCAGACGATGATGGTTGACTCACCCACGGTCTCCTGGGTTACTGACTACCTGACAGACAGGCCGCAGTTTGTCCGTCTTGGCGCTGCTCTGTCTGATGTGGTGGTGAGTGACGTAGGAGCACCGCAGGGGACTGTGCTGTCTCCACTCCTGTTCACCCTGTACACCTCAGACTTTCAGTACAACTCTGAGTCGGCCCACTTGCAGAAGTTGTCTGATGACTCTGCAGTGGTCGGGTGTATCAGTGGTGGACGGGAGGAGGAGTACAGAACACTGGTGAGTGACTTTGTGGAGTGGTCTGGGAGGAACCACCTGCTGCTGAACGTGGCCAAGACCAGGGAGATTGTGATCGACTTCAGGAAGAAGAGGACGGCCACACAGCCCCTGTGCATCCTGGGAGAGGACATCGAGGTGGTGGAGGACTACAAGTACCTGGGCGTGCATATAGAGAGCAAACTGAACTGGAAGACCAACACCGAGGCTGTGTACAAGAAGGGGATGAGCAGACTCTACTTCCTGAGGAAGCTGAGATCCTTCGGCGTGTGCAGTAAGATGTTGGACATCTTCTACCAGTCTGTTGTCGCCAGTGCACTGTTCTACGCTGTGGTCTGTTGGGGAGGCAGCATTGGAGCCAACAACACCAACAGACTGAACAAACTGATCAGAAAGGCTGGCTCCGTGATTGGCTGCAAACCGGACACCCTGGAAGCTGTGGTGGAGAGGACGATGCTAAACAAACTGTTAGCTATCAAGGATAACCTGGACCACCCTCTCCACCTACTCCTGGACAGGCAGTGGAGCTCCTTCTCAAACAGACTGATTCAGCTCCGCTGCCACAAAGACAGATACAGGAAATCTTTCCTGCCCAGTGCAATAACCCTGTTCAATAAGTCCGTCTGACGGAGACTCACAGCCCTGGTGCTGTGATGTGCTCCAGTAGTACTTTCATGTGGCACATTGTCATAATTATTTATTGCATTGTATATGTTGTAAATATGCTAATACTAGCGAGGCTGCTGGGACAAGTCAATTTCCCATGTCTGGGATTAATAAAGTATTTCTATTCTATTCTATTCTATTTACAGTGTGTGTTAACAGTGTTGTTGATGGCCGCGATGAAGGCGTTTTATTGTTATTGAACCAAATTATTGTATTTTAGACATTTGGCAGCTCTGGTGTTGCCATCTTGTGGTTGAAGTACTCATGAGTAGATGAAATAGCTCAGTTGGGAGAGTGTTAGACTGAAGATCTAAAGGTCCCTGGTTCAAGCCCGGGTTTCGGCAGCAGACTCTCTGGATTGCCCTTTATTTTCCCCTCTTTAAAATAATAAAGCTTATCTGAAAAAGAAATGTAGCCTTGTTCTGCCAAGTCCCCACAGGGAGCCCACTCTGTAGACAGTGAGGGCTAAGCTTTTGTGATGGACTCTCTTTAACCTCCAGAGGAAGATCAGGCGTTGATGAGCCTTACTGTAGACCGGGGTTGTGCGTTGACTCTATTCTCCTGTAGTTGATCACCAGTTCTTTAGTTTTTTTCAACATTCAGGATCAGGTGATTTCTGCTGCACCATTCCACAAAAGACTTTCTCCTCTCTGTTGTCCTCTTCATCATCACTTTGAATGAACTCCACCACCTTGTGTCGTCTGCATTCCAAAGACCAATATCCAGTTTTGTAGGGGTGGACTCAGTCCCCAGTGGGCCCAGTTTGCTGTCCAGATGCTGAGGGATAAAGGCCGAGCTGAAGTCGGCAGACATCATCCGGACCACAGCGCCCTTTTTCTCCAGATGTTCCAGGGACAGGTGGAGTGCAGTGAATATGGCTTTCTCTGTGGCACCGTTAGGGTGGCAGCAAATGGGAGTGGGTTGAGGGGAGTTTGATCCTTGTTCAGCCTTTCAAAGCACTTCATTATTATTGGTGGGCAACAATCACTCACCACTCCCTCACCTCCTCTCCTCCTTTTCTTTTCTTCTTACGGGATTATCAGTGTGTCCAGTCTTCCTCGCTATTCTGTGTCTCTGCCCCCTTTCTCTCTCTCTCTCTCTCTCTCTCTCTCTCTCTCAGGTCTTCCATCTCCAGACCTTCGTGCTGCACGGACCTCGGCCTCTGACAAACCCAGGGTCCACTGTCAGCACCTGCCTATGCTGTTCCCTTTTTTATTAAAACCTGCCTATACCATTCCTCTCTTTATAACAACCTGCTATGAGGTATTATATATATATGTATTATATATATTATGTCTGATATGTTTGTATTTCTATGATTGTATCTGTTCTTGTGATTGTATCTGTTCTCTCTCCCTCTCTCTTTATTCTCTCTGTCCTGTCTCCCTCTTTTCCTCCTTTACCCAGCCAACTTTCAGCAGGATGGTCCTGCTCAAGGTTTCTTCCTGTTGAAAGGGAGTTTTCCTTGCCACTGTGCTTACCTGGGGGTTCAGGCTCTGGGTTTCTACCTCTGTAAAGCATCTAGAGAGAATTTTATTGTAAAAGGTGCTATATAAATAAAATTGACTTGAATTAAATTGAATTTGGAGAAGGCATTTGACCGTGTCATTCGGGGAGTCGTATTGGGGGGGTTTTCAGGGAGTATGGGGTGTCGGCCTCATTGATATGGGCCGTCCGCTCTCTGTATGACCGGTGTCAGAGCTTGGACTGCATTGCCAGTAGTACGTTGAACGTGTTTCTGGTGAGGGTTGGATTCCGCCAGGGCTGCCTTCTGTCACCGATTCTATTCATACCTTTTATGGACAGAATTTCTAGGCGCAGCTGTGGTGTTGAGGGGATCCAGTTTGGTGGCCTCGGGATCAAGTCTCTGCTCTTTGCAGATGATGTGGCCCTGCTGGCTTCATCAGTCCGTGACCTCCAGCTCTCGGTGGATCGGTTTACAGCCAAATGTGAAGCGGCTGGGATGAGAATCAGCACCTCCAAATCTGAGGCCATGGTTCTCAGCCGGAAAAAGGTGGAGTGCCTTCTCTGGGTCGGGGAGGGGATTCTCCCCCAAGTGGAGGAGTTCAAGTACCTCGGGGTCTTGTTCACGAGTGGGGGAAGAATGGAGCGGGAGATCGACAGGCGGTTTGGTGCGGCGTCCGTTGTGACCCGTTGTGGTGAAGAGAGAGCTGAGCCAAAAGGTGAAGCTCTCGATTTACCAGTTGATTTTCGTTCCTACCCTCACTTTTGGTCATGAGCTTTGGGTAGTGACCTAAAGAACAAGATCGCAGGTACGAGCGGCTGAAATGAGTTTCCTTCGCAGGGTGGCTGGGCTCTCCCTTAGAGATAAGGTGAGAAGCTCTGCCTTTCGGGAGTAGAACCGCTGCTCCTTCGCATTGAGAAGAGCCAGATGAGGTGATTCGGGCACCTAGTTAGAATGCCTCCCCGATGCCTACTTGGTGAAGTGTTCAGGGCACATCCCTCTGTTAGGAGGCCCCCGGGAAGACCCAGGACACGCTGGAGGGACTATGTCTCTCGGCTGGCCTGGGAACGCCTCGGGATCCCCCCGGAAGAGCTGGATGAAGTGGCTGTGGAGAGGGAAGTCTGGGCTTCCCTGCTTAGGCTGCTGCCCTGCGACCCAACCCCAGATAAGCAGTAGAAGATGGATGGGTGGATAGATGGATGGATGCGGCGTTCTTGTCAACACCACCAAGCCACTGCAATCACAGTTCCTGTCACAGTTGGACCACTGCTCAGACCAGCTGGTCAGGTCAGTTGAAGCTCCTTCTGACAGGTGACTCTGCCAGGCGTTCCCAGTAGACCCTCAAAATACGTTTGTGCCTTCCGGGTCTGTCCGGCATCCTCCCCTACCACCGGAGCCAACTCACCACCAAGTGGTGATCGGTTGACCGCTCCGCCCCTCTCTTTACCCGAGTGTCAAGTACATGCAGCCGCAAATCCGACGACACGACTACAAAGTCAATCATCGAACTGCCGCCCAAGGTGTCCTGGTGCCAAGTGCACATAAGTGCACATATATACACCCTTATGCCTGAACATGGTGTTTGTTATGGACAATCTGTGACGAGCACAGAAGTCCAACAACAGAACACCGCTCGGGTTCAGATCAGGGGGGCCATTCTTCCTGATCAACCCCTCCAGGTCTCACTGTCACTGCCGGCGTGAGCATTGAAGTCACCCAGGAGGACGAGGGAATTCCCAGAAGGAGCACTCTCTAGTACTCCCTCTCGGGACTCCAAAAAGGGTGGATACACTGAACTGTTGTTGGGGCCATAGGCACAAACAAAAGTCAGGATCCGTCCCCCCACCCGAAGGCAGAGGGAGGCTACCCTCTCGCTCACCGAGGTAATCTCCAGTTTACAGGCACCAAGCTGGGGGGTCGACAAAAATCGCCACCCCTGCCCACCGCCTCTCCCCATCGGCAACTCCAGATTGGAAGAGAGACCAAGCCCTCTCGAGAAGGCTGGTTCCAGAGCCCTTGCTATGTGTCGAGGTGAGGCCGACTATATCTAATCGCAACTTCTCAACCTCTTGCACCAGCTCAGGCTCCTTCCCCATCAGAGAGGTGACGTTCCACGTCCCTAGAGCTAGCTTCTGCAGCCAAGGATTGGACCACCAAGGTCCCCGCCTTCGGCTGCCACCCAACTCACACTGCACCCGATCCTTCTGGCCCCTCTTACAGGTGGTGAGCCCAGAGGATGGGGGTCCCACGTCATCTCTTCAGGCTGTGCCCGGCCAGGCCCCATGGGCAAAGGCCCTGCCACCGGGCGCTCGCCAGCATGCCCCAGCCCCAGGACAACAATTAACACATTTTTGTAAATGTGCAATGGTTCCAGAAATGTAGAGGTTGTGATGTGCAAATTCAACTTTTCGTGTTTTCTTGGCCAGGGAGTCCAACAGTCTTATGGGCTGTGGACTAAACCTGTTGCCGAATGCTGGTCCAGGCCCTAATACTGACGACAGCTGGAACAGTGTGTAATCCCATCATCTTCTTCCTGTACTGATGAAGAACCCATCATGGATGACAGCTCTGTCATTGAGTCTCCTCAACGTGAAAAGGAAGGAGAGCTGCTGTGCAGCCATTTTTATGGGGACATCAGTGTGTTGAGTCCAGGTCAAGACCTGAATGATTTGAACTCTAAAAAACCTGGACAGAGTCTGGAAAAAGCTCGCCTGGTCCAACATCTTGTATGTACTTGTACACAAACGGCAACTTCTCAATTGTGGAAACTACAAGAAGACACTTGATTTCCTCCAAGGAGGTTTCAATTCATATACAGCAACGTTGTTGGCAGGGTTTGAACCTGCGCAGGGGGACCCCAAAGGATTTCTAATCCATCGCCTTAACCACTCGGCCACAACAACACAGCCAAGTAGTTAAAATGTGAAATTAAATGGTAATGTCAAGTACAAAAATGCACTAAACTATATGTGTTAATGGATGTGATGTTAATGGATGTGTGGAATGTGATGTTTTTTTATATTTTTCTGTATTTTCAACGGGTGAGTTCTTTTCATTTTAAATGTATTTGATGAAGAAAGATTTTGTTTAAGTTCTATTCATCACTTTTGTCAGCGCTCAAGTGACTAGGTCAGAGTACAACGTAGACATGTCTGCAAAACCTTTTCACTTTTTGGTAGCAAGGCCTCTGTCACAATGTTAGGAGTGGAATTCGAACCAACACCTTCCAAGGAGGCTGCAACCTGAACACAGCACCTTCAAACTCCTCGGTCATCCTGACAAGCTCTCTGGGCTGTTTCCTTCTGTTGCAAGTCAGCCTCATGTTCATGGAGGCTGCCTTGTTTTTACATTGTTGACTAGTATGCACAAACCTCGCCCTGGACCGACGTCGCAATGCAAAATACAATTTGCCAAAGGCAAGGATGAAAATGCACTCCAATTGAATCAAACCACTACATATAATTTTTACATGTACAACAACCTCTCTTGAGTGATGAGGGCCACATGATGTTTTCGGAGACATTAAATGCAACTATGTCAGAAGTGGGATTCGAACCCACGCCTCCTGGGGAGACTGCGACCTTAACGCAGCGCCTTTGACCGCTCAGCCATCCTGACATGCAAGTGTGAGGGTTGAGCAACGCCCTGGTGCTCAGACCTCACAGAAACAATAATTATCAGCACCAGAGTTCTGTCCAGACTCTCCTGACAGCAGTAACTCAGTATTTTATTCATGTTTGTCTATTCACCACTATTATTTCAGGACAACTCATACGGATGCAGATACTTCTTAATATTTTTCTTAGTATTTGTGTTAGCCAAGTCCAATGTGTTGCATCCCCAAGTTGTAATGTCCACATGCTCACCAGCACGTCTCCTTAGAATGGTTAGAATGGGAGGGAACAATCAGTGTGTTGATGTCCAAAACACCAAAAGGCAAGCTGACACGCAAGACATGCAAGCTGCGGAGTTGAATTCCATACTTTCTTTCCTCCAAAGAAAAGCAACATATCTCTTATCTTCCAGGAAACATGTCTTATCATTTTCCTGAGGGACGTTCGATTCAATTCAATTCAGTTTTATTTACATGTCACCTTTTACAATAAAATTGTCTCTAGGTCAGGGGTCGGGAACCTTTTT
Source organism: Pao palembangensis (assembly GCA_015343265.1). Classification (NCBI taxonomy): domain Eukaryota; kingdom Metazoa; phylum Chordata; class Actinopteri; order Tetraodontiformes; family Tetraodontidae; genus Pao; species Pao palembangensis. The sequence continues at coordinate 13,566 of JABWDL010000153.1, read as the reverse complement.
AGCTGAGAGAGCCAAAAAAGTCACATTTTTTAAAATGTATTTCCATGAGAGCCATACAATATTTTTTTTAACTCTAAATACAACTAAATGTGTGAATTTTTAAACAAGACCATCAATTTTGAGTTTAAGAGGTCTCTGAATTTATTTATTTTTTTCTTAATAACATTGTTACACTGAAGTTAATGCATAAAATACTTCTTACATCTTACGTCTGCCTTTAAGATCAAACTTAAAACCTTTCTGTTCAGTAAAGCATACAGCTAGCCTCAAACAAAGTGTGTCGGGCTGACAGATCTAGTTTAGTCAGTTTTCACAGTTACAGGTAGAATAGGCTCATCAGATTGTTATTCTTCAATTTTTAGCACAGCTATGCTGCTATAGGCTACGCTGCTGGGGACAAACACATGATCCACTGGGCAGTTCCCCACTTCCTCAACACCAACCACTCCCTCACGTCCTCTCCTCTCCACTTTTTCCTTTCTTCTTACCGGGATTATCTGGGCCCAGTCTTCCTTGCCGTTCTGTGTCTCTCCCCCTTCTCTCCCTCTCTCTTTCTCTCTCTTTGCAGGTCTTCCGTCTCCAGGCCTTTGTGCTGTACGGACTTCGGCCTCTGGCAAACTCAGGGTCCACTGTCGGCACCTGCCTATACTGTTCGTCTCTTTATAACAACCTGCTATGCTGGATTATGTGTATATATGTCTGATATGTTTGTATTACTATGATTGTATTTTGTCTGTATTTCTTTGGTTTTATGATTGTATCTGTTCTCCCTCTCTCTTTATTCTCTCTGTCCTGTCTCCCTCTTTTATTCCTCCTTTATCCAGCCAACTTTCAGCAGGATGGTTCCCCCTTGTAAGCCTGGTCCTGCTCAAGGTTTCTTCCTGTTAAAAGGGAGTTTTTCCCTGCCACTGTGCTTACCTGGGGGTTCAGGCTCTGGGTTTCTACATCTGTAAAGCACTTAGAGACAATTTTATTGTAAAAGGTGCTATAGAAATAAAATTGAATTGAATTGAATTAAGGTGATCTATATTTAAAGTGATAAATATCAATGTTAAAAATCAGGTATAAATCATGATAGAAACAGTTAGAAGCTGTGAAAAACACGTTTAAAAGAGCTTTCTATCAACTTCCAACTTGTAAATTTTGGTTTGACCTCAGTGGGTGAGGCCTCTGTACCATGTACATTTAAGGCCGTGACATGTTCATGACTCTTGTTTTCAGCAGCTGTTATTTATCAAGAAGCTGGCAATGATAATATGCAAACATGTCATTAATCACATATGTGCCCTGTCATACATTGACTACTGCATTAAGATTTGCGCTGTTTACACAAGGTTAATAAATGATAGCAATTTTCACTGTGAAAATAGTCTTTAACATAAAAGGGAGTGGTTTTTCAACTATGAGCAGCTTCACTGAGCCTGGGTAGCTCAGTTGGTAGAGCATCGGACTTTTAATCTAGTCCCTGTCCAGGTGAGTTTTGTCTGTCGTTAATCATTTGTGTCTGTCTTCTCTCACTTTACCCGGAAGTTACCAGGATTACAGGTGACCCCATCTCAGACTCTTCGCCTGCTGCTGTCAGGGAGGAGACTGCAGAGTCTCTGGGTCAAAACCATCAGGCTCAAAGACCTGTTTTTCCACCAGGCAGTCAGGATGTGAATAATGCTGATGATGGGTGAGATCAGACTGTCATTTTGAGGTCACAATTAATTAATTAATAATCAAACTCTTATTTTTCAATTTTTAGCACAGCTATGCTGCTATAGGCTACGCTGCTGGGGACACAAACATGATCCACTGAGCAGTTCCTCAACACCAACCACTCCCTCACCTCTTCTCCACTTTTTTTTCATTTTACCGCGATTATCAGTGTGTCCAGTCTTCCTTGCAGTTCTGTGTCTCTCCCCCTCTTCTCTCTCTTTCTCTCTCTCTTTCTGCAGGTCTTCCATCTCCAGATCTTCATGCTGCACTTTGCTGCACTTTGCAGTCACTGATCTCCTTCAGATTACACCGTCAACACAAGGTGTAGTCTACCTGTGTGCTCCTGCCTCCACTCTTATAGGTCACCCTATGTTCCTGCCTCTTTCATCCTTTTTGCAAAGTCAACCACCATCTGTCCTTCTGCGTTCCTCTCCTGGATACCAAACCTGCCCATCACCTCATCATCATCTGTGTTTCCTGCACCAACATGTCCATTGAAGTCTGCACCAATGACAACTCTCTCACTTCTAGGGATGCTCTGCATCACTTCATCAAGGTCCGGCCAGAATTTCTCCTTCTCCTCCAGCTTACATCCTACCTGTGGAGCATACCCACTAACAACATTGAACATCACACCTTCAATGTCTAGCTTCAGACTCATCACTCTATCTGACACTCTTTTTTACCTCCAGGACATTCCTAGCAAACGCCTCCTTCAAAATAACTCCTACTCCATTTGTCTTTATATCTACACCATGATAGAACAACTTGAATCCTGCTCCTAAACTTCTAGCCTTGCTACCTTTTCACCTGGTCTCCAGGACAGACAGTATGTCTACCTTCCTGCTCTGCATCATGTCATCTAACTACTCTCAGTCCTAGACTCTTGGCGTTCCTCTTCTCTCTCTTCTTAAGTCATGGTTTCAACTCACATGTCTGATTTGGCAAAATTTTATGTCGGATGCCCTTCCTGACACAACCCTCTGTATTTATCTGGGCTTGGGACTGGCACAATAAGACACTGGCTTGTGCCCCCTGGCGGTTACATTTTATAACAACCTGCTATGCGGTATTATGTACTATATATATGTATTATATACAGTATATTATCTCTGATATGTTTGTATTTCTATGATTCTATGATTGTATATGTTCTTATGATTGTACCTGTTCTACCTTTCTCTTTTTATTCTCCTTGTCCTGCCTCCCTCTTCTTCTTGTCTTTTACCCAACCGACTTTCAGCAGGATGGTTCCTCCTTGTAAGCCTGGTCGTGCTCAAGGTTTCTTCCTGTTAAAAGGGCTTTTTTCTTTGCCACTGTGCTTACCTGGGGGTTCAGGCTCTGGGTGTCTACCTCTGTAAAGCACCTAGGGACAATTTTTTTGTAAAAGGTGCTATATTAATAAAATTAAATTGAATTTAATTTAATTAAATTGAATAGGAGGCCCTGGGGAAGCCCCAGGACACCCTGGAGAGGCGATGTTTCTACGTTTGGCCTGGCAATGCCTCAGGATCCCAGCTGAAGAGCTGGACAAAGTAGGTGGGAAGAGGGAAGTCTGGACTCCCTTGCTTAGGCTGCTAGACAAACAGAAGATGGACGAATGGTAAAAACCTTTGATAATGCTGATAGTTGTAAAATCTGTTGTGGCCAGCTGACTTTGTGGCTCGGTCTAGGAGTAAGATTCTTGCTTTGGGTGCAGGAGGTCCCGGGTTCAAGTCCTGGACGAGCCTGGACGCCTGGAAGCCTCGTCCTGGACGAGCCCAGCCGTGATGAAGGCTGTTACTGTGGAGGGCAGAGTCACAAATGTATTTCTGTTTTAGCTGAGATTTCAAAACTTCTCCTAGAGAAAACTTATGTTGACCATAATCATGTGCCATTTAGATCTTATCTGCCTAGCAGTGAGTCTTTACAATCTTTGTGTCATGATTTAAAAGCAGAGGTAAAGATTCCTATTTGAGGACTCAAACAGTGTTTATATTTATTTTATAAACAATTAAAATATTTATATTTTAACTTAAAATCAGAAATGTTGCAGATGTCGCAAATCCTGCAAGAAGAAGTGCTAAATTTCTAACATCAAGACTATGGAAATTCTCACAGGAATTATGCTAATGGACTTTTAGTTTAGTTTTCTAATCCCTTTTGGCCATAAAATGGCAAAAAATGAGTTTTAAGATCTGGGAAACAAAGCCACATCTGGTCAAAGCTCGCAGGGAGGTTGTCAAAGTCGACACCTCCCCAGACAAAGACATCCCAGACAATCAACTGTAACTGGAATTAACATTCTGGGCTATTATTATTATTATTATTCTTTTATTCTTTTTCTTTTCAAATAGGAAAAGTATGAACGTATACAGTATATATTCCCTTCTCACCCCCCGTGGTGGTTCCTCCTCCATTCTAAGCTCAGGTCCTCTACCAGAGGCCCGGGAGCTTGAGGGTCCTGCGTAGTATCTTTGCTGTTCCTAGTACTGCACTTTTCTGGACTGAGATGTCTGATGTTGTTCCAGGGATCTGCTGTAGCCACTCCTCCAGTTTGGGGGTCACTGCACCGAGTGCTCCGATCACCACGGGCGCTACTGTCACCTTCACCTTCCAAGCCTTCTCCAGCTCCTCTCTGAGCCCTTGGTATTTCTCAAGTTTCTTCTGCCTGATGTTGCTGTCACTTGGTATTGCCACATCCACAACGGCTTTCCTCTGCCCTTTATCAACCACCACGATATCTGTCTGGTTCGCCATCACAATCCTGTCTGTCTGTATCTGGAAGTCCCACAGGATCTTGGCTCTGTCATTCTCCACCACCTTTGGAGGTATTTCCCATTTTGACCTTGGGGTTTCCAGCCCATCCTCCAAACAGATGTTTCTGTAGACTATGCCAGCCGCTTGGTTATGGCATTCCATGTATGCTTTCCCTGCCAGCATCTTACACCCTGCAGTTATGTGTTGGGTTGTCTCAGGTGCCTCTTTGCACAGCCTACATCTTGGGTCTTGTCTGGTGTTGTATATCTGGGCCTCTATCGCTCTGGTGCTCAGGGCTTGCTCCTGTGCAGGCAGGATGAGTGCCTCTGTGCTGTCCTGTAGGCCAGCCCTCTCTAGCCATTGGTAGGACTTCTTGAGATCAGCCACTTCAGCTATGTTCCGGTGGTACATCCCGTTTAGGGGCTTGTCCTCCCATGCTGGTCCCTCCTCCAGCACCTCCTGATCTTGCCACTGCCTGAGACATTCACTGAGTACGTTAGCCGTTGGGGCCTTGTCCTTGATGTATTCCGTGCCTTTTGTTAGGAAGATGCTGAGAGATAGTTGAAGAACATTTTTATATTAAATAATATTTTCAACAAAAAAATCTGGAGAAGCTCGAGTCACGAGCAAGTAATTTGCAATTTAAATAAATTATTCAAGACCAGCCATCCAGGGGGGTCAGAGGTATAAATAGCCAAGCGGTGCTACCTCCCCACACCTTTTGGCCACGTGCTTTTGCCTCTTGGCTTTTGTCTCCTATTTTTGCCTTGTCCTTCCATTTCTCTTCCTTGCCTTTTGCCGCTCTGTAGTTACACTTTGTTTTCAAGCCAAAAACTTTTTCTCTTTACATATTTTTGATTTTTCAATACAAGTTTTCCAGAAGTTTCTGTTGAAAATAAATTTTTAGGGTTAAGTACTGCATCTGTACTTAATCCTAAAAGGGTAAGTATTGCATCTGTAAAAGACTGTTTTCCAAATTATCCGAAAATCTTTTGAATCGCGATAGTTTAGCTTTGTTTGGCCTGGAGAAACTAACAGACGCTGGTTCTGAGACCCTCAAGAACTTACTGGAGAGACCGCTGCTGAGTTGTGAAATCAACATCTGCATCCCTGGGCAGACCCGTGTAGCAGCTGAGGATTCCATCACGGAGCCATCACTTTCTGCGCATTGACGCGTGCAGAGTAAGCTGGGAGACGGAGTCCACAAGGGTCTGCATCAGAAGTCTGGACCCGCTGGAGCAGAGCTGCTGGTGTCTTATATTAACCAAATTAATCAATATCCAAATTTTATAATAGGATTAGGTTTAATTAAATTATTCATTGAAAATTTTCACCGCCATCCTCCAATAAGTACATTTATTATTATCACTGTTAAATTACGTTATGCATGTATAATCTTGTTCATTCAATATAATAATTTATTGGTCTTTTAATAAATTGTCATTTATCATCAGCATTCTTCGTCAGCATTCTTCATCAGCATTCTTTCAGAGATCTGTCCTTTAGAATTTGATGCTGTCAGTTAGAGACTTGATCAATATTTTCTTACATAACAAAATGTAATATTTTGTTTATGTTCACGTGTCCTATCATACAATATATTGACTCCTGGGGTGAGATCTGCGCTCTTTTTTACATAAGGCTGCAAAATCAGACTTTAATACAACAAGGAGTAGTTTCAGATTCCAACGACGAATGTCACTGCTGAGCCTGCATAGCTCAGATGGTAAAACATCAGACCTTTAATCTGTGGGTCCAGGGGTCAAGTCCCTGTTCAGGCAAGTGCTGCTTTTAACCTGCTTTCTACATCTTCCAGCCTGTTTGTCTTTGGGACAGCTAGGGCTACCGAACAACTCTCACTCCAGATGTACGCAGACTGTTGTCAGCAAACCCTCCACTGATGAGAGCAGGGAAAACCAAGCAACTGGTGGTGGATTACTGCAAGCACTGGTGAAGGTCCAAGGACTTTCATCCCTTATAGGGAAGTCCAGCCACACAACCTATTCCTCAAAAGGCTGTGTGGCTGCAGGTTTTTGTTCCAACCAATCAACCACACATAGTTTGACCAATCAGCTGTCTAAAGACTCAACTCAATTGACCAAATGAGTTGGAACAAAAACCTGCAGCCACACGGCCCTTTGTGGAATAGTTTGGACAGCCCTGATCCAGAGGGGCACTTTTCACGAGACTTACTGAGTAAGTTCTGAGAATTACTTTTACATGCGGTGGCTCCTCTCTTCCACGTCTGTTCATTGGTGCATTCAGTCACAGCGTCTCCACTCAGGTGGAATCCATCAATGCAGGAGCACTTTACTCTAATAAAGTAAAGATAATCCCAACCAGATTGAGATTATCCCAGCCATATTGATTTCTAAGATCTCCCTAAATTAAGATATTAGTGTTGTGCTGTTTATAAATGAATAGGAACGTGTTTTCTTTCCATTATTTGAGGTCTAAAAACACTGCATCTTTTTTGTTATTTTGATCAGTTGTCATTTTCTGCTAATAAATGCTCTAAAGGCAATATTTTAATTTCACATTTGAGAGACATATCAGCAGTTTATAGAATACAACAAAAATGTACTGAAACACATACCTAGAAATAGTAAAACCAGAGAAACTGATCATTTTCTGTGGTCTCTTGTTCTCTTCTGTAGCCAACAGAAGAGCCAGCCATCTACCTCCAGAGGACAACTCTCTTCAGCTCTGTTTTGGTCTTGGATGGGTCCCGTTGTCTTCTGGCATTTGGAAACATTCCTGTCACTACATTTGCCAAAGAAGAACTCAGTGAAGGTTTGCAGTATCTGATGGGTTATTACTACACCCTGCATCTCACATATCCACCTATGTGTGGCGACCCTTCTCTCATTCAGACAGAAGTCTTAAGGGGACAGTATCCATGAGCGAGACACAACAGGCTCGTATAAAAGAGCCATGGCAGAGTGGAATGCTGAGGACATGTCTAAGCGTATGGCAGAATTGGAAACACAGTTGCGTAATTTACAAATCCAGACACAACCACAAGAAGGCGCATCACACGTATCGTCTCACATGTCACCTATGACACCTCAACAGGGGGAACCAGGTCAATCGTTTCTGAGTTCCATCCCGACGACACCACAGTCTACACTCTCCGTTCACTCCACACCAGGAAATGATGGTTATCGTTCTGTTCCTTTCACGCGCTCCTGAGCACAGGTCACAAGAGTGGAACCAGTGCTCCAGCTCCCCCTAGTGGCCGCCCCAGGCGCTGTAAATCCAACATATAAACCATGGCAAGTGGGCGGCATTACAGGATTGAGAAATGAATTACCAACTCTCCCTAATGAGGCCAGTCCCTGGATTCAAGCCTTAAAAGGCCACACACAAGGGGTGTTACTGGCCATGAGAGACATGCGAGCTATTGTAGCCGCCTGTGTAGGACACCACACATTGAGCCAGATTGAAGCAGCAGCTCGAACTGAGGATGTGCCACCTTCTGCACTTGTTACTGACCATGTTGAGAATTTCTTTGCTGCTATGCGAGCTATGTTTCCCGTCAGTGCTGCAGCGCTTGCATCCCTTTCACATCCATGGAAGACCGAGGAGGGAACCACCCCTGAGGCGTGGCTTCACACGTGAAAGAGTAAGTGGATCGGAGTTACATGGTAATGATGAAGGAAAAACTTATGGCAAGTTTGCCTACACCAGTTAAACAACAACTGCTTGATAATCCTATGATTCCTGGCGCTCCTTGGGCCCAATGGTCACAATGTCTAATCACTCTGTTAGATAGATTTATCACCAAAGAACGGCAACAAGCTGCATCACAGCTTGCAGCACGGCAATCACTCACACAAATGCAGATTGAACAAATGAAAAAAATTATCTAATATGGCACAGTTTACCACCCCCAGTCACAGGGTAATGTGGAAAGAATGAATCAGCACATCAAAATTAATTAGCTAAAACAATGGCCTCAACTGGCCTCAGTTGGATAGATGCATTGCCATTGGTCCTTATCACCATAAGGTATTTGGTGAACCGTCAAACAGGGTTCACTCCATTTGAGCTCCAACACGGACGTCCCTTCTCAGGACCCTGGGGCGCCGTGGGACCATCCGCAACTTGCAACCCAAAGGTAATGTACAAAATTCTTAAACATATGGCTATCAGTCTTTCTCTCCAGGTTCCACCCTTGACGGAGGAGAGACCAGAGCTAGCAGGAGAAGAATTCCTCCTGCTGAAGGTCTTCAAGAGGAAGACACAACCCACAGCTCATCATTAGAATAGAATAGAATAGAATAGAATAGAATAGAATAGAATAGAATAGAAACTAACGAGGGCCTCACACACTGAAGGGGCATTGGTAGGACCGTAACGCATCGGGGTCCTTCACATGGATTCTGGCTCGCTGACCTGTGACCCTGGGGAGGTGCCAGGACTGGGGACAGCCGCTAATTCCCTGGGACAAGATAGGTGTACACAACCTCAGTTCCCTTTTTTCTCTTTCCTTTTTCCAGGGACAGACATCTTTCCCTTTGTGCATTTGTCCACTACAAGAAGTTCTTTCCTGCACTCTCTCACCACATCGGTTCAGGGCCTCAAGTCTGAGCCTGAAAACGTACGACCTGAACCTGAAGAAAAGATCTGAAACTGAAAATATTATATGCAGAACTGTAATTGCTGGGGTCGCCCCATCTTGCCCTTCATTGCTGCGGTCCTGAAGACCTTCATCCTCCAGACTGGTGCTAGTAGTCTCCAGGTAGCAGCGTCAGAGATAGACATTCTCTCTTCAAATTCTCTCTCTTCCTCAATGCTGGGTCCGGAACCGCCATTAATGGTAGACTTACAGAACCACCCGGGTCCTCACTGCGGTGTGATTTGTATAACTTTCTGTTTGTGTAACCCTAGCCCAAATCAGTAGGCTGTAGCTGCAGGTTCAGCCCCATCAACAATAAAAGCAACCAATGACAAAACTTTTAAGCCCTGAGAGTTCCACTTCATATTTGCACATACATTTTCTGTTGTTTTCTATATGGTTGTGTCCCATTTATTTTATCAGCTTCTTAACCTTACAGATCGCTAGTTTGGCTTTATTTACCCATTTTCTTTATATCTCTTTAACCACCGGCTGGTTCCAAGAACAGAAGCCCACACCGCCAGGGTTTTAGAACAGTTGACTGATTGTCCAAGGCCCACAGAATATTGCCTGCCATGACTATAAAAACACTGGAATGACCAAAAGAAAGACTGGACTCTCTTCTTTCACCAGAAAAAAAGTTTGTTTCTACCTTTTTCCATTCTTTGGTTATGAGCAGTATGTCTGTGTAGATTCTCAATCATCCAGGTCATGGTTGTCCAATGGTTATCCAAAGTAGATTTCTCTGTGTCAACTGGACTCAGTCCAGTTGACACAGAGAAATCTACTTTGGTTATGAGCAGTAGAACATAGCTAAGTTTCAGCAAAAACACCTGTTTCTGCAATGACTTTAATGCAAATATTTTTGTTTTAGTGACACCTCAAGTTAGTTTCCTTGAAAAAAAATACTGAAAAATGGGTTTTGATGGCAAAATAATCATTTATTTACAAATATAGAACTATGTACAATTTTGACATTTGAAAACAAAGAATCCAAACTACTTCAATCCAGTTATGCCTGGTGTGTGTGTGTGTGCGTGCGTGTGTGTACCCCCCAAAACAGTGAATTTCTTCTTTGTGTGCTAAGTTGTGTAGCACGCTCCTGTGTGCAAGGGGACACGACAGGACTGGCGCCACATCAGGTTTTTTTTTTTTTTTATTATTAGACAGTAAATGAATAACTGTGGCCTGTCTGATTCTTGGCGAACAACGTCCGATCAGCCCAGGTTTGTCGTCCGCGACTTGTGATCGTCTCCTGAGCTCCACCTCTCCGTGATCTCCATCTTCTTCATTCTCGCCACTCACCACCGAACCACCGCCACTGAAAAATCGTTCGATTTTGAGTTGCTTCAACTTCCGGGATTTCAAACGCAGTGCCAGCTCTCCCTCGTGGTCTAGATCTCGCAGATTAGCGGTTGGCGCACCCACCTTGATTTGCGGCACCACCATCTAGAAGATTACGACACTAAATACTCATTTAAAAACGCTGATCTTTGATCAAAGGCTGTTTGATCAACAGCCTAACCCTAACCCTAACCCCTAACCCTAACCCTAACCCCTAACCCTAACCCTAACCCCTAACCCTAACCCTAACCCCTAACCCTAACCCTAACGTAATTGACGTCTATAGACGTCAGTGGCAGTCGGTATTATTTTATCACGTTTTTTTTTGGCTTTGCACTAACCCCCTATTTTAATTGGAATGCTGACAACTCTGCTGTTGCTCTGACTTCAGACCTCTGAGGTTAATGGAAGGAACTTTAGCAGTACTGTAGTTTCAGTACTGGTTTGAAGAGGTTAGGCTTCAGAGATATCTAAAAGAAAACAAAATCACATTTATTGGATTAATTCAGCATTCTTGTCTTTGGCAAATTGACTTTCTCACTGCGACATCAGGCCTGGAGAGGCATGTGAATGCTATTCAACAATGTAAAAACAAGGCAGCTTCAATGAACATGAGGCTGGCTTACAACAGAAGGAGGCGGCCCACAGTGCTGCCAGGACCTGGTCAGGCTTGTCAGGATGGCCGAGCGGTCGAAGGCGCTGCGTTCAGGTCGCAGTCTCCCCTGGAGGCGTGGGTTCAAATCCCACTCCTGACATTGTGTCAGTGTTTTTTTTTCCGAAGACAGGTCACGGAGGCCTTGCTATCAACAAGTGAAAAGGTCACTTTTGCAGACACGTCTATCTTGTACTCTGACCTAGTAACTCGAGCTCTGACAAAAGAGAAGGAAAAAAGTTCTCAATGGAGTTTAAACAAAATTCTACTTCATCAAATACATTTAAAATGTAAAGAACTCACTGGTTGAAAAACCATCACATTCCATGTATTAACCTGTAGAGCTTTCCGCATTTGTTGTGGCTGAGTGGTTACGGTGATAGACTAGAACTCCATTGGGGTCGCCCCCTGCAGGTTCAAACCCTGCCAACAACGCTGCTGCATGAAATTAAGCTTTTAAAAGAGTAGTTTCCAGATCTGAGAAGTTGCCGTTTGTGCATAGGTACACACATTATGTAGTTGGAGGAGCCAGGCTCTCTTGGAGCTTCTTGGTGAGAGCCTTTTGCCAGGTTCTGTCCAGGTTCCTCACAGTGCACATCACTTACAGTGATGCCACTGTAAGCCACTGTGCTTACCTGGGGGTTCAGGCTCTGGGTTTCTACCTCTGTAAAGCACTTAGAGACAATTTTATTGTAAAAGGTGCTATATAAATAAAATTGAATTTAATTGAATTGAATTGAACTTAAGTCCTCACCGGCACTTGTCACACTCATGTCCCCACAAAAATGGCTGCACAGCAGCTCTTCTTCTTTTTCAGGCTAATAAAACTCAATAAGGCAGCTGCCATCCATCCTCTTCATCAGTTCAGGAAGAAGATGATGGGATTACAACAGACCCTCACCAGCCCAGTAACACTGGTCCAGCTGTTGTCAGCATCAGGGCCTGGACCAGCTGACTCAGGAACAGAGTTATCCCACAGCCCATAAGACTGTTGAACTCTCTCTCTATGTTAATTGTCTGGTTTCTGAGCTGACTGGTTGCACTAATCCTGTAGTTGCACATCACTTTTGTGCTTGTTTACCTCTTAATGCTGTTCTTGTTGTGTTTAAATTGGAGCTGACGAGCGCAAATCTGAGCGTGTGATTCATGGAATGATCTGACCAATCCCAGCGTAAAAATGATCAGGTCTTCATAAATGTGACTGCCCAAAACAATCATCATTAACTTGATAAACCCTTAAATATTAGAATGAGGAGACCAGCGTTGCCGTGGACGAGCTTACGTGCTGCCCTGACGCTGCGCTGCCGCTCTGCAGGTTCTCCAATTACCAGAAATGAATTTCTCAGGAAAAACAAGCAAAACACTAAAAAAAACTAATATATTTATATTATTTTACTCTAATTTAGTTTTTATTCCGTACAGAATATGTGGCTGCCTGTGCTTAATGACTGGTTTGAGGTTTGTTTAATCATTATTTTCAGATTTTGCTGGGCTGCACCGCAAATCCACCCTGACTCTAACTTCTGTTCACGATAGTATCATCTGCTCATGTCCAGATTGATAAATGCTGATCCTTGTATGGAAATGGTGGCGTCCCGTACTGACCTGCACAGCGTCATTACAGGAAACAGGTAGAAGCTTCTGTAGGTAGACCAGCAGTTCGGGCAGTTGTCAGATGGAACTGCTATGTAACAACAAAAAGAGATGTTAGATCATCTTTTATTTGAGAGTCAGAGGTCTACAGTTTATCAAAAAAGCAGTTCCCAATGATGTCTTTTCATTTGGCAGTTTGCTTGGCACAACATAGCTGTCAGGAAGGGGAATTAGCTCAAATGGTAGAGCGCTCGCTTAGCATGTGAGAGGTAGTGGGATCGATGCCCACATTCTCCAGTGAGATGCTTTTCTTTAGATCAGCTCCATCCAGCAGTTTATCTCAACTATTAAGTGGTCTGGTTTTCTCTGTCGTGATTTGGAAACAATATCGAGGTTCTGCCCCGATTCCCCCAAACAACAGCCATTCTTTCATTTTAATGACTCCCCATGTGACCCCAAAATGACAGTCTGATCTGGCCCATCATCAGCATTATCCACATCCTGACTGCCTGGTGGAAAAACCTGCCTTTGAGCCGGTTGGTTTTGGTCCGGAGACTCTGCAGTTTCCTCCCCGACAGCAGCAGGCAGAAGAGACTGTGAGATGGGTGGGTGGGGTCACCTGCAATCCTGGTGACTTGTGTGTGAGGGAGGTGTGGTAAATGTCCAGAAGGGAGGAAAGAGAACTGCCTGTGGTCTCCCGGTCAGAAAGTCCAGCAGCCAGTTGTACAGGGAGGTGTTGAGTCCTAGCTGGACTTGTGTCCCTCTCCCCCTCTTCTCTCTCTCTCTCTCTCTGTATCTTTCTGCAGGTCATCCACCTGCACTGATCTTGGCCTCTGACAAACCTGGTGTCCACTGTCAGCACCTGCCTGTGGAGGAAAGTTTGAGGAGGTTCTGCCACTGAGTCCGCTCCCAACTA
>JABWDL010000152.1:20000-32380 GCA_015343265.1 Pao palembangensis | reverse complement strand
ATCCGTCCATCCATCCGTCCGCCCATCCAACCGTCCACCCATCCGTCCACCCATCCAACCGTCCACCCACCCACCCGTCCATCCATCCGTCCACCCACCCACCCACCCATCCGTCCATCCATCCGTCCACCCATCCAACCGTCCACCCACCCATCCATCCATCCATCCATCCGTCCACCCACGGTTTCAGACTCACCAAGGAGTTTGAACATTGAAAGAAAAACGATCTCAAATATGATCCTGATCACTCTCAGCTTCTAACTGTCCGCTAGGAAGCAACCTGCTGGTCACATGTCCACCTGTCGACCAATCAGAGGACACCACAGACTGGAGTCTATTAGCATTCACCTCAGAGGGACACTAATGAGGAGACTGAAGGACGATGGAGAGACACAGAGACAGAGACACAGAGACAGAGACGAGCAGAATTTAAAACTGAGCATTTATCACCGCTATCACACACACACACACACACACACACACACACACACACACACACACACACACACACACTCTCTCATGTGATCTTCAGGTTAGGGGAGCAGATAGAGAACATCTGCGTTCTTGGTTCGGCTCTCATCTGCAGAGACCCGTCAGAACCAGTCCAGAACCAGTCCAGAACCAGTCTGCTGCTCCCAGTATTCCCACCAGTATTCCCACCACTGACCTGACTCAGGTGCTGCGGTGGAGCTCGTAGACCACCGGGTGGTGCCGGACGTGACTGAGGTTAGCCAATCAGGAGGGGTTGTGTGTGATGGAGTGGGCGGAGCCTGAGAGGAGGAGGGGGAGGCCGGAGGAACCGTGGGGACGGACGCCGTCCTCACATCCTCATCGTGGTCCTGCCATGGAGATGTGGAGTTTTCCAGGCCAGGGGACGGGACTGTCCTGTTGTCATGGTAACCAGGGTGGCTGTCTGAGAGCAGCTCAGCAGAGGGAACCCTGGAGTCCAACACCCCGCTGCCAAATATACCTGCAGAGAGAACCAATCAGAGCGGGCGGAGCCTTCACCACCACAGCGCTTGGACCAGCCGTCCAACCAGAGCAGACTGGACGCCTGATACTGGGATGTGGGTGGCTGGGTGAGGAAAACACCTGCTACGTCACACGTGTGTGTGTGTGTGTGAGTGGGTGAGTGTTGTAGGGGTCTATGAATAGTGTCGCACTGATGTGTGTGTGTGTGTGTGTGTGTGAGGGATCAGTTTACACGACATCGCTCAAACATCAATACTGTGACCTGATTGGTCAGAAATGTTCCAGGAGCTGAACTACATCAGCAGCACCAGGTTCCGGTTCCGGTTCTGGTGGGCAGTTTGTCTGTCGTGGGTCTGATGCTAAGCTAAGCTCTGTCTGACTGACTGTCTTGCTGCCTGTCTCCTACCGGTGAGGATGAGGACCACCAGCAGCGAGCTGACGGTGGGGATCAGGATGCAGAGAAGTCGAAGGTGGCTGGTTGGTCCCAGCTTGGCCCTGCCTGGCTCCCCGCCCATGGCGTCCACGGGCCCCTGAGTTGGACTCTGGTGGACACATGGAGACCGTCACCAGCACAATGTGAGGAGCCAATCAAACGACTGAAGGAGGAGAGGCGCTGTGAAGCCCCGCCCCTCGCTCTACAGGTTATTTTGAGCGTGGAGGGCGTGGCCTGAGCCTGTGTCCTCTCAGAGTTTCCGTTGGACACACTCGAGTTATTTTAGCGACCCCCCCACTGCCCCCACCGCCCATCTACGTTTCCAGTCACTTTAGTGAAGCAGAAGAGATCAAAGAGTTTTGATCACGCAGGACAGAAACTATCAAAGCCCAGAAATACGAGCGCTAAAGGAGCAATCCTGAGGACGTCCGTGAAAACACTTTGTGACAAGGACACTACAGAGGTCCGCTTGGTCAGGACCGAACTGAAAGACATCAGGAAGAATCCTATGGGATCAAAGCGGACAGATCAAAGAGGCTCCGCCGCGTGCAGACATGACCTTCATCAGCAGTTTGAGGAGGCTCCAGCGCGAGCAGACCATCTGCTTCCACACCGGTCCCACCGCCTGCGGAGTCGCGCTCCGACCACCGAGCAGACGGCCGGAGGCGGCCGGCCGCCGACGCGCCTCAGCCGGACACACACACGCACACTCACCGCTGCTGCAGCCGCCGCTCCGCCGGAAGCTTCCAGCCGCGCGGACATGACGTGAGCTGCCCACCGTCGAGCGCGAGACCATCGCTCTGCCCGCCAGCCGCTCCGCGAACACAGGGCACGAGACGGGCTGACTCCGCCCACCGTGGCTCTACTCCTCTCCCTCTCTCTCTCACACACACGTGACGAGGCGCGAAGCGCGGATTTCAACATTTCCCGGTCAGGTGCAGCGCGTGTTACCTGTGGGAGCAGAGCTCACGTGGAGGTCTGATCCTGTCTGAATAAACATCCGCCCATCTCACAAAAGCTTTTATTATTTTAGCATCTCCAAAAATTCAAGCAGGTCAGAGGCAGCAGAGCCGAGACCAGGAGACGGTGAGGACACCTGTGGACCTTCAGACGGGTGGAGATGGTCCACAGGTGAGGACCTTCAGACGGGTGGACACCTGTGGACCATCTCCACCACTCCATCATCTCTGAAGTTCAAGGAAACCATGGCTGGGACTAACCCATCAGGGCTTGGAGTCACATGACATCACCTTTGATGTCTGAATCAACTCAAAGCAGGGTCAAAGTTATTTCCCAAGGCGTTGGCATGGCAACAATCACTCCATGCTCATCAGGTAGTAGGCGGCGACTGAAAGCAGAACTCCGCCCAGTGGGAGGATGACGACGGTGGCACGGCCCTTCCAGCTCCCAGAGCTGCTGCCGTGGTCGTCCAGCTCCTCCCTCCTGCCCCGCCTCTTACTCCTGCGGCCTCCACGCTGCTGACGCTTCTCAAACGCCTCCAGCTCCTCCTGGACACAAGCAGGAAGAAACATGAGGGGGCGGAGCTTGGCTTCAGCTTCCTGTGAAGCCCCCAGTTGAGCACACAAGCCCCTCCCCTTCCCTGACTGAGTTGCCACAGGCCCCGCCCTCTGACCGAGACCACTGTTAGATGTAGGCAGGTTTAAAGGGGCGGTCCACTGGAGGCGTGGCCTCCGTCTCCTGGCACCAGTGATGCACGCCCACATACAGACACGAGGACACACCTGGAGCTTCCTCTGCTCCTCCTCCTGACTGGCTCTGAGCTCCGCCTCCTTCTGCTGAAACCACACAGAGCAGGAGGAGGATCAGCTGATCAGCTGATCCATCCACAAGTCTGATGAAGATGGGCCTGCGTACCTGGAGGAGCTTCCTCTGCTGCTCCCTGCAGCTGGCGTCACACTGCACACACTGATCTGGCTGAGAGCAGGGGAACTCCTGCACGCACGCACACACACACACACACACACACACACACACACACAATCAGTTAACAGGGTCTTTGTCTAACTCCTTCACATTTGTGTTGTTTCCTCTTGAACTTTTGTGTATTAAAATATCTGAGCCCTTGTGATGTGTGTGTGTGTGTGTGTGTGTGTGCGCGTTCTTACCTTCTTGATTCTTTTACAAGGGCAGCGCACTTTCACTTTCTGCTGACATTTCTCTTCACACACTCCAGGATGACAAACCTGCTTACAGCGATGACCACAACTCAGCTGCGCACACACACACACACACACACACACAAGATAAAGACGACAGACTGAGGAAACCCTGTGTGTGTTTCTACCACCTGGGTTGAATGTATCAGATCAGAATGTCCTCATAACCCAGGTTAAACCTGTGTGTGTGCTCTCACCTGTTTGGGACACTGGTTGTTGCAGGAAGCCATCACCACCTTCGTCTGCTCATCAGCTGATGTCAACTTCCTGCAGAGACAACGTCTCACATCACCACTAGTATGACCGCTGCACTGGGTCAGAGTCGCTGGGTCAGAGGTCACTGGGTCAGAGGTCAAAGTTGCTGGGTCAGAGGTCAGAGTTGCTGGGTCAGAGTTGCTGGGTCAGAGGTCACTGGGTCAGAGGTCAGAGTCGCTGGGTCAGAGGTCACTGGGTCAGAGGTCAAAGTTGCTGGGTCAGAGGTCGCTGGGTCAGAGGTCAAAGTTGCTGGGTCAGAGGTCAGAGTTGCTGGGTCAGAGGTCAGCACTGTCAGGGGTGTCACCAGTCCGGCGTGGAGGACAGCAGCCTACTCACGTGCACTCTAAGAACAGCATGGTGATCTTGCAGTGGCAGCGCTGGCGGATGGTCTGGCTGCAGGGGGGGCAGTTGCCCAGGTGACAGGGGCTCAGGCAGGTGTGGGGGCAGCCTGGGGGGCGGGGCTTGGAGCAGCCTTCCTCACAGGTGTCACACTGCAGACAGGAGCAGAGATGGTTGGACTGGTGTTGGACCCGTCAGATTCAACAGCAGACTGATCACCTGATCACCACCGTCCACCAGGTGGCACTCCCTCCCACAGATGTGGTTCCCACAGGCCAAAGGTCGTCCACAGGGACGCCCACAGGAGAAGCGTCCACGGCAGTGACAGGAAACCGGACTGACCTGAGAGAAGACGGAGGTTTGAACAGACACACCGAGACAGGACAGATGGAGGACAAAGGGGACAGATGGAGGGAAGGAGGAGGAAGAAGAGGAGGAGGAGGAGGAGATGGGGAGGAGGTCAAACGGGTGACAGGGCAGGTCAGTGGATGATCACAGCAGAGGAACCATCTACAGATGAGAGTCTTCAGGTCAGGACATGACCTTTAGGGGTACAAGTGAAAACACAGATGTCAGGATGTGCTGCCCTCTGCTGGTCACAGCCCAGTACAGTCAGAACAGTTCAAACAATGAAACTTTATTTAAACAAAGGAGCACTTTGCATCACTGTTGCTGGAACATTTGGAGTCACATTAGCGCTGAGCTAACACTGAGCTAGCGCCCTGAGCTAGCGCCATCGCTGTTGGCCGCTGGAAGAGTCCACTGACACAAAGACCTGAGCACCTCTGCTGTAAACTCCCCAGCAGAACACAGTATGTGCTCCACTCACCTCATGCTCTCCAAAACAGGACCTGAAACAACAAAAACACAAGGAAAATGTTTGTTACTGCAGCCTAGCAACCGTCCCAGCCGCTGACGATGGTAGCTTCCACCAGTGGAGCGATCCAAACCAAAGACGGGGGACAACACTGAGGAGTAAAGCTCAGAGGAGGGAAAACACACTTCAGGACAGCTGACAGCCAGGCGCACACACACACACTTCTATTACTGTGAGGACTTTCATAGGCGTCATATATTAGCCAGACCCTGACCCTTAAAACCAATCACAACCCTCAAACAGGCCTCTGAAGTTGCAGAATGAGTGTAGCTCTGTTCCTCTGGTTGCTGCGGCGCAGCTTTACTGTCTGTTGGCTCGTGTTAGGGTTGGGGTGGGGTTAGGTTAAATTAGGCTTGGGGTTGGGTTAGGGGTTGGGTTAGGTTAAATTAGGCTTGGGGTTGGGTTAGGGTGGGGTTAGAGGTGGGGTTAGGTTAAATTAATCTTGGGGTTGGGTTAGGGTGGGGTTAGAGGTGGGGTTAGGTTAAATTAATCTTGGGGTTGGGTTAGGGTGGGGTTAGGTTAAATTAGGCTTGGGGTTGGGTTAGGTTAAATTAGGCTTGGGGTTGGGTTAGGGGTGGGGTTAGGTTAAATTAGGCTTGGGGCTGGGTTAGGGGTGGGGTTAGGTTAAATTAGGCTTGGGGTTGGGTTAGGTTAAATTAGGCTTGGGGCTGGGTTAGGTTAGCTCGTCCGTACACAGATGCTAGCTGCTAGCCTGGTGTGTGCTGGGTTTTGGGGCTGTGCTGTGGACCTACGTCGGTATGGGGACTTGACACGGTGGACAGGGCAGAGCTGTCCTCACAAACGCTGGTGCAGACGGCTGCTCCCACGGACCAGCTAGCTGCACCTAAAAACACACACACACAGGAAACAGGAAACCAGTCTATATTTAACCAGGAGCCAGATAACAACACAAAGACAACATTAGACAGCGAGACGCTTGTCCAGCCGGGACACAACCCCAGCGGACACAGGAGCACAGAAGCTCCGCCCTCAGAGAGCGCCGTACCTGCTGCGAGCGCACCAACACCTCGTCGTGGCAGGACTGCGGGCAGGCGTGGCTGCAGCCCGGCAGAGGCAGTAAGCAGGGCTGCCTGCAGGGGGGGCAGGGCCCAGGGTGGCAGCGGTGCTCCTCTTGGACAGAGTGGTGGCAGGACGCAGGACGCCTGAGGACACACGGTCCACCGTGAGCAGCAGGAAGAGCCTGGGACGCCCTCTCACCGCCTACCTGCACGACTCCTTGCAGCGCGGCGGCTTGGTGCTGCGCTCTCGTCCACAGGGGACGGCCAGGACGCTGGAGCCACAAGCACAGGCCAGCTGCACCGTCTCGGGACAGGGGTAGCAGGAGCCTGGAAGACAGGAGGCCCCGAAGCTAAGCCAGCGCTAGCACGTGACCTCTGACCCCCCACCTGCTCAGACTCACAGCAGGCGTGCCTCACCTGGGTGACAGACGGAGGGGCACTTGTGGTTGCGACAGCCAAGAGTCCGACCACAGGTCTGGTCGCACGGAGGGCAGTTACCAGGGCAACACTGCAACACAAGGCATGATGGGAAATGAAGGCGCGGCTGAGGACACAGCTGGCCTGCTGAGGGGTCAGCTGATGGCACTCAACCCCTCAGGTGGGTGTCACCATCCATCCAATCAGAGCCGGCTGTGGGCGTGGCTTGATCCACAGCCAGAGCTGATTGGCTGAGGGACCAGACAGGACACGCCTTCACCAGGACGTGACATCATCAGTGAGGGACCAGCTTCAGCACCTTCCAGGATCAGCCCAAGGCCTTGAGCATGCACGTGGCCGTGCACGTGTGTGTTTGTGAGCACAACACGTGCTGTGAGGAGAGTTCTGGGAACAGTGTGTGTGTGTGTGTGTGTGTGTGTGTGTGTGTCCAGAACAACAGGACGTAACACTGTTTGGGTTGAGGGGTGTGTGTGTTCTTGCTACACACTGAGGACCAGAATACTGATTCTAGCACCAAAGTGAGGACACGCTGGCGGCTCCTCTCCTCTGCAGACCTGTGGGAGGGGTCAGATGGGGGTCTCTGGGGTCAGATGGGGGTCTGTGGGGTCACTGACCTTCCTCCTGCACTGGTGTCTCTGGCAGCTTCTGGTCTGGGGACATTTGGACTCACACAGGTATTCTTTATGACAGGGCATCAACTTCCTGTACCTGCCACACCTGCACGACTTCTCCACCACCTGAGGGGGCAGGGAGGGGGTGGTGAGTGTGTGTGAGTGTGTTTGTGTGCACGTGTGTGTGTGTGGAACCTGTCTGCAGGTCTCACAGCTCCCTCGATGACACCTCATTGAACAGGTGTGTTTTCCACAGGACAGACGGCGGTCACAGGTGTCACCACAGGGGGACACCTCCTCCGTGCACGGCAGCGATGACTCTACAACAGCAGGGAGAGAGAGAGAGTGTGTGTGTGTGTGTGTGTGTGTGTGTGTTCCTGCACCTACTACTGAAAACCAACACTCATTCTACTAGCTAAGTGAGGACATGTCCTCACAGCTCCAAAGGCCTGGTTGAGGGTCTTAGAACTGGCTCAGGTAAGCTTAGAGCTCAGGATTACCAGAGTCCGTGTGTGTGTGTGTGTGTGTGTGTGTGTGTGTGTGTGTGTGTGTGTCTCCTCACTGGTTTTGCCACAGGGACAACCTCTGCTGACAGAGCGAGGACATGGAGGACACACACCATCGTGGCACACCACTTCACAGGTGTGATTCCCACAGGAGAGGGGAGAGCCACACACCTGAGGAGGAGGGAGGAGACGGAGGAGACCAATCAGCTCGGTGAGACCGGCTCCATCTGGTCACATGACCGTCAGACAGGTGTACCTGCTCACAGGTCCAGTGAGGGCTGGCGCAAGGTCTCTGTGCCACCTCCCGCTGACAAACACACCTCTGAAGACTGACTCTGGGACACGGAGAGCACTCTGACACACACACACACACACACACACACACACACACACACACACACACACACACAATGACAGGTGTCCCTGACACGCTGCCTTGGGGGACGTTTGCATGTCTTTCTGAGGTCAACCTGGAACCCTCGTGGGAGGAGCTGGTTTGGGGTCAGAGGTCATGTCTGGTGCAGGTGATGGAATGACTCACCTGTGTGACACGGCTGGTTACAGGTGTGCTGGTTGCATGGCAACAGCTCGCCACACAGCTGGCGACATGACCAGGCCTGAAGATGGAGAGACGGAGAGAATCACACCTTCACCCACAGCAGGAACTCCTGCTCCCTCTGCTGGTCTACCTTGTTACTACAGCGACGCGGCAGGGGCGTGGCCTTCCCACACATGCAGGAGACAGACACCATCTTTGGACACGGAGGACAAGGGCCTGGAAACACACACACACACACACACACACACACACAGGGTCCATGCTGATCTCGCCCAGAAACTGGAATGTGTGTGTGTGTGTGTGTGTGTGTAGTTACCTGGGTGGCACAGAAGCAGACAGGTGTGTCCACAGGTGGGCTTGAGCTCCTTCTGACAGACGGCACCACAGGAGTGAGGAACCAACCAGGGATCAGGGGGAGGGTCCTGCAGCTTCCCACAGTAACACAGGTACCTGAACACACCACAGCAACACAGGTCCCTGAACACACCACAGCAACACACACCTGAACACACCACAGCAACACACACCTGAACACACCACAGTAACACACACACACCACACACGCTTGGCCAGAAGGGCTTTATTCTGAAAGCTGGGGGTAGCGCCCCCTGCTGGACTACAACTGCACTCTGGTCAGAGGTGTTGGGGTGGCGTACCTGGTGGGCGTGGCTTCAGGGGGATATTCTGCTCGACACTTTGGGCTGCAGAGACGGAGACAAGAGATGGACCTGAGTGGGACTATTAGGTGTGTGAGCGTCTGTAAGCAGCAGAAGAGCAACCGACCACGACCACGGACGCCGCCTCGGCCCCAAGTCCTCATCAGTGACAGAGGACGCCAGGAAGGCGGAGTCTCGAGCCCACTTCTGAATACACGGCAGGTGGAAGAGGGAGAAACAGCTGGAGCAGCTCCACACCTGGACACAGAGGAGGGGGCTGAGTGTGTGTGTGTGTGTGTGTGTTTGTGAGCGTGAGTGTGTCTCTATGTCCCCGTCCCCATGTCCCCGTCCCCGTCTCACGGCCTGGCTCCTCCTGACGGAGCTGATGCAGATCAGACAGGTCAGGGTTCCAGACTGGAACGTGTCTCTCATGAAGCGTCCGGTCCGGTCCAGGCTGGTGACATCACCGCCTGCAGACAGCAGACAGGGGGCCGTGACCTTTGACCTGCAGCTGGGCTCCCGCGCTGAGGCCCAGGTGAGGCGTGTGGGGACGTGTCACCTGTCTGACTGGTGTAGCAGGTGAAGGCTGACTCCAGGATCTGGCCTCTCCTCCGGTCCTGGTGTTCCAGGCTGCCGTCTTCCTCGTCCTCAGAGGAGGAGGAGCTGAGCTGCGTCTCCGCCAGGCGCTCGGCAGCAGCCTGGTTGGACCTCCTGATCTCCTCAAACCTGGCCTCACCTGTCAGCCACACACAAGCAGTCAGCTGCCAGCCCTCCCAGTGACTGACTGCTGCAGCCAGGCTGCTCTCACCAGCCTGAGGCTCCGCTGCCCCGGCAACCGTCGCCCCGGCAACCGTCAGCCTCCTCCCTCCTCCAGCAGGAACAGCTGGCCTCTCTCGTTCCGCCTGGCCACGCCCACGACCTCGCTGTCGCCATGCGGCTTCCATGGCAACAGCCGCTTTGATTCAGACAGCTAAATCAGCTGCAAACAGAAGAAACAGCCAGTTTATTGGACTGGAACCAGTCAGTCAACAGCAGCTTTCCAGCAGGGTCAACGTTGGAATTCAGGTAAAACCCAGAAAGAGCCGTCAAGTCCTGGAGCGTCCGCACCATCACAACCTGCCGCTGGACCTGGGTCTGTCCTGGCTTGTTAGCGCCTGCTTCTGCCTGTCTCTGACGGGTTACCGCCTGGTTCTGACAGGTTACCGCCTGGTTCTGACCTACTACTAGGTGTCTGACGGGTTACCGCCTGTTTCTGACAGGTTACTGCCTGTTTCTGACTTGTTGCCCTCTGTTTGTGACTTGTTGCTGCCTGTTTCTTACTTGTTGCTGCCTGTTTGTGACTTGTAACCATCTGTTTCTGACTTGTAACCATCTGTGACTTGTTGCCGCCTGTTTCTGACTTGTAACCATCTGTTTCTGACTTATAACCGCCTGTTTGTGACTTGTAGCTGCCTGTTTGTGACTTGTAACCATCTGTTTGTGACTTGTAACCATCTGTTTGTGACTTGTTGCCGCCTGTTTGTGACTTGTAGCCGCCTGTTTGTGACTTGTAGCCGCCTGTTTGTGGTTTCTGACCGAGGAACCGCGGTTTTCCATCATTTCTCCTCTAAACACAAGTCTGGGCCGCTCCTTGCGCACACTGACCCTATATAAACCACCGAATGGCCTAAATGCTTTGGTTGCGTTGAGTTCGCGTGTTTACATCTTTTATTTCTTCAAATCTGGTTCCGTCTACACTGAATCCGCTAGCATCAACTTCTTTTCTCTGTTGTAGCCGCTAGCTACTGTTGATCAAACCGCCCGGTAAAATCATCCCAGGATAGCGCGAACAGGAGCTACAACCTCATCAAACACTGAAAAACACCCGAATATCTGTCACGAAATGTTCCTGAATGAAGAACTAAGATAAATGTTCTTTCTGATAAACTCACCTCAGCAGTCCAGGCAAGCAAGGGTTTGATACCTGACGGTCATGCGCAATTGGCATGACGGGATATGTAGTCCTACAACCAGAGGTTTCCAAACGTCACAGAAGGATGTCCTGCCAAAAAAGAACTACAAATCCCAGGAGACTAAAAGACACGTCGGCAGCCCAACGACAAAGCTCGGTCAATCAACACGGCACCGCACTTTTAAAACAAATGTTCCTATTCTCCACATCTGGAATATGAATGACATATCAATTTAAGTTGGAGAAATTTTGGCAAGTTTTAATATTTGTGATTTTTAATGTATAATATGAAAGAAGAATAAAAGAGACTCCATTTTTCTAACATTGAAACAAACATAACCTGAGAACACTGAACTAAGCCTAACAACATGTCCCATCGTCCTCTGCGGTCTGAGGCCAGAAGGCTGTGGACAAAGAGACTCTGGTCAGATTTTCTTTATTGAGGGCAACGGTGGCTGTTTTCCCGCTGGAAGGACAGTAAGGAAGCACATTTTTTCTATTATCTGGGTCTTCTATTTCCCCTCTACGTCTGGGCTCGTCTCAGGTGCTGCAGAGGGCGGAGCTTCCCCTAGCTGCTCAGCTTGTGGCGGTACGATCTTCTCCAGCCGAGTGACTCTGTGTTTCAGTTTGCTGTGCAGAGCCTCGTGCTCAGCTAGCAGACGTGCGTAACGTGTCTGCAGCAGGTCCAGAGTGCTGGTCATCCGCTCCACCTTCTCTTCCACCTCTTTTGGGTCGGGGCCCTGTGCTGCCACCTACAGGACAGGAGGGGTCAGGACTCAGCTTTGTGGCTCTTGGCTGAGTCGTATGGAACCAAGATGTTCTGTGATTCTACCTCCAGGTCCAACAGGCCGTCCTTCATCAGAATCTGCCGCCCTTTCTCCTCCAGCATAGCTTTAGCATCAGGGTACTCTGTCAGCGCCTCCATCAGGTCGTCTTTGGACAGGCAGAAGAGGTCGGAGTAGCCGATGCTCCGGATGTTGGCTGTGCGCCGGTTTCCTGCTTTACTGCCTGAGGACAAACGAGAACATGGGCGTTAGCGTTAGCACGCTGCAGCAGCTGTGCCTCACCTTTGACGGCCAGGCTGCGTTAGCGTTAGCACGCTGCAGCAGCTGTGCCTCACCTTTGACGGCCAGGCTGCGTTAGCGTTAGCACGCTGCAGCAGCTGTGCCTCACCTTTGATGGCCAGGATGCTGATCTCTCCAAAGTAGCTTCCGTCACTCAGCACCACGAACTGGGTGACGCCGTCGTCGGCGACCACGGCCAGCTTGCCCTCTTTGATGATGTACATCTCGCGGCCGATGTCGCCCTTCTTGCAGATGTAGTCACCTGGGCTGTAGACCTGCGGCTGCAGCTTCAGCACCAGCTCCACCAGCAGCCCGGCCTCGCAGTCGGCAAAGATCCGGACCTGCAAGAAGAACCCGCACGGACACACGTGACCTCCTGCTGCGCAGGGGCGGGCGCTGTGGGCGGGGCCAACCTTCTTCAGCGTGTCCAGGTGGACGTTGATGGCGATCTCCGCCCGAAGCTTGTCGGGCAGGTACTTCAGCACCTCGCGCTCGTCCACAGCCTTCTTATTGGTCCACAGGA
>JABWDL010000152.1:0-15000 GCA_015343265.1 Pao palembangensis | reverse complement strand
TTCCTGTCTGACGGCAGCCCTTTTCTCTCCTGTTTATTGAGGATATTAGCTTCACTTTGAACTCTGGAAGCCTAAGAGCAGACAGCAGCAGCGGTTACCGCGGCGACGTTGCCCATCACACCTGTGGCGCCGCCAGACAGGTCTGTAGACTTCTTTCCTCAGAGGACACAGCCATTTATTTACTGAGCTCCACCCGAGTTAGCCCGACGAACTTTTCCACCTGCGCACACACGCTGGTGGGGTGCCCAGCAGCAGCAGGAGCCCGGCTGCTCCTCCAGACCTACCTCCTGCTCAGGGAGCTTCCTGCCCAGCTTGGCAGCCTCTTCCTGGGTCAGGGTGTCTGAAGGGTTGAGCAGAGGAGCCAGACGCTCCTCACACATCTTCTGGTGTTCCCTCACTGTCCAATCACCTTTAGCAGCTTGACACAGCTGGACCTACACGCCGTGCGGCCACGCTGGTGATGTGTGTGTGTACTATCGCGTACCCTCATTTAGCGTGACCTTGCCCAGGGGCAGGGCTCCTCGTGTGCGTGGATCAGCCCCACACCGGTGAGAGCATCTCGTCCTCTGCAGAGTACTTTCGCAGAAGTTGTAGTAATCCACAGTGAACCAGGCATGAGTAGAGCAGCAACCGATCCAGCACCTGAGCACACACACACACACCTGAGCACACACACACACCTGGCACACACACACCTGTTTACACACACACACAGCACACACACACACACACACTAGCCACACACACACACACAGTGCACACACACACCCTATTTTACACACACACCTGACACACACACACACACCTGGCTACACACACACACACCTGGCACACACACACACACACACACCTGGCCACACACACACACACACACACACACCTGGCCTTTACACACACACACACACACACACACACACACCAGCCACACACACACACACACCTGGCACACACACACACACACACACACACACACACACCTGGCACACACACACACCTGGCACACACACACACACACCTGGCGCACACACACACACACCTGGCCTTTACACACCCTAGTGGCTCAGCCACACAGCCATCCTGCTGGGGCTCCTCCTCCCACCTTTAGGAGCTTGTCATCTGTTTCCACGGTAACGTCTGGGGAGTCTTTGCCATCTCCTGCATCATCTCCGTTGCTTCCTGCGGTTCCTGCCAGCTCCTCCTCCTCTGCACTCACCTCCTCGATCAGGTAATCAGTGATTTCTTCTAGAACAGGGTTGGTCTCCATCTCTTGCGGCGTGTGTACACACACTACCACACACACACCTTGATTTGGTTTCTACAGAACCTGAAGGATCTTCATCAAGCACTCTGAGGTGCCTCCTCTAGATCAGCTGACTCAACAGCGCCTAGAAGGTGTGTGCGGATGGTGCGAATACCTGTCAGTCCAGGCTCCGCCCTCTGATCAGGCTCTGGATTAGTCGGCGCCACGTGCAGCGGATATCATTTCTAACCCGCGGGTTTGTGGTGGGTGAGCCGTTGGCCGGGCGAGCAGCGGTGACTGGGTCTCTGTTGACCGCGGGGGCCAGTTCACAGTCCTGAGCTGGTAGGGAGTTAGCAGGTGGCGTTAGCACAGAAGAGAGAGGGCAGAGGAGAGGGCAGAGGAGAGGAGAAGAGGCATCAAGGCCTTGTGAGATTACCCTCGGCGTTCTGAAGGTTCATGCAGTTCTCCTTAATATTTGGCGCTCTGCGGTCCAAGGTCCTAGCACCTCCTGAAGAACCTGGAACACAAAGAAAGTATTCCAATAGCTCCAGATACACATCCCATAATACAACAGTGTCCACTCCATCACAGCAACTGCAATCAAAGCCAAAGGAGTCACAGCATCAGCATCATCAAGGGTTCAGAGGCCCGATGAAGCTCACCTTCGCTCAAGGCTGAGGTCCGACAGCGCCACCCGCAGGAAGCCCGGATACCTGCGACACAGCTGCAACAGGAAGACCCAGGTTACTACTTCCTGTTTATGTCTGAATCTGTCACAGTGAAACAAACTCACCGTGTGTGTGTGTATTGTGTGTGTGTGTGTGTGTATTGTGTGTGTGCGTGTATTGTGTGTGTGTGTATGTGTGAGCGTGTACTGTGTGTGTGTGTATGTGAGTGTGTGTGTGTATGTACTGTGTGTGTGTGTGTACTGTGTGTGTCTGTATGTGAGTGTGTGCTGTGTGTGTGTGTATGTACTGTGTGTGTGTGTGTATGTGTGAGTGTGTACTGTGTGTGTCTGTATGTGAGTGTGTACTGTGTGTGTGTGTACTGTGTGTGAGTGTGTATTGTGTGTATGTGTGTGTGTGTGTGTATATGCGTGCGTGAGCTCGGCCTCACATACAGCAGTGATCTCGTCCTTTGACACCTCTGGAGGGATGCTCCTGATGAAGAGGGAAGTGGTGAGGTGGAGGGGGCGGGGCTTGACAGCCGCAGGCTTCTCTCTCTCCTTGCCTCGCTCATTACGGCGCTCTACACACACACACACACACACACCTGACAGTCATTTCCTGGTTTCATTCATCTTTTACCGCCCTTTTTTCTGGACCCAAGACGAGCAGTGAAACCATGAGCATACCGTCCTCTCCATCCTCCTCCTCTTCATCATCCTTCTCTCCGTCTGAGTGGGAGGAGTCAGACTCTGAGGCGCTCCCTCGCCGCTGCCACTGACAGGCTGCTTCCTCTTCTGCCCCTGAGAGGAGGGGGAGCGGAGCTTAGAACCGAGCCTGTCCAGACCCTAGCTAGACAGAGGCAAAGAGCTCCACCCACTTTCTTTGTCTGCTTCACCTCTTCCTCATCCTCCTCTTCCTCTCTGTCCTCTCCATTCTGTCTGCTAGAGTCCTGAGAAAGAAAGAGCATGTGACCCGCTGTGGTCCAATCAGGAGCTGGCCCATTAGGCGTCTGGACTCTCACCCGCTGGGGAGTCCTTCCTGTCTCGGCCCGCTGGGACAGCTGAGCACTCCTCCCACCTGACTTCCTCTGGCCTCAGAGTTGTTGGGAACGCTCCCTGCTTCCTCCCAGCCTGTCCTCCTGGCTCTTCTCCCCTGCTCCTGCTCTGTTCCGTCCCCGGAGTTTCTGGAGTGCAGTGGGGACCTCAGACCTGGGTCAGAATCCAGTTCACTCACCCATCTTTATCACAGCTGTGGAGGGAAGCAGCAGTCAGAGCAGCCAGACACCAGCTCCTCCTCCTCCCCACCAGCTCCTCCCACCAGCTCCTCCACCAGCTCCTCCCTCACTCCCACCTGCTCCTCCCACCAGCTCCTCCTCACTCCCACCAGCTCCTCCCACCTGCTCCTCCTCCCTTCCACCTGCTCCTCCTCACTCCCACCAGCTCCTCCCACCTGCTCCTCCTCCCTTCCACCTGCTCCTCCTCCCTCCCACCAGCTCCTCCCACCAGCTCCTCTCACCAGCTCCTCCCCTCCTCCCACCAGCTCACTCCCACCAGCTCCTCCTCACTCCCACCAGCTCCTCCCTCCCTCCCACCAGCCTCCTCTCACCTGCTCCTCCCCTCACTCCTGCCAGCTCCTCCTCCTCCCTGGCTCACCTCCTCACTCCCACCGACTCCTCTATCCTGCTCCTCCCTCACTCCCGCCCAGCTCCTCATCCTCCCACCAACTCCTCCCCACCTGCTCCTCCTCCCTCCCACCAGCTCCTCCCACCAGCTCCTCTCATCTGCTCCTCCTCACTCCCACCAGCTCCTCTCACCTGCTCCCTCCTCACTCCCGCCAGCTCCTCTTACCTGCTCCTCCTCACTCCTGCCAGCTCCTCCTCACTCCCACCTGCTCCTCCTGACTCCCACCTGCTCCTCCCCGCCTGCTCCTCCCCTCACTCCCACCTGCTCCCTCCTCTTCCCTGCTCCCTCCCCACCCTGCTCCTCCCCTCACTCCCACCTGCTCCTCCCACCAGCTCCTCCTCCTCCCACCTGTTCCTCCTCACTCCCACCTGCTCCTCCCACCAGCTCCTCCTCACTCCCACCTGCTCCTCCCACCAGCTCCTCCTCACTCCCACCTGCTCCTCCCACCTGCTCCTCCTCCTCCCCTGCTCCTCCCACCAGCTCCTTCTCACTCCCCACCTGCTCCTCCCCTCCCTCCCACCTGCTCCTCCCCTGCTCCTCCTCACTCCCACCTGCTCCTGCTCCTCCCACCTGCTCCTCCTCACTCCCACCAGCTCCTCTCACCTGCTCCTCCTCACTCCCACCAGCTCCTCCTCACTCCCACCAGCTCCTCTCACCTGCTCCTCCTCACTCCCTGGCTCCTCCTCCTCCCCACCAGCTCCTCTCACCTGCTCCTCCTCACTCCCGCCAGCTCCTCCTCACTCCCACCAGCTCCTCCTCACTCCCACCAGCTCCTCCCACCAGCTCTCCTCCTCCCCTGCTCTCCCCTCGCTCCCACCTGCTCCTCCTCACTCCCTTGCTCCTCCCACCAGCTCCTCCCACCTGCTCCTCCTCCCTCCCACCTGCTCCTCCCACCTGCTCCTCCTCCCTCCCACCAGCTCCTCCCACCTGCTCCTCCTCCCTCCCCACCAGCTCCTCATCCTCCCCTCCAGCTCCTCCCACCTGCTCCTCCTCCCTCCCCAGCTCCTCCCCTGCTCCTCTCACCTGCTCCTCCTCCTCCCCACCTGCTCCTCCTCCTCCCCACCTGCTCCTCCCCACCTGCTCCTCCCCTCCTCCCACCTGCTCCTCCCCACCAGCTCTCCTCACTCCCACCTGCTCCTCCCACCAGCTCCTCCTCCCACTCCCACCTGCTCCTCCCACCAGCTCCTCCTCCCACTCCCACCTGCTCCTCCCCACCTGCTCCTCCTCCCTCCCACCTGCTCCTCCCTCCTCCCCACCTGCTCTCCTGCTCCCACCTGCTCTCCCTGCTCCCTCCTCCCTCCCACCAGCTCCTCCCACCTGTTCCTCCTCCCTCCCACCAGCTCCTCCCACCAGCTCCTCTCACCTGCTCCTCCTCACTCCCGCCAGCTCCTCTCACCTGCTCCTCCTCACTCCCGCCAGCTCCTCTCACCTGCTCCTCCTCACTCCTGCCAGCTCCTCCTCACTCCCACCTGCTCCTCCCACCTGCTCCTCCTCACTCCCACCTGCTCCTCCCACCTGCTCCCTCCTCCTCCCCACCTGCTCCTCCCCACCAGCTCCTCCTCACTCCCTGCTCCTCCCCACCAGCTCTCCTCCTCCCCACCTGCTCCTCCCCTCCAACTCCTCCTCCCACTCCCCACCTGCTCCCTCCCCACCTGCTCCTCCCCATCTTGTCTCTCCGCCCACGCCTCCTCACTCCCACCTGCCCTCCTCCTCCCCCTGCTCCTCCCACCAGCTCCTCCTCCTCCCTGCTCCCTCCCACCCTTCTCCTCCCCACCTGCTCCCTCCTCCCCTCCCACCTGCTCCTCCCACCTGCTCCTCCTCACTCATCCTGCTCCTCTCCTCCTCACTCCCCCCTGCTCCTCCCACCTGCTCCTCCTCACTCCCCGCCTGCTCTCCCACCTGCTCCTCCTCACTCCCACCTGCTCCTCCCACCTGCTCCTCCCTCCCCTCCCACCTGCTCCTCCCTCCTCCCCACCTCCTCCTCCCACCTGCTCCCTCCTCACTCCCCACCTGCTCCTCCTCCTCCCACCTCCTCCTCCCCACCTGCTCCTCCTCCCCTCCCACCTGCTCCTCCACCTCCTCCCCTGCATCCAGGGTTTGATGATGGGCGTGCTCCATGTCCCTTAACGCTGTCCAGCCAACCTGTTGTCCAGCAGGAAGGAAGACCATAGCGTGTCTTGAGGGCAGCCAGAGACTCCGCCCTCTTTGCTGACTGGCCATGTCAAAGGGGTGGAACTTTTGAAGCGAGAACCACTCCTGCTCCTTGTTAACGGAGAAAAGAACTCCTGCAACTCTGCCGCCTGAAGTCCAGCAGCATGCACTGATTGTAGCGTTTGACCCGACTCCGTCTCGTCCATGTTGGCCGATCCGTGTTAACAGGAACTCCTGGAACTGGCGTGTGCGCGTAGGGGGTGGAAAAAGAACATCAGGAGCTGTCTCAGGACGCAAGGAAGCCGTCCCGAGGCGGCCTGCATTTACTATAAAGCTCTTCAGGGTGGGAGGGTCCTGGCCGAGGGAGCAGGTCTGGATCTTAGCCCCAACCTTCAGACAGACAAAACAGGTCCAGGCAGGGAAAGCAGGCGGAGAAAAGCATGCAACATTCACCACCAAACAGAAGAGAAGCCTTCCTGTCTGCCGGGCGTAACCTCCCACCTGCCCTGCAGCGGGTGCCCTCCAGGCTGGGGGTGCAGGGGAGGGAAGTCGGGGTGCCAGCCCTGCGGCCCCATCCTGGATAGCTGCCACGCCTCCCCGTATGGCAGCTCACGCCATGGTATAGCTCCCCGGTGGTCTCCTGGACGTGAGGAAGAGTTTGACTATTTCTGCATTTAGTTCTGTTTTTGGCTTAGTAGCCCAAAAACCTGCTGCTGAACAAGCGTCACCAAGCAGAAGGTTCTTTGGTGTGGTCAGCAGTTAATGGCCGAGGGTGGGCGTGTGCCCCAACACCACCAGTCTCTCCTCATGCGTTTGTGCTGTGGGCTGATGTCTCTGGATGGAAAGCTCTCAGCGACCCGCGATCATAATCCCGCCTCCTCTCTGCTCGGTCCTCCTGCACACACACACATCCATTCTGCTGCATAACCCAAGGCCACAGTGTGACCAGGGGTGTGTTCAGGTAATGCCACCTGTCTTGCCAGTCATCCCTCCTCCTGTCCTCCCTCTCTCTGGACCGCTCCATATCGCTCCTTTCTCTTCTGAATTTATCCCGCCGCCTCCTGTCAAACTCATCGTCGCTGTCTCCCATTGGACTAAAAGCAGGCAGACCAGACGAACAGACAGACATCGGTGGACACAGCGGCAGTGGACACCACTTCCTTGGACGTCATTTCATTTAAATGATGTTTCTTCACCATTGATTTTATACTTTTACAATCACCACTGCTTAAAAGTCCTTTGATCAAATATTAAAATCATTGATAATGATAAAAAATAAATACCTGAAGACTAAAAAAACTTTTTTTATATATATAAATGTACACAGCTACATCCAAATTCATATGAAGTTACTTTTGAGATAGAAATATAAGCAAGTTAAAGTATTGATGAGATAATTACAAACTGAAATTGACTTAACGCAACAGTTTTAGCTTCCTGATATAAGAGAGAAGCTCATGCCATACGGTCTCCATTTACAGAAAGGTTACCTAAATTTTGGGCCTTTTAAAAAGTCGACGTCTAAATCAACACCAAACCCTCGACTTTACGTTAGTTTGTTCGCTTCAGACAAAAAGCAAGTCTCAGATCGACCCAGAACAACCAGGCTGAGAGCGTGTAGAGCAAATGCTAGACAACAGAAGAAGATGAGCGGCGAATATTGGCGATTGATGGCTAATTAGCTTCTAGCATTGGCGCTGGCCCAGGGCTATAAAGGTGTTGGTCTGACTCGGACTGTTTTCGACACTTACTGTTGATGGTTGTTCAAAGAAATCTGCGGCTTTAATACTCACAGTTCAGCCAGTTTCCAGACTGAGAAAAAGACCTCTGACGAGCTAACAAGACAACGGCCTGACCAGCGTCCAGATCACAATGAACTGATCATTTCCGCTTTGGCGTCTGTTCAGTCAGATCCCGCTTGGCTCGAGACGCTGCCACTCATTGAGACGCGCCACCTGGTGGCTTAGGAGAACAACACCCGACACTGTTTTGAACAACGTGGAAAGCGTTCAGACACGGTGACAGGAAGAAAACAAGGGTTTTCATTTGTAAAAACTGAGTGTTCAGCCATTTAAATTCACGCATGCATGATAATATGTAATAATAATAATAATAATAATAATAATAATAACAAAAGACTTTTTCTTCAAAACACTCCAGCATAATTGTTTAAATGCTTCACAAAACACTTCTGTTATCTTGCGTATTTTTAGCGTTTAAGTAGTAATTGTCTTTGCCAGGGCCTTAGGCTGACTGATTTTCATGCTGTGGTTCAAGATGTTTGGTGCTTCGACTCATTTCCTGGGTGAGGATAAGCGAATGGATGGAAAGATGTAGTGACAGGAAGAACAGCTTCACTTCCTGCTCAAGCGAGGCAGCGAAACTCTCGCCTGGATGGTGAACCCGAAGCAACGGACAGGAAGCCAGAGGTGTGAAGTCCTCCTCGTTTCTGAAACAAACCTTGGCCTGTGGAGTGGAAAACGCTGAGCGGCGTGTCCTCTCAGACCTTCTCTCTGAGGTGGAGAGATGAAGAACCTCAAACGTTCCACCTCAGAATGTTTGTTTCAGATGTTCTTTGAACAAACAAAGATCAGGGACCGCGGTTCTTCACGTGGATCAGTCTGGGCTTCAGGCTGACAGTGAGCTCTGGTCTCCTGGCGAAGCTTCGGGGCCCATCCCGGCTGACCCTTTCCACATCTGCTCCAGGTCCTCCAGCTTCCTCCCTGAACAAACTGGTCAAGCTGGGTGTCTCTAACTGGCGTGAGTGTTAAACCAGAGCGACAGCGACAGGTCGGCCCAGGGCCTGGGGGAGCGAAGCGGTTGGAGGGACAGTGTCAGAACAAGGAGCATAAGCGGCCCCTACGAACTAGCTTTAGCATCCACCCCAGCGCTAACATCGGCACTTCCTGTGGAAGCCTGCAGCCCTCGGGGGCTCAGGCTGAGAAACAACTGCACCACCAAGCCAGCAAACTCGGAATTTTATTATTTCATTTCAGCAAACAAACAAACAAGCAAACAAACAAACAAACAAACACCGCATGTTCAGAAATGAGGGCAGACGTAACAGGAATAAACAGCCAGTATTTCAGTCACTGTCTGGCTCACGCAGTATCCTGTCCATCTGGAAAGAAGCCAGACCGGCCAAATCTGACGACGGGGCTCCGGTCGCTACACGGCTGTTTCCATGACGACGTCAGAGAGCGTGGGCCGGGCTGTGCTGCCACACCGCGCTTCAAAAAGCACAAGAACAGGAGTTAGCGCACGAGCAGACCAAAGAGCACCGGAAGGATGTGTGTGTGTGTGTGTGTGTGTGTGTGTGAGTGTGTGTGTGTGTGTGTGGTGTGTGTGTGTGTGTGTGAGTGTGTGTGAGTGTGTGGTGTGTGTGGTGTGAGTGTGTGTGTGTGTGTGTGTGTGTGAGTGTATGTGTGTGTGTGTGTGGTGTGTGTGAGAATGTGTGTGTGTGTGTGAGTGTGTGTGTGTGTGTGTGTGTGAGTGTGTGTGTGTGTGTGTGTGTGTGGGTGTGTGTGTGTGTGTGTGTGTGGAGTGTATGTGTGTGTGTGTGAGTGTGTGTGAGGTGTGTGAGTGTGTGTGAGATGTGAGTGTATGTGTGTGTGTGTGAGAGTGTGTGTGAGTGTGTGTGTGTGTCTGTGTGTGTGTGTGTGTGAAGTGTGTGTGTGTGTGTGTGTGTGTGTGGTGTGTGTGAGTGTGTGTGAGTGTGTGTGTGAGAATGTGAGGTGTATGTGTGTGTGTGTGTGTGAAGTGTGTGTGAGTGTGTGTGTGTGTGTGAGTGTGTGAGTGTGTGAGGTGTGTGTGTGTGTGTGTGTGTGTGGAGTGTGTGTGTGTGTGTGTGTGTGTGGTGTGTGTGTGTGTGTGTGAGAGTGTGTGTGTGTGTGTGTGTGAGTGTGTGTGTGTGTGTGAGGCCTTCTGAGTCTCACAGGTCACCAGGACTGCAAGCTCACAGCACCAGTTCATCCCAGTCAAGGGCTCCAGTCTCACCAGTCTCGCTGGTTAGCGGCACCTTCCACAACCTTTAGACTGGGTAGACTGGGGGGAGCACCAACAACCTGTCCCAGGTAAGGAGGCTTAGAACAGGAGCAGCTAACGCTAGCATCTCTACGTGCTACAGCTACAGAGGCACGATCACCTGACAGCTTCCTGTCTCCTGATTGGCTGCATATCCACACCTCATCATCTCCTCCTCTCTCCTCCTCCCCCGTCCTCCTCCTCTCCTCTCTCCTCCTCTCCTCCTCCTCCTCTCTCCTCTCTCTCCTCTCTCCTCCTCTCCTCCTCCTCTCTCCTCCTCCTCTCTCCTCCTCTCTCCTCCTCCCCGTCCCTCCTCTCTCCTCTCTCCTCCTCTCTCCTCTCTCTCCTCCTCCCCCCGTCCTCTCTCTCCTCTCTCCTCCTCTCTCCTCCCTCTCCTCTCTCTCCTCTCTTCTCTCTCTTCTCTCTCCTCCTCCCCGTCCTCCTCTCTCCTCCTCCCCTCTCCTCCCCCCGTCCTCTCTCTCCCCTCTCTCCTCCCCTCTCTCCTCCCTCTCTCCTCTCTCTCCTCTCTCTTCTCTCTCTTCCCTCTCTCCTCCTCCCCCCGTCCTCCTCTCTCCCTCCTCTCTCCTCCCTCTCCTCCTCCCCCGTCCTCCTCCTCCCTCCTCTCCACCTCTGTCTGTGGATGAGTCCCAGCAGGAGGGTGGGGAGGCAGTGGTGTTCCCCCACCAGCAGGTGGCGCAGCAACCTTGGCAGCAGGAAGGGAGGGGCGGGGCCAGGGCAGGGCCGGAGCCCAGGTGTCTCCTGGCCTGTGGGTGGCAACACTGAGTCAGGTGTCTCTTTTGGGTGGTTGTGGGTGGTGCAGCTGCTCACCTCGGACGGCCAGCCAGCTGGGTGGAGACCTTCCCCAGCCGCTGAGCTGGCAGGCGTAGAAGCCTTCATGGGCCAGGGAGACGTTGAGGCGTCAGAGCATGGCGCCCCTCGGCCCCTGCAGCCGCGCCATCTTTGTAGAAAGGTGCTGGTGCAGCTGCTACCTGCAGCTGCACCTGCAGGCCAGACTCACGTCCTGCCCTGGCGGACTGGGTGCGTGAGGCTGTCAGGGCTTACCCGCGCCAGCTGAGGAGCAGAGGCGTCAGTCACGCTCTCCAAGAGACCTGCGCCCGGGCGCGAACACACTCACGTCAGCAACACACAAACCAGCCACCGACAGAAGTGAGGGCAGGACACACCCCACCCAGATGGAGCAGAGTGACGGATGACCTCAGATTTATGACATCACATCTGCTGTCACATGTGGCCAGCAAGCGCCCTCTGGCTGGTGACCTCCAGGCGGCTGGTGACCTCTGGTGCCTTCTGTTGGCTGCTCGGTCCAGCTGACTCGTGCTCGTGCAGTGGCAGCTGATGTTGGCAGCTGCTGCTGCTGTCCGCTCTCCCACCAGTACTGCGCGCTTGCTATTTTGGGTGGCGGGAAAGGCGGCCACGACGACACAGGAGGGCCCACACGCAGCGACCTGCAGAGAGGGACGGTGGGTAGAACCCCGGCGGGCAGATGCTTCAGGGCCACGCCCACCTCGCCGTCCGTCATCCTCTTCATCACCGTCCAGCCGGTGGCGTCCTCGTCCTGCCCGTCGCCGCCGCAGCTCACAGAAAAGCTGCTGTACTTGAAGAAACTGAGACAGCGGAGGTTCCACGGCCCGCGCCCACGCAGCCCGCCCCCACAAGCCTACGTTAGCTTCTGGCTCAAGTTAGCTTCTAAGTCTCCTCCCTCCTCCCTCCTCTCCTCCTCCCCTCCTCCTCTCCTCCCCTCCCTCCTCCTCTCTCCCCTCCCCTCCTCCTCTCCTCCCCTCCTCTCCCTCCTCCCCTCTCGTCCCTCTCCTCTTCCTGCCTCTCTCTCCTCTCCTCCTCCCCCTCCCCTCTCCTCCCCTCCTCTCCCCTCCTCCTCCTCCCCCTCCTCTTCCTCTCTCCTCCTCCTCCTAGTCCTCCTCTCCTCTTCTCCTCTCCCTCCTCTCCTCCTCTCTCTCTCTCTCTCTCTCCTCTCTCCTCTTCCTCCCTCTCTCCTCCTCCTCCTCCTCCTCCTCTCCTCTCGTCCTCTCTCCTCTTCCTCCTCTCTCTCCTCCCCCTCCTCCCCTCCTCTCTCCTCCTCCTCCTCTCTCCCTCCTCCCCTCCTCCTCCTCCTCTCTCCCCTCCTCCTCTCGTCCTCTCTCCTCCTCCCTCCCCTCCTCTCTCCTCCTCCCCTCCTCCCCTCCCCTCCTCTCCTCTCCTCCTCTCTCTTCCTCCCCCTCCCTCCCCCCTGCCCTTCCCTCCCCTCCCTCTCCTCCTCCTCCTCCCTCTCCTCCACCTCCTCCTCTCTCCCCTCCTCCCCTCCCTCCCCTCCTCTCTCCTCCTCCTCCTCTCTCCTCCTCCCCTCCCTCTCCTCCCCCCTCCCCCCTCCTCCTCCTCTCTCCTCCTCCTCTCTCTCCTGTCTCCTCCACCTCCCTCTCCTCCCTCTCCTCCACCTCCCTCTCCTCCCTCCCTCCCTCTCCCTCCCTCCCCTCCCTCTCCCTCCCCCCCTCCCCTCCCTCCCTCCCTCTCTCCTCCCTCCCTCCTCTCCCTCTCCCCCTCCCTCTCCTCCCCCTCCCCCTCCTCCTCCCTCTCTCCTCCTCCTCGTCCTCTCCTCCCTCCTCTCCTCTCCTCCTCCCCTCCCTCCTCCTCCTCTCTCCTCCTCCCCTCCCTCTCCTCCCCCTCCTCCCTCCTCCTCTCTCTCCCTCCTCTCCTCCTCCTCCTCCTCTCTCCTCCTCCCCCTCCCCTCTCCTCCCCTCTCCTCCTCCCCTCCCTCTCCTCCCTCTCTCTCCTCCCCCTCCCTCTCCTCCCCTCCTCCTCCTCTCTCCTCCTCCCCTCCCTCTCCCTCCCCCTCTCCTCCTCCTCCTCTCTCCTCCCTCCTCCTCCTCTCTCCTCCTCCTCTCTCCTCCTCCCCCCTCCCTCTCCCTCCCCCTCTCCTCCTCCCCCCTCCCCTCTCCTCCCCCTCTCCCCTCCTCCCCTCCTCTCTCCTCCTCTCCTCCCTCTCTCCCTCCTCCTCCTCCCTCTCTCCCTCCTCCCCTCCCTCCCCTCCTCTCCTCCCCCCTCCTCCACCCCAGCCTTGGGTGAGCACTGATGGAGGTCCTGTACCTGCAGCAGAGGTGAAGCTCAGAGGATTCAGCACTAAAAGAAAGAAGAGAAACATCCTGATCAAGAGAAGATTTGATTTTTGTTTTTGATTTTTCCAAAAACTTTATTTAAAACCAATAAATACATAAGTTAGAATCTGTGAAAGAGCATCAAAGACATCAAGAGCATCAAGAGAGCAGGCTGCAGGTCGCTTCCACCAACCAGCTGGAGCTTTAGCACCTGCCCTGCAGCACCACCTGACACCTGCCCTGCAGCACCACCCTGACACCTGCCTCTGCAGCACCACCTGACCTGCCCCTGCAGCACCACCTGACACACCTGCCCTGCAGCACCACCCTGGCGCCTGCTCACCAGCAGTGAGTAAGGACACCAGGTCTCCACACTGGCTAAGACTTCAGGCCAGCGTGTCCGGGTGTTGGACACAGCGGGGTTACAGGTGACGGCACCGGGTAAAGGCCTCCACTGGAGGTCAGCGGACCCTCCAGCATGGTGCCGCTCGTCTCCCACCAGCCTGCTGCTCACCCAGCCTGCTCAGGTCCAGCTCGGGCCTTCTCCAGCTGAGGAGTCAGGCGTAGATCCGGAAGGGGTCCTGTGGGTGGGGCTCCTCTGCATCCTCCTGCTGGACCGGACCCCCAACAGCGCCGCCCCAAACATAGCCCCTGGCCGGCCAGCTACGCCACGGGTCTGCGGGACCTGGTGGCACCTGTGGACCAGCTGTGCCCTGAAGGTGGGCGAGGCCCTGCCCCGGCAAGATGAAAGCCCCTCACGGAACCCGGTGGTTTGGTCCCCAGAAAAAGGTCCACTAGTTCTGCCTGGATCTGGTCTGGTCTGTACTGGCCTAACCCTCGGGTTAGGGTCGGGGTAGGGCGTCAAAACAGCCAAGCCTGACCACACAAATCCTGTCCCCACCTGGATGGGACCACGTGTACTGACGGCAGCCTGCTGCAGCCTGGCGCTAACCCTAGCCTGGCGCTAACCCTAGCCTGGCGCTAACCCTAGCCTGGCGCTGACCATAGCCTGGCGCTAACGCCTGGCGCTAAGCCTGGCCTGGCGCTGAGCCTTAGCCTGGCGCTAACCCTAGCCTGGCGCTAAGCCTAGCCTGGCGCTGACCTCAGCCTGGCGCTAACC
The DNA here is from genome assembly GCA_015343265.1 of Pao palembangensis. Classification (NCBI taxonomy): domain Eukaryota; kingdom Metazoa; phylum Chordata; class Actinopteri; order Tetraodontiformes; family Tetraodontidae; genus Pao; species Pao palembangensis. The sequence continues at coordinate 1,009 of JABWDL010000152.1, read as the reverse complement.
CTAGCCTGGCGCTAAGCCTAGCCTGGCGCTGACCATAGCCTGGCGCTAACCTTAGCTGCCTCGCCTGTCTCTGTCATGTGACCCACCTCCTCCGCTGTCTCCCCTACCTGTCCTACTCCTTCCACTACCATCTCTTCTACATCCCTCCCACTAACCCCACCTTCACCCAGCTGCCTGTGCTCCTCCTGACCCTCGCTCTCCGCTCCCTCTCGCTGCCTGTGCCCGGCTGTCCAGCAGCGTGCTGCTGGGACAGCCCCCAGCGGCTGACCGCCAGGCCGCCTCCACAAGGCTCACCGGCAAACCCGCGTGTGAGCCCGCTTCGGCCGAGCAGCGCGGACAGCTCCTGGCGAGGTGCCCTTCCTCCCCACAGCCACCACGCACCATGGCGGTGGTCCAAGCATACCTCAGTCCTGGTGGTCACGAACCCCTGCCTGCGCCGGGACGGCCCGTGTTTACGTAGCGGTGATTTAAGCCCAGACATTGGAGACGCCACCCTCCCAGGACCAGGACGGCGTCAGCGGCGCACTGCGGCTCAAACAGCCGTTGGCCCGGTGATGCCCGTCTCCACCAGCCTGTTCACCTGCTCCACCTTCTCCAAAAACAGCACCACCGCCTTATTCGTCCGGGCGGCAGATCTAAACACCAGCAGCAGATTAACACCACCACAAACTTAACTAAACCCAGATGCACCTGGCACCAACTAAACCCAGATTACACCACAAGCACCAACTAAACCCAGATTACACCACCACAAGCACCAACTAAATCCAGATTACACCACAACAAGCACCAACTAAACCCAGATTACACCACCACAAGCACCAACTAAACCCAGATTACACCACAAGCACCAACTAAACCCAGATTACACCACAAGCACCAACTAAGCCAGATTACACCACAAGCACCAACTAAGCAGATTACACCTGCACAAGCACCAACCTAGGCAGATTACACCACCACAAGCACCAACTAAACCCAGATTACACCACAAGCACCAACTAACCGA
>JABWDL010001466.1:0-14489 GCA_015343265.1 Pao palembangensis | reverse complement strand
CACGCTCATCTGCTTTTGTGTCAGGCACCGCTGAGGACTACAAAAAGGCCAGATATAACCTGAGTAGAGCCATCAGAGAGGCCAAGAGACAGTACAGGCAGAAGGAGGGTTATTACTCCATCTCTAACCCTCGACGCATGTGGGAAGGACTTCAACACATCACGGATTATCGGCAGAGGAGAAGCGCAGTCACATCCAGCCAAGCCACACTGCCAGATTCAATTCAATTCAATTCAATTTTATTTCTATAGCACCTTTTACAGATGAGCTGAATGAGTTCTACGCCCGCTTTGATGCCCAGAATCCTGACCAGCAGAGGAGGATGCTGGGCATGGAGAGCACACAGGACCCATCGCTCATGGTGACATCAACAGATGTGCGCAAGGTTCTGAGCAGAACAAATCCACGGAAGGCAGCTGGGCCAGACAACATCCCAGGCCGTGCACTCAGGGTTTGCTCATCAGAGCTAGCTGATGTGTTCGCAGACATCTTCAATCTGTCCCTTGCACAAGCCTCTGTCCCCACCTGCTTCAAGTCCACTATCATAGTGCCCGTCCCCAAGCGAAGCACTGTGACCTGCCTAAATGACTATCGCCCCATAGCACTCACTTCAATCACAATGAAGTGCTTTGAGAGGCTAGTCATGACTCACATCAAAAAATCCATCCCAGAAACCGTGGATCCCCTACAGTTTGCATATCGTCAGAACCGGTCCACTGATGATGCAGTCAATACTGCCATCCATATAGCCCTCATGCACTTAGAGGGCAAGGACACATATGTAAGAATGCTCTTCATCAACTACAGCTCAGCATTCAACACAGTCATCCCTCACAAATTGACAGATAAACTCCTCACACTTGGTCTGACTCTCTCTGCAACTGGGTGCTGAACTTTCTCACAGGCAGACCCCAGTCAGTCAGAGTCCACAACTGCACATCCAGTATTAGAACTGTAAGCACAGGGACACCCCAGGGCTGTGTGCTGAGCCCCCTGCTCTACACACTCTTCACTTATGACTGTGTCGCCTCCCAGAACAACACCAGCATAATTAAGTTTGCGGACGACACTACAGTCATCGGGCTGATCACTGGTGGAGTCGAGACAGCATATAGGAGAGAGGTGGCAGATTTGGTGGCCTGGTGTTGCAGCAACAATCTTCACCTCAACGCAGACAAAACCAAAGAGCTGGTCATCGACCCAAGGAGAAGGAAGGAACTGAGGAGGCTGAGGAAATTTGGCATGTCAGTCAAGATTCTCAGTAACTTCTAAAGATGTACGATCGAGAGTGTCCTCACCACCTCCATCACAGTCTGGGGCGGTGGCTGTACAGCACAAGACAGGAAGGCTCTCTAGTGTGTGATCAAGACTTCACAACGCATTTGTGGAACAGCCTTCCTCTCACTGCAGGACATTTACCACACCAGGGTTCTGCGGAGGACACGCAACCTCATTAGGGACAATACTCACCCACAACACAACCTGTTTACACTGCTACCATCAGGTAAATGCTACAGGAGCCTGAGGGCCAGGACTACGAGGTTGGCTAACAGCTTCTACCCACAAGCCATCAGAATTCTGAACAATTCCCTCACACACTGATCCCCTCCCCCTCACCTGTCACTTTACAGCATGCATACATGCACCTTATAACTCCTGCACACCGCCTGCTGCTGTAATTACAGAATATTTTTGCACTGTTACATGCATATATATCTACTCCATCCGCACATAACACCTTCATAATGTGAAGATTGCCTTATTATTGTTTTTATTGCTTTTACTATTGTTTTTATATTGCCTTATTACTGTATTACTGTTTTTATTCCCTTATTATTGTTTTTACTGCCTTATTACTCTTTTGTTTTATTTTTATGCAAGTTTTCTCAGGGAAATGAACAGAGTAAGAATTTCATGTGTAGTGCAACTATGCATATGACAATAAAACTCTTGAATCTTGAATCACACCTGACACTTTTCTCCACCAGTTCCAATCTACCTGCACATGCTTCTTCACCTCTCCATTGCTCTGGACCTTAAGTACCTAAAATCCTCCACCTTCTTTATCTCTGCTCCCTGTAGCGTCACTCTTCCACTTGGGTCCCTCTCATTCACACACGTGTACTCCGTCTTGCTGCGACTGACCTTCATTCCTCTCCTTTCCAGGGCAAACCTCCACCCCGCAAGCTTCTCCTCCACCTGTTCCCTGCTCTCACTACATATCACAATGTCATCTGCAATTTCAATTCAATTCAATTTTATTTATATAGCACCTTTTACAATAAAATTGTCTCTAAGTGCTTTACAGAGGTAGAAACCCAGAGACTGAACCCCCAGGTAAGCACAGTGGCAAGGACATACATGCACCTTATAACTCCTGCACACCGCCTGCTGCTGTAATTACAGAATATTTTCGCACTGTTACATGCATATATATCTACTCCATCCGCACATAATACCTTCATAATGTGAAGATTGCCTTATTATTGTTTTTATAACCCTATTATTGTTTTTACTGACTTACTATTCTTTTGTTTTATTTTTTATGCAAGTTTGCTCAGGTAAATGAACAGAATAAGAATTTCATTGTGTAGTGCAACTATGCATATGACAATAAAACTCTTGAACTCTTGAACTCATAACATGCTCATATTTGAGATGTTTGGCACATAGAACCTGCTGGTGAATGATTCAGTGGAATTTTACAGCTTTACCCCCGTCTTCGCTGACTTTGTTCCATTTTAGTGTCGATAATTCACTCTAGTCACCGGTCATGTCAGGTGCGCCATCCGTAATAGTCCCAGAAATTTGATTCCACGGAGGTTTCATGTCACCTAAGGTGGACCAAACACATGAGAATAAATTGGTTCCTGTTGTTTGGTTTTTAAGGCTCGGGAGGTCAAGTAGCTGTTCAGTCACGTTCATTTCGTTATCCGCTCCCCTCAAAAAAAGAAGTAACTGAGCTGTGTCAGCGTCTGTGCTTTCATCTCAAGTTAAGGAAAAAAAGTAAAACTTCTCTCCTCTGGCCTTTAGCTGTCTTAATATCTGATGACACAACACAATTCTGCTCACCACAGTGTTACGTGCCAGGCAAACGTTGGCAAATTCTTTCTGCTTCTCAGGAGAGATTTTCTTCACCATGGTCATCAGGCAGTCTTTGATAAATTCACCCTCAGTAAAAGGTTTGCAGCGCTTAGAAATCAGCGCTGCCACCTCATAGCTCACCTTTATGGCGTTTTCATTTGACTCTCAAGCTCTTGTGAAAAGTTGCTGCTGTGACATTAAACTAGCTTCCAGTTGCTTCAATGTTTTGCTGCATTTGTTTGCTGTAAACGTGTCGTACATGTTAGCATGTCTCTCTTGGTAATGTCTCTTGACATTGAACTCTTTAAAAACAGCCAAGGTCTCCTGGCAAATGAGACAAACACAGTTGTTGCGTATTTCAATGAAATAAATATTCAAATTTCCGCTTGTCCTTGAAGCATCGGGCCTCTGTGTCAACCTTTCTTGTTTTTATTCATTGTCACCATTTTAGAAAATGAGCAGAAAGGGTCACACAGGGCCACGCAGCCAGAGTTCAACAGAGTGCTGCTGCCCTCTTGTGGGCAAATATAAATATATTGCTATAATAACTGATGTAATTAGATTCGTTTCTCAGCTGTGTAAGTTGTTATGAGCTCAGGTTTTGGGGTGGCCACAGTGTGCACATCTGATGTTGCTCACAGTGGTCCAGGGAATTCTCAGGGAATGTGTGTGTGCTCAGACACGTGAAAAATTTGCAACATTTGTAACGGGGTCATCAAAATTATTATATAATTGCACAAAATGTAGTATCTTGTTGATTACCTGACATGACAATTGGGCACCTGTTTCCTAAGGCGGAACTTGAGTTTCTTTCCTGTGTAGCCTACGTTCATCTTTTTGGGTAACTCCGGAAATGCACCGCAGTAAAAACCCTGTTCGCGCCCAAACGCTTCCTCTTTCATTCATCCACCATAAGAGGTCAGCGGGCTTTTTCTGTTGCGCTCTTTTTATTTTGGGCGGCTGCATGTAAGCGCATATATTATGTCTTTGTTTGTGACGAGAGGACGACAGTGTGCCACTGTGTTTTTCTTTATTTGTCAGGTCAACCAAATAAAGTAACGCTGAGGAACCAGCTGGAGTCGCTGTGTGACTATCAACACAACGCAGAACACACCGGTTACACAAGTTAATAGGAGATTAAAAAATTGGTTGTTTTTCTTACGTTTTTTACTCTAACTTACTTTTAAAATCAAGTAATCAGTAAAGTAACTGAACTACTTTTTAGAGGAGTAATCAGTAGTCTACTTACTTTTTCCATGTAATTGTGGCAACGCTTATTTTAACGGAAGCGTATTGCTGCCACGTTTCACGTTATAACGTGATTGTTATGTTGTAAAAACGTAATAATTTATATTGTAAAAACGAGATCATTATATTGTAAAAACGTGATAAAGTTCAGGAAATCATGTGATGAGGAAGCGATGAAATGGTGTGCAGGAGAGCGGATCAGTGGAAAGAAATTGCATATTTAAGGGACTTAATTAACCCATACTTCATGCTTGGAATGAGATGGCGAGATTCTGCAGTTACTGAGCACTGTTGACGATACTGTGGTCAGTATTGCACGCTACGAAGGATCTTAAAACGCATGGGACTGTACAGAAGGAAGAATCAGTCCGACCCTATGGAAGCAGCACCATTTCTAATTGATCGGTTGGAAGGATATGACAGGCACCATGGATCCAAGCTCCACCATCTAAGCTGCATCCAGGCTGGGTCTGTGGTGACCCATTGCACAGTGAGGCTTTTGTTAACGTTTCTGGGCCCCGTGGTGTTGAGCAAAGAGAGAAATGTCCTGATGCGACGCATGTGTGTCAGTCCTGGGCCTAACTCTATGTGGCATGGTGACTCCTACCACAAACTGAAACCGTTTGGTATTTGTATAAAGGAGCGATTGATGGATTTTGGAGACTCAGTGTGGCTTCACTCAACCAACAGCAACCCTAAGATCATGGCTGCTTATTTCTTAGCAGAAGATGAGAAGAGGATGGGGACAGCTGCCAGAGTCCGCGCACATCTGGGAACAGAAAATGTCACAATGGCAGAAAAGCAGAGATTTCTAGGATGGAGTACGGATCGTCAACAATAACTCTTATATTTCTGGCTCCAGTAGCCACAATCAGCGCATCGGGAACTGGTGGGGCTTGTTGAGAAGGCGTCATGCCCAGTCCTGGATGAAGCGTCTTCAGGAACTAAAGGACAACGACTGTTTCTCTGGAGACTTCTTGGACAAGCAGCTTCTGTTGTTAACTTGTCTAAACATCATCGAGGTTTGTGATTAGCTTCCAGTTCCTGTCTTATTCAGCCCCTGCATGTATATCTCTCTCTGCTCTTGTGTCACACACACGCATGCACGCAAACACACACATCTCCTTAATATGCCTCTTTCCTCATCAAAGCATTTTCTCGTCTTTCTTTTCACCATCGACTTATCCCCCGCTCCCTGGCCTTTTCAGCATTGGTTGCCCCTCTTCTTCCTCTCCCGTCCCTTTTCTACCTTATTTACTCCTCCTTTTGAATTTTTTCCTCCTCTCTTTATTTTATCTTCTCATCTTTAATCCCTCCTTTCCTCCTTTATCGGCCTTTTCCTGTCCCTGCTTTGCTGTAGTTTCCACTCCTTCTTACATCCCTCTTTTCTTGTCTCATTTTTGTGTCCCCTCATCCCTTTATTCCGCTTATTGTTTAGTTCATCCTCTCTGTTCTTGTCTCTCATTATTCTTTATGCTTTCCTTTCATTATTGTCTCCATTGCTCCAACTCTTCTATTTTCATTTTTCTCCATCTTTTTATTTTCATCCCAGTTAGTAAAAACCAGTAACAACCAACACAAACATTGTACTTTTTATTTTACACTACACCCCACACTACTTTTGTGTAGAAAGTAAAAGTAAAGTATTTTACTTTTAATTTAATTTACACACTTTTATTTTAGCAAGGTTTTGAATGCAACTTGTAGTTGAGTATTTATTTTCAGAGTGGTTTTAGTTCTTTTATTTAGGTAAAGGATCTGAATTATTCTTCCAACTTTGTGTACTGACAGAATAATGTGAACTTGTGAAATGCAAAAATCATTTAGTTCTTGGTATTGTAATTATGTAAGAATAAATAACACAATTAAGAAATCAAATAAATTATTTCTCATTATTTGCATTTGTGGTGAAGAAAACAGATTTTGATTCATGACATGGCACAACTGTGCATTTATTTCCAGTTTCCAAATGCAGTGAGAACATGTACGGTTGCCATCACAATGGAGCAGAGTGATGTCTCCCACAAAGTAGTGTAAAACCACATGCTGTTGCCAAAGTCACTTCTAATCACTAAAACTTTACAAACACAACTTAACAACACAAAAACAGCAGTGAATAAATGAATCATCACATCACAACTCTGAGTGAATGAACCAACAGGTGAGAGCTTTAAAAGAGCTGTGTATTGTTTAGTCTACACATTCAAATGCATCTCCAGCTGTCAAACAGACACACAAAGACTATGAGGAGGTATGACTATGGTAAGACTATGATGACGTCACTCACCACCACATCAGACAGCAGCGCCAAGACGGACATACTGCAGCCTGTCTGTCAGGTAGTCAGTAACCCCGGAGACCGTGGGTGAGTCAACCATCTTTGTCTGCAGTTTCTCTCTCAGTAAAAGTGACTGGATGATGTTGAATACACTGGAGAAATCAAAGAAGATACATTTACACTCTTAATGTCCGTGAGCTCTCCTGCACACCGTTCCATCACTTCCTCGTCACATGATTTACTGAAGTTTTTCACATTTGCACAATATCAGCTAATAATTTCGGCCATGTGTGTGCGTAATGATAAATTCTAGCTTACTTTTATGATTCAGCATATGACTCATGTTAAGAAATGGAACATTTTTCTATGTTTTATAACTGTGCTTATAATGAAATTACAGAATGAAAGGTGCAGGGCCAGATGGTATATGCAGTAAAAAGTCAAAATATGAGAACAAAAACATAATAAGGAGTCAAAAGTTGATAATAGCACGACTTGTGATTTTGTAAGGAACAGTGCTGAATGGAGTGGACCATAACAAGTGATATGAGTTGCTGGTAACCACCACACAGTATAAAGAATGAAAATCCTGTCATCCAGGGGCCTTCCTCACTGACCATGTGAGGTAACGGGACCTGATTTCACCAGTGACTGGTCTCTGACCCAGAGCTCTGTCAGGTGTTATTCTGTTGGATGAACTTTTGACTATTTTCCTTTTGCATCTCTCCTCTCGATCTAAACAAACATGCGGCTCAACAGGGATAAATGAGCTAAAACACTCATTATATGATTAGCTTATGGCTCCCCATGTACTTATATCAACTGTATTTATCATAACTGCGTAAGCATGTGCTAGTGTGCTTAGCTTAAGTATAACCTTCTTATGAAGTCATTGTCAGAACAGCTGACAGCTTGCTGAATCATGATAAACAGGTGACAACTCCTGCTAAGCTTTAGATGTGCGTTATGCAGCCAACAGCTCATACTGAGTGTGAACAACAAGGTGCATAATACAGTTAGTCTGGTCCATCCTGTTCTGTCTGTGGTTTCCTAGCAGGTCAGCTGGACTCCCTCACGTTATCTGGGGCCTCTGTGCTCCATCTCCTTGAGGGATGTGAGAACAAGCACTGTTTGTGTGAAGCAAAGAGGTGACCAACCTGGCTGTAGGTTCTGTATGACTGAACGTTTTTAGGAAGGACATAAGCAAACTGTCAACGTCGGCCTGGGGCAGAAGGCGTCACACCAAGTCAGAGATGTCCGAGTCTCGGCTGAGCTTTTGGGGACACCTCTGGAGACCGGAGGCGGGAGACGACGACTTCTGCTCCATTCCACTGACCTTTTTGGGTTTTGATTCACCACTATATTTTTGCCTCATGCCTTTTATTTTTCGATTTCATGTTGATGATGTATTTTTTCTTCAGATAAATTCTGGGTGATATTTTTTGAAAAAAGACAACCTCTGGTGCTCTGGGTCATTTTTGGACACAAAAGGCAGGTGCCTCCTGAGTGTCCATCAAACTGAAGATGGAAAAAATCTTGCAACAATACATAAAAATGACAGAAGAGGCCTCCGGGAAGAGGGTGACTTAAAAATGTCACAGTTCTTTTAGTTTACCCAGTTATGCCCCGCTGAGGTCTGGAGAGCACAATTCACCCACAAGACAACTGAAAGTCCTTTACAAATACACAGACAAAGTTTAACACATTAAAATCTTTCAAATGACATTTAAAAAAAAGTAAATATAAAAATAAAGAAACAGGCGAAGCTTCTGAGAGAAATTAGCAGTAAAGGTGTATCTTTCAGGCCTTATTTGACAGTCAGTTTACTGACAGTCTGAGAAGACCTCGGGTGTTCAGGAGGTGTGTTCCACAGGTGAGCAGCAGAACAGCCAAAAGCTGCTTCACTATGTTTGCTTCTGGGATTACACAGGAAGCTGGTCCCTGATGAGCTGAGGGGTCTGGACTGTGACTAGACTTTGACACATCCACCCACTGATGAGATTAATTCACTTGACGCTGTTCTCATGAAACAAGATCACAGACAAGCGCTAGCAGAACTTGCCGTCTTGACATTACCGTCCAGTGATGGTTGTGATGGGTCATTTGTTTGGTAAAATTGTTGTATTAGATCTTGTTCAGCACTCTGGGATATGTAGAATAGTTGGGTCAGACATTACAGGTTGCTGTAGTTCACCCTGGCTAGAAAGCTAACCAATATATTTTGTCCTATTGTTGACACACAAAGACAAACACATACCAGAACCACCAGCAACTACGGAAGAGGATTAGGGCCACCCATGAGAAAAAAAATGAGAGGAGGTAGCTCTGTGAGCATTACCGATTTATTTACACCCTTGAAAGTTTATTAAACAGCATTCTCAGCCCTGTATTGTGAAATGGCTCTCAGTTCGGAGCAAATTCTGTGTATTGTGATTTTTTTTTTTCTTGTAAAATATATCAGTGAGCATGTGTCCAAGGTAACCGTCGGGCTGTCATGAAAGTTACTCTTGCACTCAAACAATTTTGAAACACATTTGTGGTGTTAAAAAGTCCCAGCCAGCCCAGACATCTCATGGAAGTTCATCCATCCATCCATCTTCTGTACCCACAAAGACAGACAAGCACTCACACCTGTGGTCAATTTAGACTAATCAGTTCACCTAACAAGTATGTCTTTGGACTGTGGGAGGAAACCATAGCGCCTGGAGAAAACCCACACATGCACAGGGAGAACATGCAAACTCCTCACAGAAAGACCAGAGCTGAGATTGGAACCCCAAACCTTCTTGCTGTGAGACAGTTGTGCTAATCACTGTGCCACAACAGCCGCCAACTCCATAGAACTCCTTCTGCTACAGGAAAACATCTGTGGGTCAAGTTGTGTCTGTGATTAAACTGATATCTGCAATCCTGTGGAACCCTTCCATGGGATGTCTGGGCTGGCTGGGACTTTTTAACACTACAAACCTGTTTCACATTCGTCAAAACGAGAGTAAGAGTAACGTTTATGACAGTCCGATGGTTACCTTGGACACATGTGCACCAATATTATATTAAAAGAAACCCATTGGTCAAAAAAAGATAAAAAAGAAAAAAAAAATCACAACACAAAGAATTTGCTCCTAACCGAGAGCCATTCCACAACATGAGCGACATGAGGGCTGAGAATGAAATCTGTAACGCTCAAAGAAGTTCACATCAGACGGCTAATCGGGGCGGATCTTCCTCTCCTGGCAGTCTGCAGGCTTAGAGAGCAGCAGGAAGTCGGGCTTATTTGGAATGATTCATGTTACCGCGGTAACTGACTTAGTGTTACGGTGAGTTTGCCTTAAATCACAACAAATTAACCCAGGGTTTTAGCTAAACCCGCTTTCTGAAACGGCCCCTGTTCTTCCACACTGCTGTGAAGATCAATTCTCACCAGAGTTGAACAGACTCAGCTGACTCTGAGATCAAGGTTCCTTCAAGTCCTCTCACCAGTGCAGACTTGAGATCAGCTTCAGGAAGAACCATGAGAAGGTTCTGTTGTTTACTCAGACAAACAGACCACTCAGCACAGGCCTCCTTCATCAGAGTCTCAGAGAAACTCCAAACAGTCTTCATCAGTGGAGAAGAGCCACAGTCTTCCCACCAGCTTCCTGCTCTGAAGGAAACATCTCAGCTCTTCATCGTGGGCAGTGAGACCAAACTCTGTAGAAACACATTCCTCAGTCAATAACTAAAGAAATGACCACTGAAAGTAAAGTCTGGGTTTGCTTTCATCTTTCTCAGGCTTTCATGTCAGGAGATGAGAACTTTGACTCCTGGTGGAGAAAATAAACACAAAAGGGGTCAAATTTCTTCTGCTTCACAGTTTGGAGCAATAAAACACAACAAAACAATGTTTTGTCTGAAAATCAGAAACAGCAAGAATACTTTTCTCCTCCTTTTTCTCTCTAGATTTTTCTGCCTTGTGAATCAGATCAGCCTGTGATTGGCTGCTGCCGCTGTCGTGTTGCTGCTGCTAATTTGCATAAAGTTCAGTTTCTCTCATGGTCGATCCATCTCTGTGAGCAACCAGCCAACATTTCCTGAGCATGCTGACTTCAAACACTTCATAAACCTGATGAGGCAGAGTTTCAGCTTTTGGAGAGAAGAAAAGAAGGAACAAAACAAGCGTGACCGTGTTCTTAAACAACCTTTTTATGTGTTCAGCCCAGGAAAATGTGAACTGCTGCTTGTGTTTGCTGGAGCTGAGTGGCAGCGGCTGCCTGTGGAGAGTCCTAGCCTGGTGCTCTGACAACTGCTACAACCAGGACTGCAACATTCCAGCACCCACCGGGATCCTGCTACATCAGGGCCACACACTGGCCCGGAAGGGTTCTACAGCACAGCTGGAGGACCTGCAGGACGCCACCAGAGTGTGGGTGGGAGCCAAAGACCAGGAGAGATTCATGGAGACTGAGCACAGAGGAGCTTGGAGCTATGAGGCCCTGCTGTTGGCTGTCTGGCAGCACCAGATGCTGAGAGGGTATCAGCGGAGCAGGTGAACCAGGGGCCTGGAGGCCCTGCTGCACTGCCTGCAGCAGCTGAGGATGCTGTCGGAGCGAGCCTGGACATACCAGGATACCTCACACTTTCTCCCATCACCAGAGACGATGGGGAGTCCCTCCTTCTTTGTCCCCGGAGGACAGTGACACGTTCAGGTCGGCGTTTCCAACCTTGGATGTTGCTTCGCTGGAGCAGCTGCAGGAACCAGCTGATTCTTCCACCTCCCAGCTGTGGCAGCCTGCTAAAGTCAGGGGGGAACAACTATGGTGAGCCAGCCAGGAGCTGGAGAGGCACCATGAGGAGAGCAGCCTGGTCCCAACCCCCCTGGGTCCAGAAGCAGCAGGTGGACACAAGGAAAAGTTTGTATAAGAGAAGAGAGGCACAAAGAGCAATATCACACAATAGTAAGAAATCACGTTAGATCAGCTTTGGATGATTTATATATTCAATAGTAACACAGCCCAAACAGAGAGGCTAACAATGTTTACATTCCTGATCTTTAGTTCTGCTTTCCTGGTTAAAGTCTAACAATCATGATGTGTGGTGATGTTCCAGCATCACCACACATCATGATCCAGCAGATCTGTTCATTTTGGTTGGATTTTGATCTCCTTTTTTAATTTTTTTTATTTAACCAGGTAAATCCCATTGAGATTAACACTCTCTTTTTCAAGGGAGTCCTGGCCAAGACAGCAGCACAGGTCAACAACAGCACAAATACATGACACACGTTTAACAATCATAATAAGTAGTTACCTAAAAACAGCTACAAACCACAGATTTCCTGAACACGTATTATTTTTGAAGGTGACTGTTTATTAACGATCACGTTTGATTTCTGATCTATGGTTGCATTTCGTATTAGTTCAGACCAGATGGTTGAAATGTTTTCATATGTTAGCATTCCACAATCTCGTTGTACCTGTTTTATTTTTCTAACTTGTGCAATGACAATAAAGGTGATTGGATGCAGTTTTCAGCTCCACACGAGCTCAGGACAGATGGACATATTGGACCTGATGACAGAAATGTGAAGAAGTCAGCGTGCATCAGCAGTTCTCCACCAGGACTGGCTCACATGGTGCTGCCACAGAGGTCTCTGCTCCTGGCTTTGTTCTTAAAAGCTGATATCACTTCCTTCACATGGTCCATTTCTATTTTTTTGCAAGACTTTTTCCCAGCTTCAGTCTGATGGAGAACCAGAAGGCACCTGCCTGTGTGTTTGTGTCAAAAATGACTCAGAGGACCAGAGGTTGTCTTTTCTCAAAAAATGTCGCCCAGAATTTATTGAGGAAGAATACATCAGCCAAATGGAAGCAGAAGAATAAAAAGGCATGAGGCAGAAATAGTCCGGGTACAGTGCCTTGTGTTGGTATCGTTTCTCCAGAAACATGACTGCTGGCTGCTACAGCTGGATGTTGGGCTGTTTGTCAGCATTTCACTAAATAATCTCATCAGTGTAGTCACAGTCAGCCTCACGAGGGGCTGGGGAGCCACACAACATGGGCACCTTGGTAAAAGGCTGGAGGGGGGTAGCGCCATGGTTGAGCCTGGTGCTGCAGAGGTGGGTCCCTGGGGGGGGGGGTCCAGGTCTAGAAGTGAGGCATCTGAATGGTTTGATGCAGGGGCCATTCTAGGGTCAGAAGGGTGCTGAGCACCAATGAACCCCACCACAACCACCCACTCATTTTCCACACAAAACAGCAAATTTGTTCATTTAACATTTATCTTAATGTTTAATTGAAAAATAATTTTGGATAATCATTAGGAGCTTTATGAGAAAAGAGCATCATATTTTGGGAAATCTGACTAGAAAGACGTGCACATCATTGAAAAGTTTAATGAAAAATGTAATGCCACAAAGGTGTTAAAACCTTATAATTTTAGAACTGGTTCAACTAACTCAAAAATCCTGAATTTCTGAGACCTTTGCAGAAGACTTTATTGTGACAGTTTACACAGACAGCTTCCTCTAACAAAACAAACACAAGACCTTCTTCACTCAGCTGTTTCTGGAACCATTAACTCTTGATCTCCAAGGTAGCCACTGGACACCAGAGTCCGGAGACACATCAACAGCCTGTAAACCAGGCAGAGCTCGGTCTGTGAGTGCCTGTGGTTTAACCTCAGTATTTCTCATTTCCTGACAGTTACTCTTCTCCTTCTTCCACTCAATTCAAATGAACCTGAGTGGCCATTACTATCAGAAACACAGCCTATAAAGCTCTTATGAACGTGACTCCTGTTATATCAACAGTCATCCTCCAGTTATTTACAAATGGCCACCTCTAACCTACCTGGTTGCACACCTGTGTGAACTTGTATAAATCAATGTAAGTGAGGACCTGATGTCTCCACAATCAGATTTACAAACATATAACTCTTACTATCTTATCCAATATTTGATTGGCAGCAGTTATGTTTAAGGGTTATGTTTAAAATCTCATATCAGCATTCTTTACACATACAAACTGTAGTGCAAAACACACATTTAACTTGTTCTTACATTCACTTATGAATAAAGTCCACCCAAACATCGATAACTTGTTGGTAGAATTGTTCTCTGTCTTCTTTTAGTGTTAAAAGTGTTTAGATATGTATTCTTCCATTTTTAAAGTAATTCCAGGGGAATAAACAGGTTGCTGCTCTTCGTGCTAACTCTTGCTAACTGACCACAGTCCAGCAGCGTCCGGTCACTCTGCAGCTGCTGAACCATTAGAATCCTTGGCATCACGAGCGCCCCCTATCATGAGGCACGAGCACTGCGTGCCTCAGCTAGTGCCTTTTTTAGCCGCTTAATGATCGCTCAAACAAGCTCTACACATAGCTGTTGACAAGAAACGCTCCATTATATATTATATACGTTAGCTAAACTATGAAAATTTACTTCATATTGCGAGAGACAGCGATGCGGTCTCACTACAGCAGTAAATGGGAAAATTCTGTCATTTTAATAACAAATCTAAAACTGGTGAAGTTAAATGGCATTTTCTGTACCTGCTTTATCCAACTTTGGGTTGCAGGGGTCTGCTGGAGCCTCTCCCAGCTTATATAAATACATTTAATGTCATTTTTCATTTTTCAATGTTTTTCCTTTTCACCTGCCTCCCCGACGGTTCGTCACTGATGCAGTCGCAATTAATGTAATAATTAATTGCACCCGCAGCATCATGTTTAACTGTTACATGACTCCCGATTCTTAAAATTAGAATCTAAAGTAATGCTAAACTTTTAAACACAGAGCTACATATAGGCAGCACACAGGTAGGCTGCTTATTTGGTTATTTGTAGCAGCTGTTTTTGTTCCGGATCGCTGCAGCTCGACTGTAGCCGCTAACGGAGCTAACGG
>JABWDL010000151.1:30000-46710 GCA_015343265.1 Pao palembangensis | reverse complement strand
ATTACACCACCACAAGCACCAACTAAACCCAGATTACACCACCACAACAACTAAATCCAGATTACACCACAACAAGCACCAGCAAGCCAGATTACACCTGGCTCAACTAAACCCACACCACCACAGCACTCCTTCACTTGATTACACCTGGCACCAACTAAGCCAGATTACACCACAAGCACCAACTAAACCCAGATGCACCACAAGCACCAACTAAACCCAGATTACACCACAAGCACCAACTAAACCCAGATTACACCACAAGCACCAACTAAACCCAGATTACACCACAAGCACCCACACAAGCCACCGCCAAGAAAAGGTGGTAGAAAAAGGACAGAAAACGGAAACGAAGCAAAAACTCTTTGGAAGAAGAAGAAGGAGAAGAGACGCCGGGAGGACGAGAGCCGACTCACAGAGCAGCAGGCGGAGCACAGCCTCCATCAGGATCCTCCCGGAGCAAAGCAGCCTGTCTGAGCAGACGGCAAGAAGACGCCGAACACCTGACTGGCTGACTGACTGACTGGCTGACTGGCTGACTGACTGCCTGGCTGACTGGCTGACTGGCTGACTGACTGCCTGGCTGACTGGCTGACTGGCTGACTGACTGGCTGACTGACTGACTGACTGACTGACTGGCTGACTGGCTGACTGACTGCCTGGCTGACTGGCTGACTGACTGACTGCCTAAAAACAACATTAGTGTGCCACCTGCTGGACATAAGTGATGGTGATGATGAGGAAGAAGATGGACAAGAAAACGATGATGATGGTGAAGATCACTGATACTGATCAGGTGTAACCAGGTTACTGATCAGGTTACTGATCAGGTGTAACCAGGTTACTGATCAGTAACCTGGTTACTGACCAGGTTACTGACCAGGTGTAACCAGGTTACTGACCAGGTTACTGATCAGGTGTAACCAGGTTACTGATCAGGTTACTGATCAGTAACCTGGTTACTGACCAGGTTAGTGATCAGGTGTAACCAGGTTACTGATCAGGTTACTGATCAGTTACTGATCAGGTGTAACCAGGTTACTCAGGCTCACTTTAACTTTGGAAAGAAGGAAGTGGAGGCGGTGTTTGGTGTCAGGCTTTTATTGTGAAATGCGTCTGCACAGGTCAAGCTGCCTCTTTTATGTTGACAGCTTCCTGTTTCCTGTGGTGGGATCATGAGTTGAAGAAGGGCCGGATCTTCATGCTGATGGCCTTCAGCGAGTACCAGCTGCCCTTCCAGTTCATCCACACCACGCCGTCGTCCGTGCCGTGCTTGGCCATCTGCCTGGTGTAGGCTCCGCCCATGTAGTAGCGGCCGTTGGGGTTGGACGAGTGGCAGCGGTTGTACCACCAGCCGCCTCCGTCCTCCCTGGAGCACTGTTTGGACTGGTCGCCCGGGGTCCTGGGGACAGACAGGCTCAGGCTCAGTGTTAGGCTGGCGTTAGCGTTGGCGTTAGCCTTAGCCTTAGCATTGGCGTTAGTGTTGGCGTAGGCTTTAGCCTTAGCATTGGCGTTAGCATTGGCGTTAGCCTTAGCCTTAGCATTGGCATTAGCATTGCCATAAGCAGTGGCGTAGGCTTTAGCCTTAGCCTTGGCATTAACCTTAGCATTGGCGTAGGCTTTAGTCTTAGCATTAGTGTCAGCGTTGGCGTAGGCTTTAGCCGTAGCTTTAGCGTCAGCGTTGGCGTAGGCTTTAGTCTTAGCATTAGCGTCAGCGTTGGCCTAGGCTTTAGCCGTAGCTTTAGCGTCAGCGTTGGCGTAGGCTTTAGCCGTAGCTGTAGCGTCAGCGGCGTGCACGCGTGCGCACCAGTTGTCGTTGTCGCGGTCGTAGGTGCTGAACATCATGCCGTTGTGGATGGTCATGGTGCGGTTTTCTCCAAACAGCTCCAACGAGCCGTCCATGAAGCTGTTGCCAGCGTTGCCCGAGTAACCGTCCACCAACAGGACGTAGTTGCTCACGCCGGATTGGACGGTGAACTTTTGATACTGGGCGTGGACCTGGAGGAGGTCAGAGAGGAGAACGGCGGTAAAAACAGGTGAGTAAAGAAGTGGATGTGAGACGAGGCGGCGGCGGCCGACCTTGGCGCCCGTCCAGTCCTGCATCTCGATCAGAACCTGGGTCGGACCCATCTTGGTCAGCTGACTGATGCGGTCGTTCCCCAGCCAGAATTCTCCTGTCACATGACACACGGCGATGAGCGGGGGAGCGGAGAGCTGCTAGCGGGGCGTGGGCGGGCCTTACCGGGAGTGTTGCAGTAACCTTTCCCAGCGTCAAACGCAACGTTACCGAAACCACGGCGATACTCGTCCCAGCGGCGGCCGAAGTCCACGCTGCCGTCCAGCCGGCTCTGGATGAGGAGCCAGCCTGAAAGGACAGAAGAGCGGCGTGAGGACAAGCAAGGGCGTGTCTCCGCACAAGCCACGCCCCCTCACCTCCATTCTGGGTGCTCTGGTCACAGAAGACCCTGTAGGGAGGAGTCGAGGCGTCGGGCTGGACCAGGTACATCTGGGAGTCTGTGCCTCCGCGGCGGAAAATGTCCTCACACTCCTTCCCTGGAGGACACGCACGTGGTCACGTCAGCGGTGGACATGTGACCCGGCTGCAGGGGGCGCTGCTGCACTCACCGGAGACCACCGGGATGGGACACCTGGTCCTGCAGGGCTCCTTGCAGTCCTCCGTCTGGGCCTGGATGGCTTTCTCCAGCTTCTGGATCTTCTGCCGGACCTGGTCCAGGATCCCCTGCGTCCCACGGAACGTTTAGCATGACGTTAGCGTGACGTTAGCAGGACGTTGATGGGACGTTAGCAGGATGTTAGCATGACTTTAACGGGACGTTAGCAGGACATTAGTATGATGTTAGCATTACATTAGCGAGATGTTAGCGTGACGTTAGCGGGACGTTAGCTCGTGGACGGAGGCGCGACCCAGAGAGGGACGGGAGTTTAACCTGCAGGACGCGGATGTCGGAGGGGAAGTGGGTGTCCACGGCCTCCTTGATGTAGGCGTGCTGCTCCTCCACGCTGTCGGTGTAGCGGGTCACCGTGGCGCTGTTGTCTGAGGGAGGACAAAGACGCGTGAGCCTCCCGTGCAGGTTCACCTCTGCTCAGACCCGAGCGGCGCTCTCCGCACCGCTGATGACGCGCTGGCGCTCCCTCAGAGACGAGGACACGCTGCTGATGTGGTTGTTGATGTTGTTGGAGGAGCGCATCAGCTCGTCCACCTGCGGCTGCAGCCCGCGGACCGACTGCAGACACAAACACGGCGCCGTCAGCTCAGCCTTTGATGAGTCACAGGACTCTACGGGAAGATCAAAGCCTTACCGTCTTGACGGAGCGCTCTAGCTTCAACAGGGCGGTTTTCAACTCGCAGCCGTTGGGACACAAAACGCCCTGAAAAAGAGGTTGTTGAAGCTCGTGAAGCTTCTGGACGTTCCTCCGAGGTTCCTGCTGGTGCCAGGACACCTACCAGCTCCTGGGAGGCGTGGGTACAGCCGCCCACGTCCGGCTGCTCCTCCTCCTTCTCCTGGACTTGACCTTGAGTGACCTGAGCCGTGCTGGGTCGGCTGCCATACCTGAGCCATCAGGTGAAACCTGAGTTAGCAGGCTAACCTTTTAGCATCTCACCTCTCAGGGCGTCTCAGGTGTGAACGCACCTGTTGGCAGAGGTGCCTGTGGGCGGGGCATAGCGGACCGGCGAGTAGACCTCTCTGCCTCTCTGGACGGGTCGGTGACCTCGAGCATCGACGGCGGCCTGGCGGGAACAAGGACAGAGCATGAGGACACCTGCGAGGGGAAGGGGGCGGAGTCTAACGGCTCCTCCTTTACCGTCGTGTTGGCCGTCGTCGAACCTTTGCTCTCCTGCAGAAGAAAACAGAGTTTAGCCGAGCTAGCATCAGAGAGAGCTAGCATCAGCGAGCGCTAGCATCCGTGAGAGCTAGCACCAGCGAGAGCTAGCATCAGCGACGCTAGCATCAGCGAGCGCTAGCATCTGTGAGAGCTAGCATCAGCGAGAGCTAGCATCAGAGAGAGCTAGCATCAGCGAGAGCTAGCATCAGCGAAGCTAGCATCAGCGAGAGCTAGCATCAGCGAGAGCTAGCATTAGTGAGCGCTAGCATCAGAGAGAGCTAGCATCAGCGAGAGCTAGCATTAGTGAGCGCTAGCATCAGAGAGAGCTAGCATCAGCGACGCTAGCATCAGCGAGAGCTAGCATCAGCGACGCTAGCATCAGCGAGCGCTAGCATCCGTGAGAGCTAGCATCAGTGACGCTAGCATCAGCGAGAGCTAGCATCAGCGACGCTAGCATCAGCGAGCTCACCAGGTCGTAGTCGTCGTAGTCCGAGGACTTGCCCCAGGCGGCGCACGTGCACAGACACAGAAGCAGCAGCGTCCTCATGGCGTTCTCCTGCGTTCTCCTGCGTTCTCCTGTCTGAGGCTGACCTCAGCAGGGATTTATGCTCCAGGAGGCTCCGCCCCTCTGTGACCTATGGCCCAATCACAGTTTACCTCCCTGAGTCAGCCTGGAACAGAAGGTCAGAAGGTCACAGTGGATCCATCAGATCAACAACTCGTCAGCAGTTTGTGGGTCAACGTCCAGACCAAAGACCTAGAACCTGATCCAGAAGATCCCAGAAGATCCCAGAAGATCTCAGAAGATCCCAGAAGATCTCCAGGGTCCCAGAAGATCCCAGAAGATCCCAGAAGATCTCCAGGATCTGACTGATGTTCTTGTCTTCTCATGTGAAGGACAGGACAGGCTGTTCTTTTTCAGGAACTGTGGGGACACGAAGGTTTGTTTGAGTCCAGAAGGTCAGACGAGGTTACGAAAGCTCAGATAAACAGGAAGTAGAAGCAGGTCAACCAATCAGCTTTGATCCAAGAACATGAGTCAGGTCACACACACACACACACACACACACACACACACATAGAGACACACACACACACACACACACACACACACACACACACACACACACTCACACACACACACACACACACACACACACACACACACACACACACACACAGACACACACACACACACACACACACACACACTCAGGTTTAGTCAAATAAAGCCGAAGCATCAACAGGAAGTGGTCTCATCCAGCTTCCTCTTTTCTCAGCTGACTTCTTCTTCTGCTCTTTCGTTTTCATCTCTTCTTTCATCTTTGGCCGGGTCGGCAGCAGGTGAGCGACAGGAGCCTCCGTCTGCTGGACGGAGGGACAGGTGGACACGAGCCTCAGATCAGCTCTTAGCCTCCGGAGGCTAACGCCCAGGCTAACGTTAGCGCGGTGCTAGCCTAGCTGCCTGTGCCAAATCTGACGTAGCTAGCTTGTAGCCTGTGGGGGATGCTAGCAGGGCTGACGGTCTTTCTGTTCCTCTGCTTCGAAGGCGGCGCCTCCGAACCCGCTCAGATGTTCTGCGTCCTGCTCGTCCTCAGGCTGTCCCTCTGTGGGGGTCAGAGGTCAGTCCCCCAGGGGGACAGGCCGTCCTGTGACCGCTGCGACCTCACCTTCAGCTGTAACTGCTCCTGGGCTGGACTGAGCCGCGTTCCCACGGTAACGGAGCGGGCCCTGAGGCTGGACCTGTCCTTCAACGACATCGCCGTGGTGACGGCCGAGGACCTGAGAGACCACCGCCGGCTGAGGGCTCTGAGTCTTCAGGGTGAGGCCCAGCGAGGTTGTGGTGCTGCTGAGCCAATCAGACGAGCTGAACTCTGCTGCTGCAGGTAACCGGCTGGCCCTGATCCACCAGTCAGCACTGGACCCTCTGTGGAACCTGGAGGACCTGGACCTGTCCAACAACCAGCTGACGGCTCTGGACCACAGATGGTTCCGCAAGCTGGAGGCTCTGCAGGTCCTCAACCTTCTCCACAACCCCTACAGGTGAGGAGGTGCAGGGCTGCCTTAGCCAGCGGGCGCTAGCGCTAGCTCACGCTCTGCTCCGCCTTCTTGCAGCTGTCTGGGTTCTGCTCCAGCCTTCCAGAACCTGCTCAGCCTCAGGAGGCTGAAGCTGGGAGGACCTGCTCTGGAGGAGCTGAGGAGAGGAGACCTGGCTGGAGTCACACAGCTGGAGGAGCTGAGCGTGGAGGCCAACAACCTGAGGAGGTTAGCATCCTAGAGCCCCCAGGTTAGCGTCCTAGAGCCCCCAGGTTAGCTTCACCAGAGCCTCCAGGTTAGCGTCCTAGAGCCCCCAGGTTAGCTTCCCTGAGCCACCTTTGCAGATGTTGCGTCCATGTTGCTGCAGGTACGAGGCGGGTGCGCTAGCGGGCATCTGGCCGCTAGGCAGCGTGGTTCTGAGCCTCCACGGTCCCTTCTTAGCACACCAGGACGTGGCCTCCTCCATCCTCGGGGACGTGTCCCACCCTGAGACGCCCTTGGTTCTACGGGACCTGAACCTGACCAGGGACCAGTCTGTCCATCCCCTCAGAGCAGCTGCCAGGAGCAGAATCAGGTGGGAAGCCTCCAGGGGCTGGACTCTGGACCTGGCCCTGACCTCTGACCTCTGACACTGCAGACACCTGACCTTCCAGAACCTGTCCCTGTCTGACGTGGCCATCGTGGACTTCCTGCTGGTGATGGACGGGGTGCCGCTGACCCGGCTGGCCGTGGAAGGTGTCACGCTGAAGGGCGAGGGCAGGTAGGGCCCAGGTGGAGCTCCGAACCTCAGAACCTCAGAACCTGCAGAACGTCTGTGTAGACTCTCACTCGTCCAGGTCATGGTTCTCCAGAGCTAGATCATACCAACGACCCCACCACAGCTAGGTCTCTGTGTCAACTGGACTGGGAGGTCTCCTTGAAACCGTTTGGCCCTCTCTCCAGAGAGCTTCTTCAGTTCTAAACCTGCTGGGGGCGGAGCTTCAAAATATAGCCCTGTGGACCGTTAGCATGTTAATGACCTGGGTGGTCACCTGAGAGTCGTTGGCAGGGTTGTTAGCGGGGTCGTTAGCAGGGTCGTTAGCGGGGTCGTTAGCAGGGTCGTTAGCAGGGTCGTTAGCGGGGTCGTGGGTAGGGTTGTTGGCAGGGTCGTTGGTGGGGTTGGTAGCAGGGTCATTGGCAGGGTCGTTGGTGGGGTCGTTAGCAGGGTTGTTGGTAGGGTCGTTAGCAGGGTCATTGGTAGGGTCGTGGGTAGGGTTGTTGGCAGGGTCTTTGGGGGGGTCGTTAGCGGGGTCGTTAGCAGGGTTGTTGGCAGGGTTGTTGGCAGGGTCGTTAGCAGGGTCATTGGTAGGGTCATTGGTAGGGTTGTTGGCAGGGTCGTTGGCAGGGTCATTGGTAGGGTCATTGGCAGGGTTGTTGGTAGGGTCGTGGGTAGGGTTGTTGGCAGGGTCGTTGGCGGGGTCGTTGGTGGGGTCGTTAGCAGGGTCATTGGTAGGGTCGTTGGCAGGGTTGTTGGTAGGGTCTGTCTCCCAGTCCAGTTGACACAGAGACCTAGCTCTGGAGAACCTGCAGAACCTGCAGAAGCTTCAGAAGCTGTGACGTGTCTTCAGGTGGGAGAAAGCTAACTGGACCGACCACAAAAACATGGACGAGTTCTTCATGAGGGACGTGGAGCTTCTGGACATCTACAAGTTCACCTCGCTCCTGGGTCTGGGCTTTCTTCTGCAGTACCCCAGGAAGGTGTCCATCATCAACGCTAAGGTGGGACGTGCTGAAGCTCCGAGGTCTGCTCTGTCCTGGACATGAAGGTTGCTCTCGTCCTCAGGTCTACGTGATGCCCTGTCTCACGTCCCACCTGCTGAAGAACCTGCAGTACCTGGACCTGTCCAACAACCTGCTGACTGACATGACCCTGACGGAGACACTGTGTGGTGGACACAGTCCCCTGAAGGACCTCCGGGTCCTAAACGTCAGTGGAAACGCTCTCCAGGTACTTTCAGGTTCTGGTTCCTGGTCTGGACCGTGGACCACCCTGGTGAGATCCTTGTCCTTCTGTGGTCCAGTCTTTGTCCACCACCAGCCGGCTGCTGTCCAGGTTCCTCAGGCTGAGCCACCTGGACGTCAGCAGGAACATCTACAGCTCCATGCCCCAGGTCTGCTCCTGGCCCTGCAGCCTGCGCTACCTCAACCTGTCCTGGACCAGGATCTCGTCCATCAGTCCCTGTCTGCCTGCAGCCCTGGAGGTACCTGGAGTCCCCCAGTCCATGTCCCTGCCTCCGTGTCCCCGCCTCATGGACCTGCTCCTCAGTCCAGTCTGTGTGCAGGTTCTGGACCTGAGCAACAACAACCTCCGCGTCTTTGTCCTGGTCCTCCCGGCGCTCCGTGAACTCCACCTGTCTGGGAACAAGTTCCTGCGTCTGCCTGCTGGCGGCTTCTTCCCCAGCCTCCACACTCTGACCATCCAGGTAAGAGCCTCACCTGCTGCCTGGCTCCTCCCCCGCTCGGTCACCTGACTCCTCCCCCACAGGCCAACAGCCTGGTCCAGTTCGGGTCCAGGGACCTGCAGGCCTACAGCCGCCTCCAGGACCTCCAGGCTGGAGGGAACAAGTTCGTCTGCTCCTGTGAGTTCGTCTGGTTCTTCCGCTCGGCCGTGGCGGCGGCGTCCGTGCGGCTGACGGACGGCGAGGACAGCTACGTGTGCGAGGCTCCGCTCCACCTGCAGGGGGCGCTGGTGTCCAGAGTCCACCTCCCTCTGGTCCACTGCTACCCTGTCCTGGTGGTGTCGGTGAGCTGTGTGGCGGCGCTGCTGGTGGGCGCCGGCGTGGGCACCCTGCTGTGGCGCCTCCACGCCTTCTGGTACCTCAGGATGACGTGGGCGTGGCTAAAGGCCAAGCGCAGCTCCCGCCGGCGGCGAGGAGAGGAGGGGCGGAGCTTGAGGACAGCAGCTGCTGAGGAGCGCTTCGACGCCTTCGTGTCCTACAGCGAGAGAGACGCTGGCTGGGTGGAGAACTTCCTGGTTCCGGAGCTGGAGGAGCCCAGGTGAGGGTGGAGGGTGAGGGTGATGTTCCTGGAGCAGCAGCGGTGTGATGCAGGTGTGCTCTGCCCCTCCAGGGTGGAGGACAGCAGCTCCAGGCCGCTGCGGCTCTGCCTGCACCAGCGGGACTTCCTGCCTGGACGCTGGGTCCTGGACAACATCATGAGCTCCATGGAGACCAGCCGCAGGACCGTCTTCGTCCTCTCGGAGAACTTCGTGCGCTCAGAGTGGTGCCGCTTCGAGCTGGACTTCTCCCACTTCTGGCTCTTCGATGGAGCTGGTGGAGAAGCAGCCATCCTGATCCTGCTGGAGCCGCTGGAGGACTCCACCATCCCCACCCGCTTCTGCAGGCTGCACCGCCTGCTGCGCTCCACCACCTACCTGGAGTGGCCTCAGCAGGAGGACAAGGTCCCAGCCTTCTGGAGGAGCCTCCGCACCGCCCTGAGGGGAGGAGGAGGAGGAGGTGGAGGAGGTGGAGGAGGAGGTGGAGGAGGTGGGACGAGCTGAGGACTGTTTACCTGTCAGCGAGCGCCGTGTGTCAATATCAACAGCTGATTCACCACGCACACACACACACACTCACACACACACACTCACACACTCACACACACACACTCACACACTCACACACTCACACACACTCACACACACACACACACACACTCACACACACACACACACACACACACGCACACACACGCACACACACGCACACACACGCTCACACACACTCACACACACACACACACACACACACACACACACTCACACACGCACACACACGCACACACACACCTCTGAAAGCAGTCAGGCTGTGGACTCACCTGTGTGAATAAAGGCCTCCAGCCTCCACCAATCGTGTGACAGCTGCTTTGATCTGGTTGTCAGCTGCTTGTTTGTTATTGTTGTTCTAGTTTATTATTATTGTTGTTTGTTATTGTTGTTGGTTATTTGTTATTGTTTGCTATTGTTAGCTATTATTTGTTATTGTTTGTTATTATTGTTGTTTGTTATTATTGTTGTTGTTGTTCCTCCGCTGATCAAAGCTGCATGAGGGCGGAGCCTCGTCAGAGCGCAGTCAAACGCGTGACTCAGTCTGTGAGGAAGGTTTTTATCAGGTCAAAGCTGCGAAGGCTGGTTACAGTCAGAGGAAGAACCGACCCCCACCCGCCTCCCCACCCCTCTCCTCCCCACCTCCCCTCCTTAACTTTCACTTCTGTCTTCCACCACTAGATGCCGCCACCACCTCTGCATCGGCCACAGGTGTCACGTTAGCTAGCAGCTGGCCGCCGACGCTACGTTAACGTCCTGTTAGCACGACGAGCGTTTTCATAAAGAAGCAGCCGTTGCTGCTGAAGCCGAGGCTTCGCGGCAGAACCGCAGCCCTCACAGCTGGGCGCTCCGCAGGGTTCTAGTCCAGGCCCAGGACAAAGTTAATCCCGTGGACAATGGCGATGATGATGGGTTGCCAGGCAACCAGGTACCTGAGCCAGTCGAGGAGCTGTCCGTAAAGGACGTGCGTCTTCTCCCAGCTGGGGGCTGAGTTAAGGAGCAGAATGGGTGGAGCTTACTGGGAAGTGGGCGGGTCTTGAGCGCTAAGAGGATACGGGTTGTTCATCATCCTCCTCAGGTCGACCTTCTCGCTGCAGTAGGGACACGTCTGCTTCTTCCCCACGATGCACCAGCCGCGGATGCAGAACTCGTGGAACCTGCGGAGCCGTTGAGGAAAACGCCGGTGGAGAAGAAGGCTGCAAGAGCAGAGCGTCTGAGGATACGTGTGACCACAGGACAGCTGGAAGGTGTCCTCGACCAAGCCCTCCTCCTCCACGCCCACCAGGATCTGCTGCCCGCAGACGGCACACGTGTGCTGGGCCAGGCTCCTGCTGGGGATCCCGCCGTTACTGTAGAACTGAACCAGCCCACACAGCGGTAGCATTAGCTGCTAGCTAGCAAAGAGCAAACACACAAGCTCCTCCCCCAGTTCAATCAGAAAGGATCAGAAGCGCTTGTACTCCGATGGTTGAGGCCATGTAGTCCGAGCAGATCTCAGCAAAGTCTCGACCCATGACGCCATAATAGAGCCCGTAGAAGAGCAGGACCACGCCCACGTCCATGGAGTCCTCCGCCCTGATCCTGGACAGGCAGGACAGTGAGACCAGGCTCCAGAGAGCCGGCAGGTGCGTTCAAGTCTCACCTGAAGAAAACGTTGAAGCCAAACATGGTGAGCATGATGGCGAGGTAGCCCAGCACCCCCACCGCGTAGCTCAGCTTGTAGACCAGCAGGAACCACTTGTAGACCATCCTGCAGAAGAAGAAAAGCCGCCGCGGTTACAACCAGAATCAGCCGGACCAGAGCGGCTGCCTGTGCCTGGACGACCTGGGCGTCCTGCAGGACAGCGGTCTGCGCGTGGCCCTGAAGATGACGTAGCTGGTGATGACAGAGAAGACCCCCCACATGGACAGGAACCTCCACCAGTACAGCCTGATGGTGAAGTAGAGCGGAACCGCCCACATCTGGATCAGCGTGACCAGCTGAGGGCGAGAACAAGCCGTGATTCTCTGGTCCAGAAGCCGCCTCCAGAAGCTGCTCCTGCTCTGAGACGGAGGCGCTTCAGGACTGCCCGACAGCACAGCGGCTGCGTCAGGAAGTCGGAAAGACAAACGCCCACCCTGTAGCTCTGTAGATGACACAAAGGCTAGCATGAACGTGACCAACACTCCTCTAGCTGCTCAAATCTGTGCCACGTCTTTACTATTGTCCTCCTCTAACGGATGTGACGTCATCAATGCGGTCTGGCTTCGTACGTGTCTTTCATCTTTGTCTAGATGATTGAGACGACCCTCACAAAACCTGGGACCGTCTGAGAACCATCGCGCCAAATACGGGACCTTTTATTTTGATAATCTCCCGGATGTTTTATTTTCTCTTCGCACCCGACTTCCTGTCCCCCACGCGTTGCATGGTGCTAGCTGATGGAGGAACCCACGTTATAGGAGCGCTGGTGTCTCTGCTTCCACTGGACCAGGACGATCTGGGCCACCACCAGGGTGGCCACCAGGATCAGAACCATCTCC
The DNA here is from genome assembly GCA_015343265.1 of Pao palembangensis. Classification (NCBI taxonomy): domain Eukaryota; kingdom Metazoa; phylum Chordata; class Actinopteri; order Tetraodontiformes; family Tetraodontidae; genus Pao; species Pao palembangensis. Next base: position 34,721 of record JABWDL010000151.1, on the reverse strand, counting down.
GCGTGCATGGCCTCGTGCCCCCGGTGCTTCACGTGGAGCCGCTCGTGCTGCATCCTGGGAGCAGAAACAGGTCATTAGGGGGGCGTGGTCGCGGTCTTTGCGGGTCATGTTGCGGGATGATACCTCCAGTTCTCCCGGTGGGTCATTTTCAGCAGGTCTTCCTGAAACAGACACACAGAGTCACGCCGGTGGACCGGGTCCCGGACAGCTACCCGGGCCCCGGACAGCTACCCGACCGCGCTGCTTCAAACCGACTAAAACGTTAGCTTTAGCCAGTTAGCTGCCGTTCCCTCCGGGTGAAGGTTCTAGAGTGACGCTCCCGTCTCGGGAATGATTTCCGTCCTACCTGATGAGCAGCAGCCATTGTTGGAGCTCCAGCTTCGGGAATCTCCGCTCCCACCGGAACCGCCCGAAGGCCGCCGAGCCTCGGTACGGCAGACAAGCAGGGCCAAAAATCACCCCGAGCGCGCACCGGAAGCGGGCTTGGTCGACGTTCAGTGACGTCATCCTGGCGCAGCTAAGAAGGCCTGTCCTGGTGAAAGCAGCAGGCTGTCCTACCGAAGGTCTGAACCAGTTTAATCTGGTTTCAAAGCAGCAGGTTCAACCACCATTTTATCCAGTTTTATTCACAGAAGCAGAGGACAAAACAGGTCACAGGTCAAGGATCAGAGGTCAAAGCCCCACCAGAAGCCTGAACATCAGCACCTGCTGGAGAACGCCGGCTGTCACAGAACAACACGCACACAAGCTAGTTCGCTAACATCAAAGACGAAGCTCAGGCGCTTTATTGGTCCAGAGTCAGCCAGTCACTATCACAGGTTCAACGTCCGTCAGGTTCCACCAGGGTCAAGGGTCAAAGGTTGTGCTTCACAGCTGACCAGTCATCCTGTGGGAGGAACCAAAGTTAGCTTCAGCGGGAAAAACGATCAGCTGACAGCACATCTGCACACGGTCGCTCAGACATCCAAGGAAGCATTGAACCGTCTCTGGTCAGCTGACCTCCGGTGGAAACTACGAATGGCAGGAAGTGACATCATCACAGCGACAGGAAGCAGCTTCGGAGCTCAGGCGTACGTACCGGCGTCAGCGTGGCCCCCAGCCGTCAGCGTTCACCCTGAAAGAGAGCAGACGTTAGCCTCTAGCGCTAACGGCCTCTGAGCACGTGCTCCTCAACGCTTCGCTCAGACATCCAAGGAAGTGTTAAACCGTCTTTGGTCAGCTGACCTCCGGTGGAAACTACGAATGGCAGGAAATGACGTCATCACAGCGAAGCCGCATCACAGCAGGTACGAACAAGTCCACAGGAAGTGCTGGATCAAAGCGGCCCTGTGCCTCACCTGTGCTCGGTTGTGACAGCAGCTGAGCAGCTTCAGCGCAGGCTTCCTGCAGGTCATCGCCCCGGCAACCGGGGCCACCCTGTTTAGACCACATGATCAGTCAATGGGTGGACTCCACCTCTGAAAAATCACCTCATCATAAAAAACGCTCAGACATCCAAGGAAGTGTTGAACCATCTCTGGTCAGCTGACCTCTGGTGGAAACTACGAATGGCAGGAAATGACGTCATCACAGCGCGTGTGTGTCAAAGACATGTGAAAAAAGGCCTCTCACCTCAGCGGTTCTACTGTGTTCATCTTCAAGACTTTGACAGACCTCCAGCAGCGGAAACCCCAGTGTTCATCATCTTCATCATCATCTTCATCCTGCACGTGAAACCCGATCAGAAACCTTCAGCTGATCCACGTGTTGACGACTCCCCAAAACAGAAACTTAAGACCGTCCAGGGCACTTTAATAAGCCAGGACAAGCTCAAATATACCATTAAAATGTCATTTAATTGCTCTAAACCAAATCCAAAGGTCAATGTTTTTGTTTTCAGGAATCTCTAAAGATCAGCTGCGTTACACGAAAACGTTATAAAAACGCTTGTTTGTTTAAGTCATTGACGTTGTAAGAATATTTTAGAGTGAAAAAACAACTTCCACTAATATACTGAGGAAATTATTAGTTATAAGAACATTACAGAAAGTTCAACAACGTGGAGATAAGACAATCTGTGACCATCCGCCATAGAAACATTTCATCCAACATACAAATTAGCTTGATGACGCTCTACTTTTAACTATTGTTGCAACAATACGTATATTTTACAAATACAATCCAAATTAAACCGTGATATTTACCAAATAGGAGAAGACTCGTCCACCTCCCGCGTCACTGCAGCCCCAAATGACCGAAGCGCCTGTTCTTCTGCTTTTTGTTCCGAAATGGCGGCTAATCCGCTGCTCTGCGGCGCCCTATCGCCACCTTACGGACGGGAGGAATATCCATCCATTCATTAATAACGTAAAAAATATGAATTTTGATTCATTCGTAACTATTATTCAACTTTTTATACACCAATGTATTTGTTTTGTTTTAACAAAATGGATTGTTTCAAAAATAAAGTTAAAATCAACATATTTTAAAAATCTGGGAAAATTTAATTGAAAATTAAAACCTTTACATTTAAAATTAAATTCAGAACGATATCTAACGTGTAAAGTACGTACAAATGATAAATGATAAAATTGCCATTAAAAAATAATTAATAATAGAGTAGAGAGAGAGACAGAGAGAGAGAGAGAGAGAGAGAGAGAGAGAGAGAGAGAGAGACGGGGGGGCGGGGGAGGAGACAGATAGAAACATCAGCCAATCAGCTCTCATATCCTGCTCCTCATTGGTGGATGCTGGAAGTCCCGCCCCCTCTTCCCCCTCCTCCACCACAATCTGGTGCTGCTGCAAGATGCTGGTGTTACCGGGGCGATGATATCCTCCCCCCCACACACACACGCACGCACGTACACACACACACACACACACACACACACACAGACGGAGAAAACAAGACGGGATCATGACGCAAAGCTCCAGGCTGGAAAACAGAATCTGCTACACAAAACCTGGTGAGTGATGGACTTTTATTTTAGAGTGGAGGTGAAAAGATGGATGGAGGGATGGATGGAGGGGTGGATGGATGGAGGGATGATGGAGGGGTGGATGGATGGAGGGATGATGGAGGGATGCAGGGCGGTTGTATTTGTAGCGTGGTGCCTTTTCTGAAAGAGGAGGAATAGAGTGATGGTGGAGGATGGACAGACTGCAGGATGAGTGTGGGTGGAGGGGAAATGATGAACAGACTGATCCAGCTCAGACGGAGAAGAAACCAGAGGCCTGATAGCACGTTAGCATCCTGATCGCTAACAGGCTGAGCAGGTACGACTGAAACAGCTGGATGAGCAGCGTAGCAGCAGGAGAGGACCTCCGTCTCAGGAAGACAGGACGGAGACAGGACGGAGACAGGAAGAAGACAGGACAGAGACAGGATGGAGACAGGAAGAAGACAGGAAGAAGACAGGATGGAGACAGGATGGAGACAGGAAGAAGACAGGACGGACACAGGACGGAGACAGGATGGAGACAGGAAGAAGACAGGACGGAGACAGGATGGAGACAGGACGGAGACAGGATGGAGACAGGAAGAAGACAGGACGGAGACAGGACGGAGACAGGATGGAGACAGGAAGAAGACAGGATGGAGACAGGACGGAGACAGGACGGAGACAGGATGGAGACAGGATGGAGACAGGAAGAAGACAGGACGGAGACAGGACGGAGACAGGAAGAAGACAGGACGGACACAGGACGGAGACAGGATGGAGACAGGAAGAAGACAGGAAAAAGACAGGACGGAGACAGGACGGAGACAGGAAGAAGACAGGATGGAGACAGGAAGAAGACAGGAAGAAGTCAGGACGGAGACAGGACGGAGACAGGAAGAAGACAGGAAAAAGACAGGACGGAGACAGGACGGAGACAGGAAGGAGACAGGAAGAAGTCAGGACGGAGACAGGAAGAAGACAGGAAGAAGACAGGACGGAGACAGGATGGAAACAGGACGGAGACAGGATGGAGACAGGAAGAAGACAGGAAGAAGATGGACGACAAGACCAGAAGAACTGATGCTAAAGAACAAAGACAAACAAGCGCAAGACAGAGAAGCACAGAGGAGAGAGAGACCAGATAGACGGATGGAGAGAGGAGCAACAGATGGAGAAAACAGAGAAACAGCACCCCCAACACAGACTTACACACACACACACACACACACACACACACACACACACACACACACAAAATGATACTGAAAGAAACGATTATTTGTTGGACAAGTTTTGTCTTCATGAAGTGAGAGAGAGAGAGAGAGAGAGAGAGAGAGAGAGAGAGGAGCGTTTCTGTCAGTAACAGCTACACACTGTCACCATAAAAGTCACATGACTCAACAAGTCTCACACACACACACACACACACACACACACAACACACACAGCAGTCTTTTGTTTACTTGTTGTTTATATTTGTTGTTTGCTCATATGTTTGCCCCGTTGTTTACTTGTTGTTTATCTGTTGTTTACTTGTTGTTTGCCTGTTGTTTACCTGTTGTTTGCCTGTTGTTTACCTGTTGTTTACCTGTTGTTTGCCTGTTGTTTACTTGTTGTTTATCTGTTGTTTACTTAGTTGTTTACTCACATTTGCCTGTTGTTTACCTGTTTGCCTGTTGTTTACTTGTTGTTTGCCTGTTGTTTTGCCTGTTGTTGCCTGTTGTTTACCTGTTGTTTACTTGTTAAGCTGCTTTGCTGTTTGCCTGTTGTTTACTTGTTGTTTGCCTGTTGTTTGCCTGT
>JABWDL010000151.1:7500-25000 GCA_015343265.1 Pao palembangensis | reverse complement strand
CCAGGTCTGGGACCAGGACCTGGACCTGGACCTGGATCTGGATCTGGATCAGGACCAGGACCAGGACCAGGATCAGGACCAGAATCAGGAGCAGGTCCAGGTCCAGGACCAGAACCAGGATCAGGACCAGGTCCAGGTCCAGGACCAGGACCAGGACCAGGACCTGGATCAGGATCAGGATCAGGATCAGGATCAGGACCAGGTCCAGGTCCAGGTCCAGGTCCAGGTCCAGGACCAGGACCAGAACCAGGATCAGGACCAGGTCCAGGACCTGGATCAGGATCAGGATCAGGACCAGGACCAGGACCAGGACCTGGATTAGGACCAGGTCCAGGTCCAGGACCAGGTCCGGGACCAAGACCGGGACCAGGACCTGGATCTGGACCTGGGCTAGAACCCAGGTCCAGGACCATGACCAGGTCCAGGGCTAGAACCAACATCAGGACTAGGGCCAGGGCTAGGACCAGGTCCAGGACCTGGTCCAGAACCAGATTCAGGTTCATGTTCATGTCCATGACCAGGTCCAGGTCCAGTTTCAGTTCCAGTTCCAGTTCCTGGACCAGGACCAGGTCCAGGACTAGGACCAACACCTGGACCAGGTCTTACTGGCCTCTGATGGCTTCCATCAGTGTTGCTGCCTGTGAGACTCAAGTTCAACAGTGGAACCAGCTAACGTTAGCGCTCCTCCTCCTGTCTGAGGTCAGTCTGGTACCCAGTCAGTCAGAGGTCAGAGGTCAGAGGTCAGAGGTCGCCACCACGTCCACATTAGACTTTGTTTGTTCCTTTTAAAGTGGAAAAACCTTTCAGACTGTAAGAAACCACCACCACCATCACCACCACCACCACCACCATCACCACCACCACCACCACCACCACCATCACCACCACCATCACCACCATCACCACCACCATCACCACCACCACCACCACCATCACCACCATCACCACCACCACCACCACCACCACCATCACCACCACCATCATCACCACCACCACCACCACCATCACCACCACCACCATCACCACCACCACCACCACCATCACCACCATCACCACCATCACCACCACCATCATCACCACCACCATCACCACCACCACCATCACCACCATCACCACCACCACCATCACCACCATCACCACCATCACCACCACCACCACCATCACCACCACCATCACCACCACCACCATCACCACCACCATCACCACCATCACCACCACCACCATCACCACCACCACCATCACCACCATCACCACCACCACCACCACCACCATCACCACCATCACCACCACCATCACCACCACCACCACCACCATCACCACCATCATCACCACCACCACCACCATCACCACCATCATCGTCGTCGTCGTCGTTGCCAGGTCGTTGCCAGGTCATCAAACGCTAACACACTTTTATCTCTGGAGGCAACGTTTGCCGACTGTTTGCGACTGACGTTATCACCAGAAACCAACGACTGTCATCTCGATTGTTCCACCATTTTGTGCTTTGATCTTCTGACGTTTCCTCCAAGTGGTTCTGACACGTTTGACTGGAAACGATGAGATTGTTGCTTCCTGTAACGCAGCTAGCTCGTTCTACGCTGTAACGGGGACTGTTAGCAGAAAGCTAATATGCTAGCAGGTGTGTTTGCTAAGTTTGGACTGAGCCTTAATTCATCGATAAAAAGCTGAATGTTGAAAAGGTCCCACAGGTTTGTCACGTGTGACCGACACGAGTGACCGAGGACGACTGTCACCGCTAACATGTTGCATGAATAATCACAGACGCTTCCTCAGCGTGGAGCGGCTCTGTTAGCCTAGCTTAGCTTAGCTCATTTCAGCAGGAATTTGTAAAGTTCTTTGAGTTTTGGACTGGACGTGTTCCTCCAGAGAGATCGGACCCAGCAGCACCCCTGGAGGCAGCAAAAGGAACTACACACAAGGGTTCCAGAGCCTGAGTCTCTGATCGCTACGGTAACGAGGACGGTGTTAGCACGACTCGTGACGGGTCATAAAACTCCAACTGTTGCTGTTGTATTGCTTGCGTTGCATGAAGGTGTTTTCTTACTTTGATCTTCTGCGTCACTTCTCATTGGTTGCTTTGATCTCTGGCTGAACTCAAAAACAGCTTCCATCTGTGTTTTCATGTCCATGTAGCCGAGCGCTCAGGGGCACACGGCTCAAAGTCAACAATAAAGCAACAGTTGATCTGCTTCAACGTTTGTCTTTGATTTACAGGGTTGAACTGTTAGCACAGCTGTTAGCGCGACTGTTAGCGCGACTGTTACTTCCTGCCCAGGATGACCGCTGGCCACTTTCAATCAGCTTGATGTTTCAGATTTGACATTTTGAGCGCAGTCATTAGCTGTAGGGTAATAACATGCTAATAAAACAAGAACAAGGGTATTCCAACAGTGTAATAGCAACACAGGTGTAATCGGCGTAATGACGACAATATGTAATAACAACGACACAGGTGTAATAACGCAGATTTAATAACGACACAGGTGTAATAACAACGACACAGGTGTAATAACGCAGATTTAATAACGACACAGGTGTAATAACGACGACACAGGTGTAATAACACAGATTTAATAACGACACAGGTGTAATAACGACACAGGTGTAATAACACAGATTTAATAACGACACAGGTGTAATAACAACAACACAGGTGTAATAACACAGATTTAATAACGACACAGGTGTAATAACACCGGTTTAATAACAACAGCGGCAGCCGTGTCATGTGACGTGGCCATGTGACCTGGACCTGGACCAGGCTCAGCTAACCGGGTCCAGACGCTGCCTCGCTCCACTTCCTGTGGTCTCCTCCCAGGCGCCCAGCACCCACTCCTGCTGCCCCGCCCCTCTCTCCGCCTCCTGTCGCAGGATGACGCTGTAGCTCCGCCTCCCGGGCCTGGTGGACCCTCCACACTCCTCCATCACATCCCTCCATCCCTGCAGCTCCTCCTCTCTGCCGAGCACACGCTGCACGGACTTCCTGTAGAAGCTGACCTTCTCCTCCTCGTCTCTGCGGACCAACAGGACGGAGCGATACAGCGGCCCCGCCTCCTCCCGCCTCTGATTGGCCAGGAGCCGAAGCCCGGCGGGCCCCGCCCTGCGGCGCCTCAGGGACGCCTTCAGGGGCTTGTAGGTGGTCCAGTAGAGGAGGAGGAGCCTGCCGCAGGTCATCAGGACAATGGCGGCGGACAGCAGGCACAGCAGGAAGCAGCCAGCAAACAGCCAGACGCAGAAGCCCGCGGCGCCCTGCAGCCCCGCCGCCGCCGCGCGCTCTCCTGCAGCGGTTGCTATGACGACCGGAAGCCTTGCTGTTTGGCTTGAAGGAGCCTGGTGGGCTGTGGCGGTGGCGAGGGGCGGGGCCGAGGGCGGCGCCTGGGCTGTGATGGAAGCGGTGGCGAGGGGCGGGGCCGAGGGCGGCGCCTGGGCTGTGATGAAAGCGGTGGCGAGGGGCGGGGCTGAGGGCGGTGCCGGGACACCAGCGACGGAGCCAGAGTGCCGGTCTGGCTCCCTGCTGGGCTGGGACCAGCTCTGGGGGGTTCTGGCGGACTGGGCGGTGCTGGGACCAGCTGGGGCGGAGCTTCTGGTCCCGGGCCGGGCGGGTGCCGGGCTGGTGCTGGGGCAGAGTTCGGAGGCGCTCAGGCTGCTCACGGGGCGCTTGCGGAACCTCGGCGGGGACTCGCAGACCTGGTCAGGGACCCAGATCACAAGCAGGGCTCAGACCGGGACCACTGGTTTCCAGCCTGGCTCCGCCTTTATGGGCGGGGCCACCGGCCAAGCGGAGCTACGCGGCCTGTCCCCGCCCTCACCAGCAGGGGGCGGGAAGCCTTACTCACCAGGCTGTCCGGGTCGTTGGTGATGGTGCGTCCTCTTCGGGTGTAGACGTTGTAGCCGTACTCGTCCAGGTAGCCGTGCAGGTAGGGCAGGGCGCAGGAGCAGGCCCAGGGATTGGCCGACAGGAACAGGTAGGGCACCTCCTCCTTCTGGCTGAACCACCCGTCTGGCACCACCTGGATCTGAGCACACGGAGCAGGTTCAGGAAGCAGGCGGTCGCACCCCAACCGGCCGCCGTGCAGCCCCCACCTGGTTGCTCTCCAGGTAGAGAGTCTTGATGGCAGGAAGTGGGTGGAGCAAGAGCTGGGGAAGCACCTGGATGTGATTGGACGACAACTCCAGCAGCTGAAAGGGTGGAGAGCCAATCAGAGAAGCCCCCGAGGACCCAGCTCTTTGGTTGCTAGGAGACCCACCTCCAGCCTGCTGAGTCCGGAGAAGGTGTGGTCGCTCAGAGAGCGGATGGCGTTGTTGTCCAGGTAGAGCTGGCTCAGAGCCGGACAGGCGGAGAAGCAGCCGTCTGGGAGGGCGGAGATGAGGTTGGAGCCCAGGCGCAGAACGCTGAGGGTGGGCAGGAGCGGAGAGCCGCTGGGGGGCACCTGGGGAACCTGACGGAGGCGAGGGTGGGTGAGGCAGCAGCGCCGCGAGCTGGGCCAGCACAAGATGGACTCACCTGGTTCCCTGTCAGGTCCACCTCGTGGAGCTCTGCAAAGGGCCCGAAGGAGCCCCAGGCCAGGCTGGAGAACAGGTTGTTGGGAAACAGCAAGACCTGAGGCACAGGAGGCGGTCCAGGGTCAGAACCAGGACAGCCTGACCCCTGAGAGGGACCCTGCTGGACCAGGACCAGAACCAGGACAGCCTGACCCCCGAGAGGGTCCCTGCTGGACCAGGACCAGAACCAGGACAGAGGGTCCCTGCTGGACCAGGACCAGAACCAGGACAGCCTGACCCCTGAGAGGGTCCCTGCTGGACCAGGACCAGAAACAGGACAGAGGGTCCCTGCTGGACCAGGACCAGAACCAGGACAGCCTGACCCCCAAGAGGGTCCCTGCTGGACCAGGACCAGAACCAGGACAGCCTGACCCCTGAGAGGGTCCCTGCTGGACCAGGACCAGAAACAGGACAGAGGGTCCCTGCTGGACCAGGACCAGGACAGAGGGTCCCTGCTGGACCAGGACCAGAACCAGGACAGCCTGACCCTGGAGAGGGTCCCTGCTGGACCAGGACCAGGACAGAGGGTCCCTGCTGGACCAGCCTTGACTGCTCCGCCTACCTTGGTTGAAGGTTCCAATCCGGCGGGGACGTCCCTGAACCCGGCTGCTGTGCAGTTCTGCCTGGGCCGGCCGTCTTTGTCTGTGTCGCCGTGGCAACCGGCCAGGGCCGCGACCAGGGTAACGTGCGAGAGGAGGACCGCGATGAAGAGCTGCATCCTGCCCGAGGTCAGCGAGCGACAGCTGAGCCTGAGGCCACCCCGGCCAGGGCGGCTGAGCCGGGGGCGGGGCTGGCCTGTGACGGACAGCTGCTGAACAGGAAGTGGCTGGCCTGGCCTGTGACGGACAGCTGCTGAACAGGAAGTGGCTGGCCTGGCCTGTGACGGACAGCTGCTGAACAGGAAGTGGCTGGCCTGCGCCCGGCTGATAGCAGCTGCTGAGTCCAGACGTTTCCAGCAGGACGGCGAAACCCTCGTCAGCTTGTCAGCTCGCGGCGGCGAGCTAGTGTCAGACCGTTTCCGTGGTGACAAGACGCGACAGATACGAGCTAACGCCAGCGCGACCGGAGACGATAACTGCGGAGCTGAAGCCTGGGGGCGGAGTCACAGATTTAAAAGAGCAGGGGACACAGGAAGTGTGTGTTTCATCACCAGTTTATTGCATCATGTTTACTGTGGGCGTGGCCTACAGCGCTGAGGCGGCCACGACATCATCCTGTCTGTCAGCCTGGCAGGAAATGATGTCACACATCCCAAAGTTGTGATTGGAGCAGTCGTCAGACTGGGAGGGGCCACAAACATCAAAAACAAACAAAACTAGCAAATTCAAAAAAAACGGAGAGAAAAACAACGTTAGCGAAAGGCGGAGACGTCGCCCTAGCAACATGGAGAACCCGCCCACCACAGCCTCATGGTTACACACTTAAAGATATGACATCACCGGTGAAGGCGGGGTTCAAATACTCAAGACAGGAAGCAAAATGACACAGGAAGTAAAGAAAAGCCGGCAGAGCGAAGCTAACAAGTGTGTTTGTGACGGAGAGGCCTAACCCTAACCCTGTCAGGCTGTGATTGGCTGATCCAGCAAGACCACCTCCTGACCTCCGGCCAATCAGCACAGCTCCGTCCCCCGCCCAGCGCTCCATCAGTGGGGGCGTCCCAACGGCGCTCTGAGCCCACTGACACGCCCACAAGACAACCCGTCTGCCAGCCCTGCCCCCACCGGCTGCTTCACTCCACCTGTCAGCAACTTCCTCTGCTCCGAATGGGCGGAGCTTGTCCTTCTCCCAACAGCTAACACGCCATCCGCTACGACTGACGAAGCTGCGTTCAGGTCAGGAAACTTAACGAAACTCTGTGGTTGAGACCCGAACCAGCTCCGGAGCGCCCGAACGCAGCACTAGCATGTCGCTAACAGCTGTGAAAAAGCAGCATTAGCATGTTGCTAACAGCTGTGAAAGAGCAGCATTAGCATGTTGCTAACAGCTGTGAAATGGCAGCATTAGCATGTTGCTAACAGCTGTGAAACGGCCACGCTGACACCGCGTCATCAAAGCATCATCCAAACTTTCATTTCCTGTGGTCACCTGAAGGCACACCCACAGCCCCTCCCCCAGCATCGATCCTCCCACCATCACTTACATTTTCCCACGATTGCCTCGGCAGTGAAGGCGTCGCAGCCTTTTCACCTTCATCAACGAGCAGAAATGAGGACACCCTTCAAATACACACACACACACACACACACACACACACACACACACCCGGCTGTACAGCAGTGTTCTTCAGCCCTCCAGCAGGAGGCGCTACACACAGGTTCTTTGGTTTGCTTCTCCACCAACGTCAGATTTAGCAGACGTTAGCCAGAAGAGACGGGATTGTTTCAGAGTTGAGACGTTAGCTGCAGTTTAGCTGCAACTCAAAGACAACGTGAGCGTTGCTCCAGCTAGGCTAACACTCAGACCGCTACAAAGATGGAGACACCTGAGCTGTCCACCATCGTCCCAATGATGCTAGGTAGCCCAGCGCGCTAACGCTGGCTAAAACAGAAGGTCAAAATAGCAACAAGTGATCAGATCGGCCCTGACGGAAGCAACCGTGACGCTAACCGAGCCAACACACACACACGCGCACACACACGCGCGCACACACGCGCACACACACACGCGCACACACACACACACGCGCACACACACGCGCACACACACGCGCACACACACGCACCAGGAGCCAATCACAGGTCAGATGGGCGTGTCTCTGTTCTTGAGGTCTGGCACGCTGAACTGCCGTCTCATCCGGGGCGGCGTGGTGAAGCCCCACCCACCCTGCGGGGGCCCGAGGCCTAATAAGATGTCAGCGGGTGGGGGCGGGGCTCCGGAGCGTGGGAGGCTGTGGTAGGGGGGGTGGGGTCCCAGCTGGAATGGTGCACTGTGGGGGTTGTAGTAGGGGTGTGGGGGGTACTGGAGGTGCTGAGGGTGGTGGTAATGGAAGGCTCCATCTCTGTCCCTCCCCCCTCCCGGCCCTGGAGACAAGCCCCGCCTCTGCCTGGGACGTCCCTGCTGACCTCCGCCCTGATGCTGCTCGCCGTAGGTGGAGCTGTCCAGAGAGTTTCGGCGGGGGCGGCGCTGGTAGAAGCCGCCGCCCTGGTTGCGTTGTTGCCAGGAGCGATGAGGGCTGGGCGTGCGCATTCGAGGGGGCGGAGCCTGGAAGGGAGGAGGCAGGAGAGCCGGCGGAGGAGGAGGAGGAGGAGATGAAGACGCTGGGCCTTCTGCTGCTCCGCCCACGTCTGCCCTGGGCTCTTTGTCTCCGCCCTCCTCCAGACCGAGAGCCTGCAGCGCCGCGCTGGCAGGTCCCCATGACAACCGGTGGGCGGGGTTACTCTTGAAGGGGAACTTGAGCTTCCGTTCCAGCGGAGGGATGAAGCGGCCGGTCCCAGGAAGGTGGAGCGGGACAACGGGGGGGTTGTGACCCTGGCCCTGGTTCTGGCCCTGGTTCTGGCCCTGGTTCTGGTTCTGGTTCTGGCCCTGGTTCTGGCCCTGGCCCTGGTTCTGGTTGTGGCCCTGGCCCTGGTTCTGGCCCTGGCCCTGGTTCTGGTTGTGGCCCTGGCCCTGGTTCTGGCCCTGGTTCTGGTTGTGGCCTCGCAGCTTCTTGCTGAAGTTCTGCTGCTGCAGGTTGAGGATGCGCTGCTGCTCCTGCTTCAGCCAGCGGAGGCGCCCTCTCCTGAAGACCGGGTCCTGATCCATCAGCTTCTGGACTCGGACCTCTGGCTCGTGGGCGCCGTCTTCAAACCCGCAGCCATTATTCAGGACAGGGTCTCCCTCCTCCCCGGTCCGGTCGTCGTCCTGGAAAAGCAGAAGCTTCAGAGCAGGAAGGGCGGCTGCGTCAGGTGGAGGCGGAGCCTACCTGCACAGGGATGATGCTCTCCATCTTGATCATGCGGTTCCTCAGAGCTTTGATCTCCTCGTCTTTCATGTTGTTCTGGAGCTTGACCTCCTGCAGACACAGAGGCGTCAGAGCGCCGCGGCTACAGCAGCTACAGCAGCAGCAGCTACAGCTACAGCAGCTACAGCTACAGCAGCTACAGCTACAGCAGCAGCAGCTACAGCAGCTACAGCTACAGCAGCAGCAGCTACAGCAGCAGCAGCTACAGCAGCAGCAGCAGCAGCTACAGCAGCAGCAGCTACAGCAGCAGCTACAGCAGCTACAGCAGCAGCAGCAGCTACAGCAGCAGCTACAGCTACAGCAGCAGCAGCTACAGCAGCAGCTACAGCTACAGCAGCAGCAGCAGCAGCTACAGCAGCAGCAGCTACAGCTACAGCAGCAGCAGCTACAGCAGCAGCAGCTACAGCAGCAGCAGCAGCTACAGCAGCAGCTACAGCTACAGCAGCAGCTACAGCTACAGCAGCAGCAGCAGCAGCTACAGCAGCAGCAGCAGCAGCTACAGCAGCAGCAGCAGCAGCTACAGCAGCTACAGCTACAGCAGCAGCTACAGCAGCTACAGCAGCAGCAGCTGCAGCAGCAGCAGCTACAGCAGCAGCTGCAGCAGCTACAGCAGCAGCTACAGCAGCCTCCCACCTCCAGGATGTCCGTCAGCTTGTCGATGTGAGCCTTCAGGTCGTACATGTTCTTCCTCTCTCCTCCCTCTCCCGCCTCTCCTCCTCCTCCCTCCTCTGTGGGGGGGCTCCTCTCCTCGCCGATGCCCACCGTGTCACACACGTCCTGGGACACGGCCCGCCAGCTCTCCCTCTCGCTGGCGTCCTTCTTGGCGTACATGCGGCACAGCTCCTTCATCTTCACGATGGACAGAGCTTCAATCTCCTGCCGGGAGTGACGGAAGTCCTCCAGAGCCACCTGGAGGGGGCGCCAAACACACAGCTTCAGCTGGCCTGCTGCTCCACCAGCACCAGTGGGAGGGTGTGTGTGTGTGTGTGTGTGTGTGTGTGTGTGTGTGTGTACACGTGTGTGAGACCTGGTAGCAGATCTCCTTGACGGCCTGCATGCGCAGGTCCTCCATGGTGACCCTCCGGGGCTCCTTGCTGATGCGCCTCCTCTGGGGGATCTGGTAGACCTGCAGAGGCTCCCTCCTCTTCCCGCTGCTGGGCAGCCCGCAGCGCTTGACGATGGACTGCACCTGGACACAGGTAGGCGGGTTAGGGGCGGAGCCTGCAGGTGCAGCGCTGCTGTGGGCTCCTCTGGACCTTGCTGGCTGGGAGCTTCTCCCTCAGGGAGGAGATGAGCTTCCAGCTCTCCTCACAGGAGCGCTTGTCCGAGTCGTCTCCGCTGTCGCTGTCTGCGTACTGCAAACACAAGGCCTCATCAGCAGGGGCCAGGGGCCGGTGGCCAGGGGCCAGTGGCCAGGGGCCCGTGGTCAGGGGCCCGTGGTCAGGGGCCCGTGGTCAGGGGCCAGGGGCCAGGGGCCTGTGGTCATGGGCCAGGGGCCAGGGGCCCGTGGTCAGGGGCCGATGGCCAGGGGCCCGTGGTCAGGGGCCAGGGGCCCGTGGTCAGGGGCCCGTGGTCAGGGGCCCGTGGTCAGGGGCCGGTGGCCAGGGGCCCGTGGTCAGGGGCCAGGGGCCGGTGGCCAGGGGCCCGTGGTCAGGGGCCGGTGGCCAGGGGCCCGTGGTCAGGGGCCCGTGGTCAGGGGCCAGGGGCCAGGGGCCTGTGGTCATGGGCCGGTGGCCAGGGGCCCGTGGTCAGGGGCCGATGGCCAGGGGCCCGTGGTCAGGGGCCAGTGGTCAGGGGCCGGTGGTCAGGGGCCCGTGGTCAGGGGCCCCTCAGGGGCTGGGCGGCTCTCACCAGTCTGTGCTGCTCCAGCAGCAGGTCGGCCTCCTCCTTCTCTCTGCGGTACTGGATCTCCATGTCCTGCAGCCTGAGCACACAACAGCCTCAGATGGTCGCCTTCTGTGTCTGGGTGACTGTTTCTAACTGTCTGTCTGGCTGTTTCTGGGTGACTGATTCTGGGTGACTGTGTCTGTCTGGCTGTTTCTGACTGACTGTTTCTGGGTGACTAACTGCTTCTGAATGACTGTCTGGATGACTGCGCCTGGGTGACTGTTTCTGACTGTCTGGATGACTGTTTCTGGGTGACTGTTTCTGACTGTCTGGATGACTGTTTCTGGGTGACTGTGTCTGTCTGGCTGTTTCTGACTGACTGTTTCTGGGTGACTGACTGCTTCTGAATGACTGTCTGGATGACTGCGTCTGGGTGACTGTTTCTGACTGTCTGGATGACTGTTTCTGGGTGACTGTGTCTGTCTGGCTGTTTCTGACTGTTTCTGGGTGACTGACTGCTTCTGAATGACTGTCTGGATGACTGCGTCTGGGTGACTGCATCTGGGTGACTGTTTCTGACTGTCTGGGTGACTGTGTCTGGGTGACTGTTTCTGACTGTCTGTCTGGCTGTTTCTGACTGACTGCTTCTGAAAAGGGTGGTGTCCTTCACCTCTTCTCCATCTCCAGCTTGATGTCGATGCCCTGCTTCTCCAGCAGCTCTCTCTGGGCGTAGTTCCAGTCCTCTGGCTCCCCCTGCTGGTCTGACGGGGCGCTGCGCTCCCTCTCCAGCCGCGCCTGCTCAGGGTGGTTGAAGCGGAACACGTGGTTCTTCCCCATCACGATCCGGTTACCTGCCACCAGGAAACCCGCTCTGCTCACCACAGGAAGTGCAAAGAGCCTTCACAATAAAAGCAGACAGGAAGTGCTGGAACCTTGTTTGAGGACGACCGCCTCGGTGATCTGTTTCCCGTTAACGTAGGTCTCAGCGGCGGGCAGCGGCTCCAGAGTGACCACCACTGCACACAGAAGACACGCGGTCACGCCAGGAAGTCCGCTGCAAGCCAAGGCCACCATGCTAACACGCTAACACTGACTGTTACCTGGAAGACCTCCTGGCAGCTTTTATAAAGACAGAAGAAGAAAGAGTGAACACAGCGTGAAACATTCTCTCGCTCGTCTCAGGGACTTTGCAGCTACAGCGACCCTGGAGGGACGTGTGGTCAGTAAACGCCTCACCAAAGCAGGCCCTCCAGGGCTTCCGTAGAGCCAAAGGCCACATTAGGAAAGGACGCAGTCCCAAAACTCTGAGGGGAAAGACCCCAGCGCTAAAGGCTAAACAGCAAAGCGTCAGAAACATACAGGCGTTAGCATGGCTGCTCCAGGCGTTAGCATGGCTGCTCCACCCGTTAGCTCGGCTGCTGCAGCCGTTAGCTCGGCTGCTCCACCTGTTAGCTCTGCTGCTCCACCCGTTAGCTCTGCTGCTGCACCCGTAAGCTCTGCTGCTGCACCCGTAAGCTCGGCTGCTGCACCCGTTAGCTCGGCTGCTGCACCCGTTAGCTCGGCTGCTGCACCCGTTAGCTCGGCTGCTGCACCCGTTAGCTCGGCTGCTGCACCCGTTAGCTCGGCTGCTGCACCCGTTAGCTCGGCTGCTGCACCCGTTAGCTCGGCTGCTGCACCCGTTAGCTCGGCTGCTGCACCCGTTAGCTCGGCTGCTGCACCCGTTAGCTCGGCTGCTGCACCCGTTAGCTCGGCTGCTGCACCCGTTAGCTCGGCTGCTGCACCCGTTAGCTCGGCTGCTGCACCCGTTAGCTCGGCTGCTGCACCCGTTAGCTCGGCTGCTGCACCCGTTAGCTCGGCTGCTGCACCCGTTAGCTCGGCTGCTGCACCCGTTAGCTCGGCTGCTGCACCCGTTAGCTCGGCTGCTGCACCCGTTAGCTCGGCTGCTGCACCCGTTAGCTCGGCTGCTGCACCCGTTAGCTCGGCTGCTGCACCCGTTAGCTCGGCTGCTGCACCCGTTAGCTCGGCTGCTGCACCCGTTAGCTCGGCTGCTGCACCCGTTAGCTCGGCTGCTGCACCCGTTAGCTCGGCTGCTGCACCCGTTAGCTCGGCTGCTGCACCCGTTAGCTCGGCTGCTGCACCCGTTAGCTCGGCTGCTGCAGCCCTTAGCTCGGCTGCTGCACCCGTTAGCTCGGCTGCTGCACCCGTTAGCTCGGCTGCTCCACCCGTCAGCACCTTGTTGTGAAACCGTTTGGGCAGCTGCAGACGGGCGTCTCACCTTCTCCCTGCTCGTTGGTCTCGCTCACAAACACGCAGTGAATCTCCTTGATGAAGTGACCGGACAGCTTGATGTCCACGTCCTGTTGTCCAACTCTGAGACAAAGACAGGAACGCTGGTTTAGTGCGAGGGCATCAGTCAGACGTGCTTTCCTCAGGAATGTGGACAGACGTGGACGCGTTTGCAGACCTGGTGAGACCCTCTTTGATGTAGTAGAGGAGACACTCTGACATCAAAGGATCTTCATTGAGGTTGACCAGGTGAGGCGTCTGGGAAGAGGACATGGCTAGGCTAGCTCTGGCTCACGCGTCTCAATCACAGAGGTGTTTGTCTGGCTGACTGACAGCAGCAGTCAGACTCACCCCTTTAGGGGAGAAGACGCCCAAAGTCCCTCCGTCCTCTTTAATGGACACGCCCATCTCTGCCAAGATGGCCTCTCTGGGTGAGAGACACACACGACAGGTGAGCGAGAGAGCTAAGCTAATGAGATGTAGCCAAAGGGGTGGTGGCAGATGGGTGGAGGGGGCAAACGGAGCCGTTACCTCTCCAGGCGGATGGACTCCGTCTTCCTCAGCTTCTCCTCCCAGGTCTCGTTCAGCTCGGCGATGATCTTCTCCGTTTCCTGTCACACACACACACACACACACACACACACTCGGACCAGGTTCTGCTGGTCGGCTCTCAGACTAACCAACACAGTGGACTACCAGAAGGCGCTCAGCCGCTTCCTCTTTACTGATGGGCTCCACAGGCTCCGCCTCCTCGCCGTCCTCAGAGTCCGCGCGCATGTCTGCAGCAGACGTTGCTCCAGCTCCTGCTGGAGGACACGAGGAGAACCTATGACCTCCTGCTCACCAGCAACATTAGCAGTCATGTGTACACGGGAAAGAGGAAACAGCAGGAAGACAAAGGTTCGACCTGCAGGGGCTGCGCCGCTGTTCTGAGGGAGGGGGGCCACGGCGCCAGGGGGGGCACCGCTGCTGACTGTGGGAGGAGGAGGAGCTTGTTTGTAATGGCAGCCATGTTGGTTATGTAAAGAGCTTGTAAATGCACACACACACACACGCACACACACACACACGCACACACACACACACGCGCACACACGCGCACACACACACACACACACACACGCGCACACACACACACACACACCACACTTTACCGCACCACGCTTTACACACACGCACGCCACACGCACACACACACGCACACACGCGCACACACACACACACGCACACACACGCGCGCGCCTGCACACACCTGGCGCACACACATGCCACACACACACCCTTTACACATGCACACACACATTACACACACACACACACCTTTACCCCTGCGTACACACACACACGCACACACACACAGCGCACACACACACACACACCTGCGCGCACACACACACACGCGCACATGCGCATGCGCCCCCTCCTGACACAGAACACACCCCCTTGCCCTGTTAAAATAAGCACGAGGTGAGCCTCTGCTCGTTAGCAGGATCTCAGCTGTGACAGAAACTATTTAAGCTCCTGAACGACTTTGTGCAGGCTGAAACTCCTGAACGACTTTGTGCAGGCCGGCCCTCCTGCAGGGCTGCTTGCAGGCTGCTTACCAGCCTGCTCCAGCAGCTCCTGGAGGCCCTGGGAGTAGAGCAGCTCCCTGAGCCGGTCCACCTCGGCCTTCAGCTCTCGGATCAGCCGGGCGTTGGGGTCCTCGTTGATGACGGCGTTGCAGCGGATCTGCTTGGCCCGGTCGGCGTATCTGAGACAGGAGGAGGAGCAGACGGTCAAAGCGGAGCGCTGAGACCAGAGACCTGGACACGGTTGTGGTCCTGACCTCAGGGTGCTCAGAGTCTCCTCATAGTTGATGTCAGCAGGACTCAGAGCAGCAACCATGGCCGTGCGAGAGTTCCCTCCTGAACACAAGAACCAGGCTGACCAGTCTGGACCAGACTGGCCAGGCTGGACCAGTTAGTACCAGCCAGGACCAGGACTTACCCAGGTTCTCCTTCAGCAGCCAGGTCAGGACAGAGTCTCTGTAGGGGATGAAGTCACTCTTCCTTTTCTTGCTGCTCTGCTGCAGACAAACAGGCAGCCAGACACAGTCAGTCAGTCAGACACAGACAGTCACACAGTCAGATACAGGCAGACAGACGCAGTCAGTCACACAGTCAGTCATACACAGCCAGTCAGACAGACAGTCACAGTCAGTCATGCACAGGCAGACAGTCAGTCACAGTCAGTCATACACAGCCAGTCAGACAGTAAGGCAGACAGTCATAGTCAGTCATACACAGCCAGTCAGACAGTCACAGTCAGTCATGCCCAGGCAGACAGTCAGTCACAGTCAGTCATACACAGCCAGTCAGACAGTAAGACAGTCAGTCACAGTCAGTCATACACAGCCAGTCAGTCAGACAGTCACAGTCAGTCATGCACAGGCAGGCAGTCAGCCACCCGCTGACTGCCTGTCTCAGCTGGTCCTGTGCTGCCTGTTGACAGGCTGCTACCCACCATGTCCGCCAGGGCTGAGATGACCTTCCCCAGGGTGGTCAGAGACTTGTTGATGTTGGCTCCTTCCTGCACAGACAGAGAGTCCACATGAGGTCCTGGACGAGGACCAGGCGGGACCCCAGGACGTGCTCAGGCCTGACCTTCAGACGGGTCCCCTTGGCCCCCGACGAGTCCGCTCGCTCACTTCCTGCCAGGTCCACCAGGCTGATTTTGCTGACCTGAGGACAGAACGCAGCTGTAACAGGACCCTGAGGACAGCCGTCCTGCTGGACGCGTCCACACCTTCTCCGTGTCCAGGCTGGTCATCTGGTCTCGCCGTTTCTGGGTGAAGACGATGGTGAAGACGGCGTGGGACCTGGACGAGGTCTCGTTCATGTTGGTGGCGGCGACGGTCCTGTAAGCGTCAGAGAGCGAGCGTCAGGAGAAGCCCAGCCGTGACCTTTGACCTCCCGCCGCGGTGGCCCACCTGGCTTTGTTCCCGGCGTCCATCAGCTCGTGGATGTCCCTGAAGCCCGTCACAGCCAGCTTGGACAGGTCCTCCACGTAGGGGCCGAGGATGGGGTGCTCCCGGACCCGCAGCGTCCCCTGAGACTTTGGGTTCAACAGGTCCCGAACCCGCTCGCAGTAGATCTCCATGTAGGACACCTGCAGGGACGAGGACCAGGTCACGCTGCTGGACGCCCTGCAGCAGGTCTGAAGGACCAGCCAGCTCACCTCCACAGAGTAGGACAGGTCCGGGTCGGCGTTCTGTCCTGTCCTCTGGAACAGGTCCTCACAGAGCTGCACACACACAAAACCCACCATCACATGACCAGCGGACCACGCCCGCCAGCGGACCTGCGCCGGGACCCCTGCTACCTGTGGGATGATCCCTTCCTGTCCCGGCTCCTGTTTGCCCATCATGGTGTAGCTCTTCCCAGCCCCCGTCTGCCCGTACGCAAAAATACACACGTTGTATCCTGAAACACACACGGAGCAATCAGATCCAGGACCAGGAGGTCCAGGACCAGGAGATCCAGGAGGTCCAGGACCAGGAGGTCCAGGACCAGGAGGTCCAGGACCAGCGGATCCAGGAGGTCCAGGACCAGCAGATCCAGGACCAGGAGGTCCAGCACCAGCGGATCCAGGAGGTCCAGGACCAGCAGGTCCAGGACCAGCAGATCCAGGACCAGGGTTCACACTGACTCACCTTCAAAGGCGTGCAGCAGCATCTCCTCTCCAATGTCCTCGTACACTTGTCTTTGACTCACAAAGCTGGGGTCTTCAGCCTGTGCACACACACACACACACACACACACACACACACACACACACACACACACACACACACACACACAGGGTTGACAACTGCCTGGTCTGACATCTGGGCTGTGTGTGTGTGTGTGTGATCACCGTGGTGTGGGACCAGTAGGAGTGGTCAAAGCTGAAGCTCTTGGTTCCATCTTTGGACTGTTTGGGGTTGGAGATACCTGCACACACACACACACACACACACACACACACACACACACACACACACACACACACACACACACAGAATCATGTATTTATACATCTGCTGAGGAAGCCAGTCCTGACAAAGATAGAAGTACAAGGGTGTGAGTGTGTGTGTGTCTCTATGTGTGTGTGTGTGTGTGTGTGTGTGTCTCTGTGTGTGTGTGTCTCTGTGTGTGTGTGTGTGTGTCTCTGTGTGTGTGTGTCTGTGTGCGTGTGTGTCTGTGTGTCTCTATGTGTGTGTGTGTCTCTATGTGTGTGTGTGTGTCTGTGTGTGTGTGTCTGTGTGTGTGTGTGTCTGTGTGTCTCTATGTGTGTGTGTGTCTCTATGTGTGTGTGTGTGTCTCTATGTGTGTGTGTGTGTGTCTCTATGTGTGTGTCTCTGTGTGTGTGTGTCTCTGTGTGTGTGTGTCTCTGTGTGTGTGTGTGTGTGTGTGTCTGTGTGTGTCTCTATGTGTGTGTGTCTCTATGTGTGTGTGTCTCTGTGTGTGTGTGTGTGTCTGTGTGTGTGTCTGTGTGTGACTCTATGTGTGTGTGTCTGTGTGTGTGTGTGTGTCTCTGTGTGTGTGTGTGTCTGTGTGTGTGTGTGTCTGTGTGTGTGTCTCTATGTGTGTGTGTGTGTGTGTGTGTGTGTCTATGTGTGTGTGTCTGTGTGTGTGTCTCTGTGTGTGTGTGTGTCTCTATGTGTGTGTGTGTGTGTGTGTGTGTGTGTGTGTGTGTCTCTATGTGTGTGTGTCTGTGTGTGTGTGTCTGTGTGTGTGTCTCTATGTGTGTGTGTGTGTGTGTGTCTCTATGTGTGTGTGTCTGTGTGTGTGTGTGTCTCTATGTGTGTGTGTGTGTGTCTCTGTGTGTGTGTGTCTCTGTGTGTGTGTGTGTCTCTATGTG
>JABWDL010000151.1:0-2500 GCA_015343265.1 Pao palembangensis | reverse complement strand
TTGGCCAAGATGTTACAGGTGGAAATAAGAGGGGCGGAGCTGTTCCCCTGTCGTGTGAAAGTAGCTTCACCCAGAGGCTCAACCAGATCCGACATCCATCACCAACATCCATCACCAACATCTGATGAAGAGCGATGAAGAGTCATGTTAGTGTCAGAGACAAATTCATGTGCCAGGCCGCCAGAGATGCAATGCCTAGGATGGGCAGGAGGTGGTGCTAGTACCCAGGTTTTCCTAAAGGAACCGTTAGCAACTGTACTTGCTAAACAAGCGGAAAACCTTAACATGTCCAGCAGGTCCAGCCTCTGGGGTGTCTTCATGTGGCTCTTCAGGCAGTGGCCCTGGGTGAGCACCTGTAGGGTCTCTCCCCGCTGTGGGTCCTCACGTGGACCGTCAGGTAGGTCTCTCCACAGGTGCCACACAGGAAAGGCTTGTGGCCCCAGTGGACCCTCATGTGATTGTCCAGGTGGATCTTACACGTGAAGGACAAGCAGCAGTCAGGGCAGCGGTAGGGCGTCTCCCCGGTGGGGACCATCAGGTGGCCCCGGAGCTGCACAGGAAGCGCTTCCTGCTGGGAGCTCCCTGGTCCTCCACCATCTCCACATCTTCACACCTTCTGCACGAGCGAGGCCGCTCCTCTGGACCGGGACCGCTGGCCAAGCTCTGCCCACAGACGGGACACTGGCTGCTTCCGTGAGTCCACAGATGATCCTTCAGGAGCTCCGCCCCTCCTGCCGCTCAGAGCGCCAGCGCTCCTCAGCAGATCCTTGGGCTTGGTGGGCGGAGCCACGTTGGTCTGAGTTGACTTCCTGCTGTCCCGGGAGCCCGTGGTGCTCCGCTGGGCCGCCCCCCTGAGGCTGGAGACGGAGACGTTTTTCACATTTGTTCCTGCGTCACCTGAGGCGATCGGACAGGAAACCACGAGGCCGACCTCACTCCGGGACCAGGACCAGGACCCTCCTCCTGGTGGCGCCTGAGGGAGACTGTTGACCTCTGACCTCGCCCACGACTGAGCTTTCCATGGTTCCCCTCAGTGGACGGATGGAGATCAGGGTCGACCTTGGGTTGCCGTGGCGACGTCTGCAGATGTGCCGTTGCCATCCTCACCCTCACCAGTTTGAGGGTGAATCTGCCTCCGGGTCCCGCGGGACCCTCCTCTCCCTCTATCTGGAGAAGCAGCAGCCATGGTCAGTCAGACGCCTCCAAACACAGATTCTGAGGCTCAGCTTCAGCTAGAAACCAGATTTACACCAGTTTTATTCATAATCCCAGTCTAAAAGCTTCCTGAATTACAGCTGCTAGCAGAGCTCCAGCGTGTTTCTATCACTTTGATGCTAAAGGTCGGATTAAAGCCATATCCGGTCCCTTGATGGAGGTGGGAAGCTAAGCTAACAGCTAACTGCAGCAGCTCCTCCGCGGCTCCTCCCGCCTGCAGCCCGGAGCCGCCTCCTCAGACGCGGCCACGACTCCGTCAAAGGCCGCTAAGATTTCCTCCGTGAGCGCGGCGAGTCTGTCGGCGATGAAGCGCCTCAGAGGCCCTGCCTTCAACAGCGGAACCACCACCACAACAAGCGCTTCTGTGGTATGTTGCAGTACTACACTATTTATTTGTAACTGATTGACCTAATGGACTTACCGTACATTCGAGCTAAAAAGCTCTGCGCATGCTCTGTAAGGTACCGGTGTCACGCCAAGTTGTTAAGTTGTTCTGTTTCCTGGCCGATGAGTACAGCTGCTAAACGCGTCACCGCCTCGTTATTGGGAATACACCACAGCTTCCAATAACGCTCGCGTGCGCGGTCACGCGGCTCAGGTCCAGACGTGAATGTCGTCCGACTGGAAACATGCGTGAGCGCGAGGTTCCGCTTCTTTTTCAGTACGCCAGATAATTGAAACTGTTGCGTCAAATTCCGAAATTCAGATAAAAAAACGAGATTAAATGAGGTTTTGATGTTTAATAATCAAAGGGCAAGGAGGTTTGATGTAAGAGAACAGTGTATGACAATTATGTAGCTAAGCTAGACCTTAAGTCTACCGTCTGTTCTCTTGGTGGTAATATTGATTCCCTACTTGTCTAATCTAATAATTGCCTTATTATCTATTAGCATCATCTATGACCACCTCATGTTGGTACTATTACGCGTGCACGTATGTCCTGTTTATGGTTCATTTATCGGATCACTGGTCCAGGTCTGGGCAGAGCCGAGGTCACCAAACACAGAACGAGACAAAAAGAAATCATCACCTCGTCTAAAGTATCTGAGACGTTACAGCAGGAGAGCATCTGGCCCAACAAAAGGTCAAAGGTCGTTCTGTGGATGTTTATTAGGAGCACATCTGAGACGTTTCTGGAACCAGCGAAGAAGAACTGATGTCTGCCGGCTCGGAGCAGCTGATCCAGGAGGGAGGCTCGCTCATCTGGAGTCCAGCTGCTTCCTGGAAGCTGCAGCAAGCTCACGTTTCACTGTGTGTGTGTGTGTGTGTGTGTGTGTGTGTGTGT
>JABWDL010000150.1:0-26664 GCA_015343265.1 Pao palembangensis | reverse complement strand
ATCCTAGCTGTCAAGGGGCGAGAGGCAGGGTACACACTGGATAGGTCGCCAGCCTATCGCAGGGCTTCAGGGAAACCCATTTCAAACAAGCTAAAGACTACAAAACATTTATATTTTCTATCCACGCTTCATAGCCCCATTACTTGTTGTACTTCTTGTGTTGTGTTGTGTTGTGTTGTGTTGTGTTGTGTGCGCGCATGTGTGTGTTTAAAGTTTTATCCACACATAGGTTTAACCACTGAAGAATTTTTTGATATTCAGAGATATAATAATGAACTCTTCTGACCGAGTAAACAGCTGACAAAGCTTTTGTACCCAAACGTGATATAAAAATGCAATTTATAATAGATTACTGCCCATTTAAAAGAAATAGTCTGCAGCTAAACAGTATTGGCACCCTCTGCTGGCCGTGCTTATGAGTCTAAAAGGCTTACAGCACTTGGTATTCCCAGGGGGTCTCCCATCCAGGTACTAACCAGGCCCAAACCTGCTTAGCTCCCAAGATCAGGCGTTTTCAGGGTGGTATGGCCGTAAGCTAACACCATCCCAACAATATGGCCTTTTGAACACAATTCAAGAAACCATTCTGTCCTGTTTCTCAGGGAAACCCATTTCAAACAAGCTAAAGACTATAATACATTTATATGTTCTATCCATGCTGCATTGCCCCATTACTTGTTGTACTTCTTGTGTTGTGTTGTGTTGTGCTGTGATGATACAAACGGTCAGAAGTTTAAAAAACTGCTTTGTATCAGCTTCCAGCTTGGAAATTTTGGTTTGACCTCAGTGGGTGAGGCCTCTGTACCATGTATATTTAAGGCCGTGACATGTTCATGACTCTTGTTTTCAGCTGCTGCATTTATCAAGAAGCTGGCATTGATAATATACAAACATGTCATTAATCACGTGTGCCCTGTCATACATTGACTACTGCACTACGATTTGTGCTCTGTTTACACAAGGTTAATAAATGATGACAATTGTCATTGTGAAAATAGTATTTAACATAAAAGGGAGTGGTTTTTCAAATATGAGCAGCTTCACTGAGCTTGGATAGCTCAGTTGGTAGAGCATCAGACTTTTAATCTGAGGGACCAGGGTTCAAGTCCCTTTTCAGGTGAATTTTGTCTTTCATTGGGGTCTCTTCTCCCTCCCACCTGGACATTTACCACATCCACCTCAGCCGCAATTTACCAGAATTACAGGTGACCCCACCCACCCATTTCAGTCTCTTCAGCCTGCTGCCATCAGGGAGGACACTGCAGAGTCTCCAGGCCAAAACCAGCAGGCTCAAAGACAGTTTCTTTCCATCAGGCAGTGAGGATGTGGATAATGCTGATGATGGGTGAGATCAGACTGTCTTTTTACGGTTACATGGGGTGTGATTAACAATTAATTAACAATTAATAATCAAACTCTTATTCTTCAATTTTTAGCATAGCTATGCTGCTATAGGCTACGCTGCTGGTGACACAAACATGATCCACTGAGCAGTTCTCCACTTCCTCAACATCAACCACTCCCTCACCTCCTCTCCTCTCCACTTTTTCCTTTCTTCTTATCGGGATTATCAGTGTGTCCAGCCTTCCTTGCAGTTCTGTCTCTCCCCCTCTTTTCTCTCTCTCTGTTTCTGCAGGTCTTCCGTCTCCAGATCTTCATGCTGCACTTTGCAGTCACTAATCTCCTTCAGATTACACCATCTACACAAGGTGTAGTCTACCTGTGTGCTCCTACCTCCACTCTTACAGGTCACTCTATGTTCCTGCCTCTTTCATCCTTTTTCCAAAGTCAACCACCATCTGTCCTTCTGTGTTCCTCTCCTGGATACCAAACCTGCCCATCACCTCATCATCTTCTGTGTTTCCTGCACCAACATGTCCATTGAAGTCTGCACCAGTGACAACTTTTTCACTTCTAGGGATGCTCTGCATCACTTCGTCAAGGCCCGACCAGAATTTCTTCTTCTCCTCCAGCTCACATCATACCTGTGGAGCATACCCACTAACAACACTGAACATCACACCTTCAATGTCTAGCTTCAGACTCATCACTCTATCTGACACTCTTTTTACCTCCAGGCAATTCCTAGCAAACCCCTCCTTCAAAATAACTCCTACTCCATTTGTCTTCATATCTACACCATGATAGAACAACTTGAACCCTGCTCCTAAACTTCTAGCCTTGCTACCTTTCCAGCTGGTCTCCTGGACACACAATATGTCTACCTTCCTCCTCTGCATCATGACAACTAACTCTCTACTTTTTCCTGTCGTTGTTCCAACATTCAAAGTCCCTACTCTCAGTCCTAGACTCTTGGCATTCCTCTTCTTTCTCTTCTTGTCATAGTTTCGACTCACATGTTTGAGTTGGCAAAAGTTTTACGCCGGATGCGCTTCTTGACACAACCCTCTGTATTTATCTGGGCTTGGGACCGGCACAATAAGACACTGGCTTGTGACTCCTGGCGGCTACATTTTATAACAACCTGCTATGCGGTATTATGTATATGTATATATGTATATGTATTATATTTATTATGTCTGATATGTTTGTATTTCTATGATTCTATGATTGTATCTGTTCTTATTATTGTACTTGTTCTACCTCTCTCTCTTTTTATTCTCTCTGACCTGTCTCCCTCTTCTTCTCGTCTTTTACCCAGCCGACTTTCAGCAGGATGGTTCCTCCTTGTAAGCCTGGTCCTGCTCAAGGTTTCTTCCTGTTAAAAGGGAGTTTTTCCTTGCCACTATGCTTACCTGGGGGTTCAGGCTCTGGGTTTCTACCTCTGTAAAGCACCTAGAGAAAACTTTTTTGTAAAAGGTGCTATATTAATAAAATTGAATTGAATTGAATTGAATTAAATAGGAGGCCCTGGGGAAGACTCAGGACACCCTGGAGAGGCGATGTCTCTAATCTGGCCTGGCAATGCCTCAGGATCCCATCTGAAGAGCTGGACAAAGTAGGTGTGAAGAGGGAAGTCTGGACTCCCTTGCTTAGGCTGCTAGACAAACAGAAGAAGATGGACGAATGGTAAAAACCTTTGATAATGCTGATAGGTGTAAAATCTGTTGTGTCCCGGGTCCAAGTCCCGGATGAGCCCAGCTATGACTAAACTTGCCTCTTGTTAGGGAGATAGTTGAAGATCATTTTTATATTAAATAAGATTTTCAACAAAAAAATCTGGAGAAGCTCGACTAACGAACAAGTAATTTGCATTATAAATAAATTATTCAAGACCAGCCATCCAGGGGGGGTCGGCGGTATAAATACCCAAGCGGTGCCCCCTCCCCGTACTTTTTGGCCATTTGCTTTTGCCTCTTGGCTTTTGTCCCCTATTTTTGTCTTGTCCTTCCATGTCTCTTCCTTGCCTTTTGCCGCGCTTTTGTTACACTTTGTTTTCAAGCCAAAACTTTTTCTCTTTACATATTTTTAAGTTTTCCAGAAGTTCATGTTGAAAATATATTAATTAGGGTTAGGGGTTAGGGTTGGGGTGAGGGTTAGGTAAGTACTGCATCTGTAAAAGACTGTTCTTCAAATTATTTGAAAATCTTTTGAATCGCGACAGTTTAGCTTTGTTTGGCCAGGAGAAACTAACAGACGCTGGTTCTGAGACCCTCAAGAACTTACTGGAAAGACCGCTGCTGAGTTGTGAAATCAACATCTGCATCCCTGGGCAGACCCGTGTAGCAGCTAAGGATTCCATCATGGAGCCATCACTTTCTGCGCGTTGACACGTGCAGAGTAAGCTGGGAGACAGAGTCCACAAGGGTCTGCATCAGAAGTCTGGACCCGCTGGAGCAGAGCTGCTGGTGTCTTATATTAACCAAATTAATCAATATCCAAATTTTATAATAGGATTAGATTTAATTAAATTATTCATTGAAAATTTTCACCGCCATCCTCCAATAAGTACATTTATTATTATCTTTATCACTGTTAAATTACGTTATGCATGTATAATCTTGTTCATTCAATATAATAATTTATTGGTCTTTTAATAAATTGTCATTTATCGTCAGCATTCTTCCGTTTGTTGATGGAGAACATGGACTCCGAGATCTGTCCTTTAGAATTTGATGCTTTCAATTAGAGACTTAATCAATATTTTCTTACATAACAAAATGTAATATTTTGTTTATGTTCACGTGTCCTATCATACAGTATATTGACTCCTGCGGTGAGATCTGTGCTCTTTTTTACACAGGGTTGATAAATGATGGCAATTCTCACTGCAAAAATTGACTTAATACAACAGGGAGTGGTTTCAGATTACAGCGACGACTGTCATTGCTGAGCCTGCATAGCTCAGATGGCAGAACATCAGACCTTTAATCTGTGGGTCCAGGGGTCAAGTCCCTGTTCAGGTGAGTGCTGCTTTTAACTTGCTTTCTACATCTTCCAGCCTGTTGGTCTTTGGGACAGCTAGGGCTACCGAGCAACTCTCACTCCAGATGTACAAAGACTGTTGTCAGCAAACCCTCCACTGATGAGAGCAGGGAAAGCCAAGGAACTGGTGGTGGATTACTGCAAGCACCGGTGAAGGTCCAAGTACTTTCATCCCTTATAGGCAAGTCCAGCCACACAACCTATTCCTCAAAAGGCTGTGTGGCTGGAGGTTTTTGTTCCAACCAATCAACCACACATAGTTTGACCAATCAACTGTCTAAAGACTCAGATCAATTGACCAAATGAGTTGAAAGAAAAACCTGCAGCCACACGACCCTTTATGGAATAGTTTGGACAGCCCTGATCCAGAGGGGCACTTTTCACGAGACTTACTGAGTAAGTTCTGAGAATTACTTTTACATGCGGTGACTCCTCTCTTCCACGTCTGTTCATTGGTGCATTCAGCCACAGCGTCTCCACTCAGGTGGAATCCATCAATGCAGGAGCACTTTACTCTAATAAAGTAAAGATAATCCCAACCAGATTGAGATTATCCCACCCATATTGATTTCTAAACTCTCCCTAAATTAAGATATTGGTGTTGTGTTGTTTATAAATTAATATAAATGTGTTTTCTTTGCATTATTTGAGGTCTGGAAACACTGCATCTTTTTTGTTATTTTGATCAGTTGTCATTTTCTGCTAATAAATGCTCTAAAGGCAATATTTTAATTTCACATTTGAGAGAAATATCAGCAGTTTATAGAATACAACAAAAAATGTACTGAAACACATACCTAGAAATAGTAAAACCAGAGAAACTGATCATTTTCTGTGGGCTCTTGTTTTCTTCTGTAGCCAACAGAGGAGCCAGCCATCTACCTCCAGAGGAGCCCTGTGGACCATTAACATGCCAATGGTCCACAGGGCTATATTTTCAAGCTCTGCCCCAGCAAACTTAGAACTGAAGAAGCTCTCTGGAGAGAGGGCGAAACGTTTTCAAGGAAACCTTTCAGTCCAGTTGACACAGAGAGATCTACTTTGGATAACCATGACCTGGATGAGTGAGAATCTACACAGACATTCCTGTCACTACATTTGCCAAAGAAGAACTCAGTGAAGGTTTGCGGTATCTGATGGGTTATTACTACACCCTGGCTATTTCATTTTGCAAACATGTTATGATTGTAAACATTGTAAGGAATCCAGATATTCTGCAAGAAATTGAAATAAATGTTGGCAATATTCTCATTGTATGGTTTTAATTTAGTGTAAATGCTGTGCATTGATTTAACATAAAAGCTAATCATAACTTTTGAATTAAGAAGAATCAACTTGCTTAGTTTTGCACTGGATTTATTGATTTTATTTTCTTTTTCACTCAATTTGAGTGAGAAAAACAAAGTGAAATAAGAGTTGAAAAGCAAGTTTTGATATTATTTAACTTGCATACAGGACTTGAAATATGTCTTTCACCTTTTATTTTAAGACATTTCTCACTTGTCTAATACATATATATTTTTTTCTTATTTCAAAAAATCTTTCCAAGTGTGATTATTTCACTGCACTGGCAGATTATTTCACTTAAATTTAGTCTGTATGTAACCAAATATTTATTTCTTATATTAAGACTATTATTTTTGCAGTGCTGCGATAGGCTGGCGACCTATCCAGGGTGGACCCTGCCTCTCGCCCCTTGACAGCTGGGATAGGCTCCAGCAGACCCCTGCGACCCAAAGTGTGGACAAGCAGGTATAGAAGATGGACGGATGGATGGATTGATGGTGGAGTTTAGCAGCTGAACTGTACAGATCTCAGATTCAATCAAGAATGTTTTTATTAATAGCTAGCTAGTCATGACTATTACATGATACCACTGAGAAATCTACATGCCTACACCTATCTCTTACCCTTCCTATTACTACACACATGCTGCTACCTCACAGGGGCGAGGGACAGGTAGAGGAAGAAATCAGAATAGAGGCAGGGGAGGATTTGGAGGGGGAAGGCCCCGCCGAGATGATGTGTGTCGCAGGTGTGGAGGTCATGGGCACTGGGCCAGGGACTGCAGGTCCCCAGCACACCAGCAGCCGCCCCAGCCACAGCCACATCCCACATCAGGAAGCCAGCGAATGCCGCCCCCTGGAGGACACCAGTGGGAAGGACAATTCCCATAGAGCTGCCATGCTGTCACTGGAGTGGGGCCAATGGGCGAGCCTCTACTCAGTCTCCTAGTGGAAGATACACCTATGCGGTTCTTGGTAGACACGGGAGCCACTCATTCTACCTTACGAACAGTGACACCTTCTTCTCTTAAAGGAGACACAGTGACTGTGTTGGGATTTGAAGGGAGGCCCATAAAAAACCAAAAGACTAAGCCAATGACGGTGACTCTGGGTTCACAGTCGCTGATGCATTCATTTCTACACTCACCCACATGTCCTGTGAACCTGATGGGCAGGGATCTGCTGCATCAGTTCCGAGCCATGATCCAGTGCGATCCACAAGGAACTTTGGTCACTTTGCCAGGAAAACCGGCAATGCGCTGCTCCAACTGGAGGACGGGAAAGCAACATCAGATGTGGCTGGGCACATCACAAGCTATGGCGACGCCCATCGCTGACATCTATTGGGCGGCACTCACAACTGACTCTTTGCATTCATGTTCAGTGCTCCGCCTGAATCCTTCACAGGATTTGGAATATCAAGCAAGATTTTTCTCACAAATACAGGGGCAGTGCTGGAAAATTAATACAACAGGGATTGTGTGTGGTCCTCAGGGAGTTGCTGCATCCGTTGTGTTAACACCTGCACAGCGTGCTTGGTATCAATTGTCTAATTCTGCATTTCCACATGTTTCACTTGCTCTTTCCCCTCATCATCAGGCCAAGGAACTTGGAGCTATGGTAAAAAAGGCTTCATTAATTACTGATTGGCAGCCTACACGCCTACCAGCAGTTTTCCGCTCAGAGTCTGATCCCAGCTTTTTGTACATTAAACATTTTACAACAGATAATGCTATATTGGAGCATCTTCAAATTGACAGACAACATGGGGCTGAGAGGTCTGATCCACCTGAGGCACAAAGCGTTAAAGCTAACGTTCCCTCTGAGGTGTGGACTACAGGACCTTTTGATGTTGGGGAGTGTAAGATTCCCCCAGTCACTTTTCAATTGGATCAATCTCAACCAGTGTATATACCACAGTATAAAGTTTCACCAGAAGCCACAGAAGGATTAAAAGACACAATTGGTGGCCTCCTACAGGCAAATGTGATTAAACCAAAGTGTTCCCCATGGAACACGCCCCTACTTCCGGTTTTGAAGGCAGACGGGAAGTCTTACAGAATGGCACATGATTTACGAGCTATTAATGCTCTGGTTTTGGAACACCCTAAACCGGTTCCTAATCCACTCACAGCTTTGTCAGCACTCAAACCTGAGCACCAATATTTTACAGTGGTTGATTTGGCAAATGCATTCTTTTGTTTACCATTAGCTGCAGAACTGCAACCTGTTTTTGCATTCACTTATGCAGGTCAACAATACACCTACAATAGGATGCCCCAAGGATTTTCTTTGACACCTGGTTTGTTCAATACCATACTTCGTGAATTGTTGCAGCCTCTTGAGCTCCCTGATGGAGTTATATTGGTTCAGTATGTGGATGATTTGCTGTTGGCAGCACCTACACTTGACACTTGTTTGGAAGCATCCAGTAATCTGCTACAAAGGTTGGCTGATGCAGGACTTAAAGTGAGTGAATCTAAATTGCAACTAGCACGGAAGCAGGTTGTTTTTCTTGCACAACACATTTCATCTGATGGCTCTACACTTACTGCTGTGCAAAGGGAAGCTATTCTTAACCATCCAAAACCTATTAATGTGCGGGACATGCTAGCATTTTTGGGTCTGACAAATTTTGTACCTGATTATGCTGAAAAAACCAGTCCCTTAAGAGATTTAATTAAACAACAGGGACATTTGAATCTCACGGGAAAATTGGAATGGACACCTGTGGCTGAGGAAGCCTTTATAAGACTCAAACAGACCCTTAGCAGGGCAGCAGCACTCGCTATCCCTGATTACAACTTACCATTTCATTTGGATGTTTCTGATAAGCCTAAAACTGCTGCTGCAGTGCTATATCAGAAACAAAAGGGGGAAAGGAAAGTACTGTTATATGTAAGTGTACTATTGGATGGA
Source organism: Pao palembangensis (assembly GCA_015343265.1). Taxonomy (NCBI): domain Eukaryota; kingdom Metazoa; phylum Chordata; class Actinopteri; order Tetraodontiformes; family Tetraodontidae; genus Pao; species Pao palembangensis. The sequence continues at coordinate 18,073 of JABWDL010000150.1, read as the reverse complement.
CTAGAACAAAAAGCACCCCCATGTGCAAGATTTGCAGCAGCATTGGCAAAAGTAATACAAAAAACAGCTCACTTGGTCATGCATCATCCCTTAATAGTCACAACTTCACATAGTGTAGTAGCATTTGTGGCATCAGCAGCTTTCACCATGACATCGGGAAAGCAAAACAAAATTATGGAAATTTTAACTCAACCACACATAACATACACACATGAAGGAATAAACATGGCGGACAACATTCGTGAAGGTGTACCACATTGCTGTGAGGAAAGAGCAGAAGAAGATAATAGGGTAAGACCAGGATTAGAAAAAACAGAAATTCAGAATGCTGAAGATCTATTTGTGGATGGCTGTTGTTTTAGGGCAAGAGATGGAGGACTAAAAGCAGCCTATGCGGTGGTAAGACCAAACCCTAAAGGAATGGGTTGGCAAACTGTGGAATCAGGGCCAGTGGTGCCCCCGTCAGCTCAAAGGGCAGAACTGATGGCTTTGTTGTGTGCATTAAGGTACGGTGCAGGGAAAGATGTAAATATTTTCACAGATTCAGCATATGCTTATCTAGTTGTACATAGAGATTTGGGAGCTTGGCAGAGAACAGCCTTTCAAACTGCAGATGGTAAGCCTCTCAAACATGAAGACTTGGCAAAAGAATTAGTGGAAGCCATCAAAGGGCCGACACACCTAGCTGTATTGAAGGTGAGAGGTCATCAAAGAGGAGATAACTATGAAGCAGTAGGAAATGCTGAGGCGGATGCCGCAGCAAAAAGTGCAGCAGGGTACCAGGTTGGGCTCAACATGGTAACCCAGGTAGAAGAAGAAATTCAGGATTTAAGACCAAAAACAATTAAAGAATGGATTGGAGCTCAATTAGGAGAACAGAAAGAGGAACAAGATTATTGGGAAAGAAAAGGAGCTACATTTGTAGAAAAAGAAATAGAACCAGGAAAGATGGTGGGCATGTGGATTGGCCCACAAGGAGAAATGTTGGTAACAAAAGAAATAATGCTTTGGTTGGTTCACGAGGCTCATGGTCCAGCACATAATGGCATAAATCAAATGAAAAAGCTGTTGAAAAACTATTGGAACCCTGAATTAAAAAATACTATTGAACATAAGGTCAAATCATGCCAAGTGTGTCAACAACACAATGTGCGACCAGTACAGAAACCAGAACCAGGAGAGTTCAAGGTCCCAGAAGGTCCGGGACAAAGTATTGTAATTGATTTCACTGACATGGGCGTCAGGGCCCTGGGAAAAAGGTATTTGTTGGTAATGGTGGATGAATATTCGGGATGGGTGGAGGCCTATCCCACAGGAAAAGAGGATGCAAAAACTGTGATAAAATGTCTAGTTGATCGATACATCCCTCAACATGGTTTCCCTAAAACAATTCGGTCAGACAATGGGACTCATTTTAAAAATAAGGACCTGGAGAGAGTGGAACAAATGATGGGTCTCAAACATCGGTTTGGAACTGTGTATCATCCCCAGTCACAGGGAAAGGTAGAAAGAGCAAATGGGGTGATAAAAAACAAATTGGCTAAGATCATGACAGGAACTAAATTAAACTGGGTTGAAGCCCTGCCTATTGCATTGATGTCCATAAGGTCCACAGTGAACAGAAGTACCGGGTTCACTCCGTTTGAGTTGCACCACGGGCACATGTTTCCAGGACCATGGGGCCCCATAGGGGAGGGTCCACAGAAAACTCCAAAAATAACATTTACAACGCTTAACCAAATGGTGTCAGTATTTGTTCCTCAGGTCACACAGGACGCATCGAGAGAACAAAAGGGGGACTCGACTCCGGGACCGGAAGACGAGTGGGTACTTCTGAAAGTGCTAAAGAGGAAGTGGCAAGAACCAAGGTGGACAGGACCACATCGAGTGACCGCCAGAACGTCGACAGCTGTCCAGCTTCTGGGCAAAGGCAAAGTCTGGTATCATCTGACGCAGTGTGCCAAGGCCCCAGGAAACACCACACAGTCGGAAAACTGCACACCCGACTGACACATAGCTCATATTAGAAAACACACTGGTGAGTGAAGTGCTAGTAACCTCTCCTCACAAGGGAACATAGATGAGCGCTTCAATAGGCAAACAGATGGAAGACGGCGACCTAACCGCACTACTGACCGAAGACGAGATGACGGATCTGATGGAAGTCATCGACTGAGAACGTCAACAACAGGAACGACGAGGCAAACTTTTGTGTGTTAATGTGTGCTTTTTGACATGTGCTGTTATTCTTGTGTACTTTGTAAGTATGATGGGAGCATATACTTATTTGAAGATAGCCGCACTGACCACACAGGCCAATCCACACGGGCCACTGATACTTACAGGTTATAATTCAGATGAAATTGGCAATTACAATGAACGCAATCAAAACAGGAGAAAACGGGAGGAGTTGGAGATTCCACCTCTGCGTGGCTACGTTTTGAACGAATGGTGGAAACAGGTAAATTACACGGCTCATGCCAGCAATTACACCAATTGTTATGCTTGTACTCACATGCCCTCGACTGTTAGCAAAGCTGTGTTATGGCCATATAAGATGACTCTAGCACGAAGTGAATGTGTCATGATGTTAGCGACTCACCCTGGGATAGGTGTACCATATTCCCAAGCAGACTTTATGACCCCTTTGAATGTTAGTGAAGCTGTGTTAGTGTCTCGAACGGCTACAAATTGTTCGGCTGTATCTGATTTGTTGGCCTGGCCCCAAATGAGTGTGGGGTTGCCCCAGATGATAGTCACACATCATCTTCCTAAAAAGTATTTCCCATTCTGCGTCGAGGCAATAGGAGATAATGAGATAGGATGGCTCTCTCCAAAAATGTGTAAAGAAATGTGGACGCTTTGTCCACCACGGAGAGAAGACCTGTGTGTAAAGTGTCTGAAATCACCAAATTGTACAGAGGATCCGATTTCTAAAGCTCACATTGTGACATGGATGTTACCTATAAGAAAGTGTCTTTCCGAGCACGGTGTTCTCGAGTAGCACCTTTCGAGCTAGGAACTCGTGTGTTGGCAGACTACTATTGGCTTTGTGGAGAAGAGGCGTATCCTTCACTGCCAGTTAGCTGGAGTGGAAGGTGTGCATTGATTTATCTATCGGATCACACTTTTTACATGAAACAAATTGAACACCACCCCCATCATAGAGGAAAAAGAGAGGTGGACTTGGGACATACGACTTTTAACGCTATAGGTTTAACGAGCGAATCAGAAGTCCCATGGGAATATAGAATATGGGGAGTAGGACAAAGACTTGGTCAGGGATTTTTTCCTGGAATTGGTGTTGTAGAAATCGGGACTCATGTGGAAATTAACAGGTATGCTCTGTTGCGGCTTATAAATGAAACTCGTAAGGCAACGGAGGGAGTTGTAGAGGAACTTCATGCTCTAAGAGAAATGGTACTTCAAAATAGGGAAGTGTTAGATCTGTTGACAGCTGCACAAGGAGGAGTGTGTAAGCTCATTGGTGAAGCATGTTGCACCTACATTCCGGACAACTCAGGTGATTTGGGAAGCATCACTGAAGCATTGCAAAACTTAACCGTATTGCAGAAGTATGTGGAACGGGCCACGCCTGGTGCAAGTCTGGTAGATCCGTTTGCATGGTTGCTAAGCACAGGATGGAGAGTTTGGTTGATCAAGATTGCATTAATGTTAGGAATAGGACTGCTGATAGCATTCATGTGTTGTGGTTGTGTAATCCCCATTCTCAAGAGCTACATGGTAAAGAACTTCACAATGGAGATGGTTCAGTATGAAGCATTGTCAAAACCACCTGAAAACGTATATGACGAATTGGAATTAGGAGTGTAATCAACCCACGGGAACACAGAGAGAAAACACGCTCCCACATATATTACAAAGCATATAATCAATGTATGTGATTGAAATGTATTAACCAAAGAAATTGTATTACTGATTGATGAAGAAAGCATAATCAAGGTTGGCAGAATATACACGATGTAATTGAGTGATGAGTGATTGACACAATATGAAATGAATATGTTATATGGTAATCGATAGATTTGAAATAAGTCACTGTTAACTGAAGAGATAATCACACTGTTTGATTGATGTGGTACTAAAATGGGACATTCGTCCAAAAAAGTTTACTAATAAGGTTTTCTGTATGTTGTGTGATCTCTAAAGAGATCAAAAGGGGGAATTGTGGAAATAATGAGATAAAGCTGTGACTGAAATGTGCTGAAGGAGTCAGATTGAGGCCTTGACCAGACATTGACCTTATCAGGTATACACGAATAGAATGTGCAGAAGGAACTTTGCTGTGTTTATGACCATGTTTGGATTTTGTCACCGTTAGCAGATATGTTAAGGAAACCATACAATGGTTCGAGCCATGTTTGGGCCTCAAACATCTGTTAGCAAATGTCTCCAATTAAGGTATCAGACATAAAGTCAGCAAGTTACGAGAACATAGGAACTATAAATCGAGAAGTGAGAGTGTATACAATGAACAGATGGTCACCCACGGGGGGGGCCAGAGGAGGAGGCTCACTAGGATAAAAAGGTGTGGAGACTCTGCTTCAGCGGATCTCCTTGACAAGACATTTCTGTATGCAGATGTTTTGTCAACGAATCTCCAAGATCTTGCAAACCTTTGTTTGTTTATTAAAAGCTTTGCCTAGCAACAACTACCTGTTCTGGTTTGATCTGTCCTGACCGATAAACGAAGGCACAAGGGACCAGAGGGCGGGCGAGCCCGGCTGCGAGATCCCGACACTAACACCAAGCCATCTTACAATTTCAGTAATAAAGTAGTATTACTACGTGACAGAACATTTTTGGTCATGGGTTTTATACACTTTATGTAATAAAACATCAAAAGGTTTAAGACTGTGGGATTTACTATGTCTTAGTGTTGCTCATTCAATTCAATTCAATTTTATTTATATAGCACCTTTTACAATAAAATTGTCTCTAGGTGCTTTACAGAGGTAGAAACCCAGAGCCTGAACCCCCAGGTAACCACAGTGGCAAGGAAAAACTCCCTTTTAACAGGAAGAAACCTTGAGCAGGACCAGGCTTACAAGGAGGAACCATCCTGCTGAAAGTTGGCTGGGTAAAGGAGGAATAAAAGAGGGAGACAGGACAGAGAGAATAAAGAGAGAGAGAGGGAGAACAAATACAATCATAAAACCAAAGAAATACAAACAAAATACAATCATAGAAATACAAACATATCAGACATAATATATATTTTCACATAATACAGCATAGCAGGTTGTTATAAAGAGATGAACGGTGGAGGCAGGTTTAAAGGGAACAGCAGAGGCAGGTGCTGACAGCGGACCCTGAGTTTGCCAGAGGCCGAGGTCCGTGCAGCACGAAGGCCTGGAGACAGAAGACCTGCAAAAAGAGAGAGAAAGAGAAGGGGAGAGAGAGACAGAACGGCAAGAAAGACTGGACCCAAATAGTCCCGGTGAAAAAAGAAAAGGAGAAGAGGGGAGGGAGTGGTTGGTGTTGAGGAAGTGGAGAACTGCTCATGCAGTCACTTAGAGCCAAGTTAACCTGAGTAGATAGGAAACTGTAAATGAAACACTTTAACTGACAGTTCACAATGTTCTAGCATTTTGTTGTGCAATATTCATTAGGAAAAAGTAATTTTATTTCCAGGAACACTTTCTTCCACAAATTACAATGCAGAACCATTATATATATTGCACAAGCACTGTTAAGAGGACAATCTTGGCTTAAAATCATGGCAACACTACCTTACCGCTAACAAAAACAACAGTGCCTCTGTAATGAGGCCACCCTCCTCGTGGTTTCTTCCCATGGCGCCATTCAAGGACAGCTGAGTATGTGGAAATGGGATTCCCATGCTGGTCCATCTTGGTATGGTCATACCACCTTATGGTTTCAGTTTTGACTGAAACCAGAGTTTCCCAGAATCCTCCCCTTCACTCCCCTGCACCAGAGCAAACTTCCTCTCCATGTGTTCTGAAGTGATCAAATAAATCAAATCATTGTTTAGCTTAGCAATCAATAAATGACCAATAGACCAATACACAGATGTTATAAATGATAACCATCAGCTTTTCCAGCAAAATTCTATTCTACACAATAAAAAAAATACTGTAGTTTGTACAGTAAACTCCCACAGTAACTTCTAGTTCTGTCATTTTACAAAGTTTTAATAAATATCAAAAGCTAACTGCTTTTCCACATTAACATATTCGTCAATTACAGGCTAATTGTGTTCGACTAGCATCGCTGCATTCTGGAGTTATGTTAGAATTAATGACAGAGTCGGCAAAAAATCCCTCTAAACTGATAATACCACATTTCTTACTAATTTTGATGTATACTTTTGAACATTCAGCTACCTACTAATCGTTTTTTTTTTTTTTTTTTTTTTTTTTTGCTAATGCTACCAGTACAGAACATCAAATGGATGACAAATTTTAGCTATCTTACGGAAGCGTATCGCTGCCACTCTATATAAATCAAAATTGATCAGTAACACATTAGTAATGTACACACCGGTATGTAAATGTACTTACCGCTAACGTAAGACTTTTCCATGGGATAAAAGCAGAGTTTGTTTCAGATTTGCCACTTTTCTTCGTTCAAACTGACACCTTTGCGTTAGTTTGCGAGATCTCGCGTTATTACATTGTTGCCAGGAGGACTGAGCCAACGCCCTACTTTGCCTCTGATTGGCTAACTACTTTTAGCGGAACTTCTGCGGAGGGAAAATGTATCACAGCAAGGACGGATTATCGACCATTAGATCTCCAGTTGACAATATGCCGAAAAGTAAACTCCTTACACCCGACAAAACACAAAGATTGGTTGAGAAGAAACGTTCCACCGCGTACTTTAACAAGATGGAATAGAGGTATGCGCTGCATGTCTCCTAATGCAGTTTGTAAGTAACGTTTAGGTTTCAGTACAGAAGTCAGGAGTTACTGTCCATTGTTTCATTAGGAACATCAACAGAACTTTGACTGACATCAGAAAGTACACAACGCAACAACAGGTAAGTGCAACCAATTTATTTCCCTCTCAGTCTTGTCAGCTAACATTGTAATAGTTAATGTATAAATAACCAAGTTTAAAAGCCAGCCATACAATTAATTCTGGTGATATGTGCCAAACAAGAGCTGACGTGTTCACTGTAGACTTCATAATATGTCTGGTGCATTAATGTGTGATTTTTTTTTAAAGCTTAATCTATTTATTTATAAACCCAGATATGGTAGCAAATTTAATTACGAAGTGAAAGAGGAGAACGTAAGTTACAATGAGTTGTCATTTCTACATTGCGAATATTTACTGTGTTAATAAAGGATAATTTTGCGTGTTTTATTTGTGTATTACCCATGTAATAAATTTAGGAAAATTATTGAGACTGATGAACTATCTGGTTTTGAGAAAATGCAAATTATAGCAAACTTTTAACATTCCACTGTTTTTGTAACCTGATTTTTAGTCATCTCCTGTGCCTTTCGGTGTGATTTTGTTTAAGATTATCTTGTTTTTTTATTTGTAAGTATCATGTATGTGGCGCTGCAGATAAGTCTTGTAAGTGTTTTCTATAGTACTTCTAAGATTAAACTTTTACTGATGGTTGTCCAATTCCCCCACTGCGTCCTGTGAGCTGAGTTCTGGCCCAATTTCACTGATGCAGAAAGTCGTTCTAAGGTGCTGGTGACAAAAAAGAAAGCATTTTGCTCTAAGAAACAACATGGGTTCAAAAGATTAATCTAACTGCTTCAGGAACTTTTGAGTCAATCACCCAGCAATATTTTCTTTCATTAGTATTTACATGCTCAGGATGCTGCTATGACGTGTCTGGTCTTACATAGCAGTGGTCTCCTTCAAGGCATGGACATACCGTAAAACAGCTGATGATGCTGCCGCAGTGATACGAAGAGAGGGAAAATAGTGCTGGGTGGTTTTGTGGCCAACAATTTAAGAAGCAAGTGTATTACTCGTTTGAACACATGTTGTTTTTAGGAGCTAAATGGCTTTATCCATGTGACCCAGCAACTAGACAGAATGACTTTCTGCAACAGCGAAACCGGACCGGAACTCCAATCACAGGACGCAGTGGGAGAAATGTCCCTGCTGATGAACCACACTGATGGATCTTATACAACTTCATGAAGAACAATCTGAACTACACCTCTAAGTCACTAACAAGTACTACTTTATATTATGTAAACAGTTCATCAGAGTACTAACATGTTTTAGATTTACCATTGTTAGTCTACGCAAAGAGTTTCCATGTATGGTCTGTTTTTGTATCTTCACCAAAAAGAAGCTGAATTGCTGGTTTGCAGTTTGGTTCAATGCAACAAGGTGTTCAGTAAACATTTTCCTGCTTTTGTCCTTTAGCTTACTTTTCAGTCCATTCCACACCACTTATGTTCTCTGCTAAATTGGCGTGTTCATGTGTACAAACATGGATCTTCTCTTTTCTACTTCTCACTGTGAGACCCAGGTCTGTTATTTAAAAAAGGTGTTGAATCTGAATGGGGCTTGTTAAAAAGAAGAGAAATGATGTGTCATCTGTCCTATTCTATGTGTTAGATGGTGATTAGTGTCTCTTTTTCTTTCATTCAGGAGGAGTCTGAGGAGCCAGAGCTTGATGGTGTTGCAGTGGTCCTCCTTACTGTCACCGCTGACCATGACACAAGTCCAGGTCACTACCAGCCTGTGAAGCTCTCCGTCGTCATTGAAAGTGATGTCGTCTTCAGTCTCCCCAAATTTGCCGATGCCTTCCTGGTAATGTTTGGACTGATCTATGCACTTCACCTCAGCTGTCCCAGAGCACTGACCAACACTTTTGAATTCATTCAAAAGATTTGACTTGGCCTGGATGGTGGCAAACTGTCACCCAGGTTACAGACCCTCAAGAATGACCTGGCTATACATAAGTATGGGGGGAAGGATTAGGGCAGTCCTACAGCCCCATCATACAGCCCAGTCAGACTGATGCTGGACAACATGTTTAACTTAAAACAATGATTACACATACTAATAAGTATTGAGTTAAGTTAACATAGAAATGATATGGTTGTGGACTTACATTTTTAGGTTCTGTAAACTTATTCCTGTGGTTTGAAACTTAAAACTTTAATTCTTAGTAACTGATAATAATTGAGTTGCCTTAACAGAAAACTCTTAGTCATATCAACTGCAGATATTTGAGTTGACTGTTACCAAACGATACAATTATCAAATAATCCAAAATTTAATGTTCTGAAAAAATGTGACTTTTAAGTTCATCAGCTTGAAAAAAGTTGAGGCAAATGATTACCTCACTTTTTTGAGTTTTGGTAACTTATTCAGGTTTACAGTGTGTTATCAGTGTTGTTGATGGCCACGGTGAAAGCGTTTTATTGTTGTTGACCCAAACTTTTGTATTTTAGACATTTGGCAGCTCTGGTGTTGCCATCTTGTGGTTGAAGTACTCATGAGCAGCTGAAATAGCTTAGTTGGGAGAGTGTTAGACTGAAGATCTAAAGGTCCCTGGTTCAAGCCCGGGTTTCGGCAGCAGACTCTTTGGTCTGATCTTCATTTCCCCTCTTTAAGACACCTCCTCTGCACTACATGCTCCACCTCCACTGAGGCAGGAGTGAAGGACCTGGAGAACAGGAGAGCCTGAGCAGCGCTAAGGTGGCTCAGGACCACCTGTCCCAGTCAGACGCATTCCGGTTGTCACTATGAGTTTCTTGCAAAAAAAAGACATCCACATGTTTCCTTCGGGCTGTGTCAAACACCAGAGCCCTCTTTGCTGCTGCCCTGGCGCCATTGACGTTCAACGTCCCCACTCTAAAAGACGCCATAGTGAGTTAAAAAGCAAGCTCCCTCCTAACCTTTGTCAACAGTTTCTTCAGTCTAAAAACCTCCTGAGGGGTCAACACAGACGTGGCTCTATGTCTCACCACATGTCTCCCCGAACGGAGGAACAGTTGTTTGTCTGGGAAAACCGTTCCCACGTCTACGCTTTTCATGCCTTTAGTGTGCTGAAGGAACATCTGGAACATGGTGTCGGGGTAGTACGTGCTCTCCTGACCAGCAGTGGCGACACTGGACTCGTCGCTGCAGTCAGACATGGATGCTTCACTGTCACCGTCCACAGCGGCGGCTGCCGGGGCCTCCAGCCGCCCCGCCTTACAGTCCACCACCGCAGCCCGGTTTTTATGTTTAATGCCCCGCCTCGGAGGAGCAGACTCAGACACCTCCATCTCGCCACCCTCATCCACCAACCCTTCTGGTGGACCCACCCCACCCGCCACCCCGCCTGCATCACTCACCACCCTGCCTGCGCCCCCCGCCACCTCGCCTGTGTCACCCGCGGCCACCCCCGCACCCTCGTCACCCACCACTGCGCCTGCATCACCCACCACCTCACTGGCGTCACCCACCACCACACCTGCGGCCTCACCGGCGCCACCCACCGCCGCACCTACGTCACTCCCCACCGCCTCACCCGCGCTACCCGCCACCTCACAGGCGGCACCCACCACCTCACCGGCGCCACCCACCACCTCAGCTGCCCCCGTGTCTACCATCTCCCCACCACCGTGCCCCTCGCACCCCGCCCCCGCCGCCGGGGCGGGCCCCCCAGCTGCTGCCCCAGACGCCGTGGCAACCCACACCGAAACAGGGCGGTACGGGCAAGCCCTGACGAGGTGCCCCTCCTCCCCACAGCCAAAACACTTCAGCACGGCGGAGGTGGCAAACAGCTGGTAGTCAAAGCCATCCACCCGCACCGTGAAGCGAAAGTCAAACTCCTCCGCCGGATTATTCAGGATCATTAACACTCGTCTACGATGAGACACAACGTGTTTCAGTAACGGTGATTTGCACCCGGCCAGAACGTTCGTAATCGGAGAGACCACTTTGCCATGACGAGAAAGTTTTTCAACCAGAAAATCATCGCGGATGAACGGCGGCACGTTCGACAATGTGACCCGCGTTGCGGGTCGCGTCAGCGGCAGCACCGGCACAAACAAGCCGCTGACGCTGATCCCCGTCTCCACCAGCTTGTTCGCGTGCTCCGCGTTGTCCAAAAACACCACCACCGCCCTGTTCATGCGGGCAGCAGATCTAACGGCACCGTGGCCGACGATCTGGCCCACGGCCAGCGCCACCTCCTCCACGGAGCCGGCGCCCACCTTGACGCCGTGCTTCCGCGACAGCCCGAAGAGGTCGACAGACGCCATGCCGGCTCCTGAGCAGCGCTCCCGGCAGACAAAAACGATCGCCAAAAACTGCACAGAACACCCACCAACTTCAGTCAAACTACACCAAAGTAAACACCACCTTAAAACCTAAGCGAGCGAAAAAAAGAGCCTACAAAACGCCCCGCACTCTCCTAGCTGCTAACACGATCACGATCAAAGATGCTCCGACCACCGGTGCAGAGAGGAAGAGCTTTTTAGAGACGGTCAGCACCAAGCTGACCTGCTGCGGCTCGGAGGCTTTCTTAATCTTGGGGGGGGATTTTAACTGTACGCAGGACGACTTAGTTGACCGCAACCATGCAGAGCCTCATCCAGGATCCCAGCACGCTCTGGGGCAGCTGGTCCGCTCCCATGGCCTCGTGGATGTGTGGAGGAGGATGCACGCAGACTGCCGTCAGTATACCTGGTCCCGTGTGGGTCAGGACAGGATTTCTATGGCCAGGCTTGACCGGTTTTACTGTTTCAAGCACCATTTTAATGCTCTTAAGAGCTGCAGCATCACGCCAGCCGGTTTTACTGATCATTCTTTGGTTTTATGTCATATTTACATCCAGAATGTTTTACCGAAGAGCGCTTACTGGCATTTTAATTCTGCTCTGACCTCTGACGGAGGTTTTAGGGAGGCTCTGGTCCACTTTTGGACTCGGTTTAGGCTCAGGAAACCCGATTTTACGTGCCTTAGGCAGTGGTGGGACCATGGGAAGACAGAAATCAGGCTCCTGTGCCAGCAGTTTACTCTCAATGTCACACGCGACGCCTGCAGATCTATTGCAGAGTTGGAGAGCGAGATCGTGGATTTGGAGACACTGAGTGCGTCCACGAACAATCAGGGGTGTATTGAAGGCCTCAAGTCCAAAAGACTAGCTTTGAGGGACCTGCTGGGTACCAAGGTGCAAGGTGCGCTGGTCCGGTCACGGGTCCAGAACATCGCGGAGATGGATGCCCCTTCTAGCTTCTTCTTCGGCCTGGAGAAGCGATACAGTCAGAGGAAACTTATTCACTCGCTGCTTTCTGACACGGGGCAGGAGCTGACTGAGCCTGGCCAGCTCCGGCAGCGTGCTACTGCTTTTTATTCTTCCCTGTTCTCAAGTGAGTACGTGGAGAGGGAGGAGCTGTTTGAGGAGTTCTGTGGCGGGCTTCCTCAGGTCTCGGAGGGGACGAATGACCGGCTGGACGGGCCGCTTTCGGTGCCGGAGCTGCACGCCGCCCTGCAGAAGATGCAGGGTCGGCGGGCTCCTGGCGTCGACGGCCTTACGGTTGAGTTCTATAAAGCCTTCTGGGACGTTTTAGCACCTGACCTCTTAGCTGTTTTCAATGAGAGTCTGGTCTCAGGTTCTCTGCCTCTGTCCTGCCACAGGGCCGTCGTAGCCCTCCTGCCGAAGAAGGGCAGCCTGCAGGACATGAGGAACTGGCGCCCCGTGTCCCTCCTCTGCACCGACTATAAGATCTTGTCCAAGGTGTTGGCTACCAGGCTGGGGGGGGCGATGGAGGAGGTCATCCACCGTGACCAGACCTACTGCGTGCCAGGCCGGTCCATGGTGGACAACATCCACCTGATTCGGGATGTTTGGAAGGTCTCCAACCTTTTGGGCCTCGGCGCTGGTCTGATTTCACTGGATCAGGAAAAGGCATTTGACCGTGTTGAGCACCGCTTCCTGTGGAAAACCATGGAGAAGTTTGGGTTCCGCATGGGTTTTGCTGCCAAGATTCAGGCGTTGTACGGAGGCATTGAGTCTATTCTGAAGTTTAACGGCAGTCTGTGTGCTCCCTTCAGGGCGTGTAGAGGTGTGAGACAGGGCTGCGCCCTGTCCGGGATGCTCTATGCGCTCTCCCTGGAGCCCCTCCTCTCTAAGATCCGCTCCAGCATTGCTGGTTTGGCTTTTCCTGGTTTTCATAACAACATTGTTGTATCCGCCTACGCTGACGACGTCGTTGTGATGGTCCGGAATCAAAGAGACGTGGACATTTTATCTGCTTTAACAGACTCTTTTAATGTTCTGTCTTCTGCGAGGGTGAACTGGAGAAAGAGTGAGGCCCTCGCTGTCGGTCAGTGGTGTGGCGACCCCCCGGTCCTGCCCCAGAATCTGTGCTGGAGGAGGGACGGTTTTAAATACCTGGGAGTCTTCCTGGGGGATGAAGGCACAGAGAAGAGGAATTGGGGGGACGTCCTGGCCAGAATAGAGGGAAAGTTGCAGAAGTGGAGGTGGTTGCCAGATGTCCTACAGGGGGCGCGTCCTGGTGGTGAATAACCTTGCGGCCTCTTTGTTGTGGCATCAGCTGGCATCAGGTTACAGTTTGTCCAGAGGTTTTTGACGGGTCCGGTGGATCTGGTGTGGAGAGAGCTGGCCGGCTGTGTGCTCAGACGTGCGGGTGGCCTGGGCCTGGATGCTGCTCTGTTTCTACTAGACTCTAAATTTCTAAATTTAAATGGGGTGCCTCCTTTTTATCAGGGTGTTCTCAGGTCGTGGGCCCTGTTTAAGGGCGGTTCAAGGAAAAGCTCGACCTCTCTGTTCTGGCTTTTGAATGAACCCGTCATTTACGGTGCCAGACTGGACATTTCCTGCGAGGCCATGCCGGGTTTGGAAGCGGTGCTGCTTCGCTCCAGGACTTTCCAACTGAAGCAGGTGGTTGACGCAGCTGGGCCGGCGCTGGCGGATGCCGGGGCGCTGGGGTCACTGCTGGGGGTCCGGTCCACCAGGATGCTGCAGAGGACTCTGGCGCTGTGGAGGCGGAGGCTGACTGTTGGAGAGAGGATTCTCCTGGCTGCGTACGGCAGAGGGACTGAGCCCAACCCGGAGGACCCTTTTCCGGATCTACGTCTGACTCCTCAGCTTGACGACGCCTCCGGCCCGCTGCTGGGGAACGCCCGAGAAGTGGACCTCCGCACGGGCGACAAAAGGACCATGTACTTCAGCTGCGTGAGAGTGCTCTGCAGGAGACGCCTGAGCAACAGGCCGCCATCTGTGTGGAGCAGCAGGCTGGGTGGAGCCCAGGTGATGCCGTGCTGGAGGGTCCTCTACAAACCCCCGATCCAGAAGAGGACTGCTGACCTCCAATGGAGGATTCTACATGGTGCCATTGCTTGTAACTCTGTGGTGTGTGTTTTTAACCCGCTGTGTCGGACGCCTGCCCGTTCTGTGGTCGCCCTGAGACGGTTTTTCATTTGTTCAGCGAGTGTGAGAGACTCACGGGTTTCCTTGCTCTTCTAGCAGATGTGTTTGCCTCATTTGATGTCCCCTTTGATGAGAAGGTGTTCATTTATGGTGCTGGGTACAGGAGAGCAGCTCAGAAGAAGTGGCAGCTCCTCAACTTTGTTTCTGGCGCGGCTAAACTGGCCATCTATGTGTCGCGGAGGAACAGGGTTGAGGGGCGTGCAGGTCAGGACGCAGCCTCAGTGTGGCGCTGCAATGTCAGGTGTCGGCTGAGGCTCGAGTTCGGTTTTTATAGACTGTCACATGACCTGCAAGCTTTTATTGATACCTGGTGTTGTCAGGATATTTTCTGCTCCGTTGCTGACGACAATTTGCAGTTTTCCAATGTCTTAAGTGACTGACTGATGTGTTTATTGTGTTTGTTGTGATCTGTGAATAAAGTTGTTTGGTAAACCTCTTTTCCCCTCTTTAAAATAATAAAGCTTATCTGAAAAAGAAATGTAGCCTTGTTCTGCCAAGTCCCCACAGGGAGCCCACTCTGTAGACAGTGAGGACTAAGCTTCTGTGATGGACGCCCTTTAGCCTCCAGAGGAAGATCAGGCGTTGATGAGCCTGACTGTAGACCGGGGTGTGTGTTGACTCCATTCTCCTGTAGTTGATCACCAGTTCTTTAGTTTTTGTCAACATTCAGGATCAGGTGATGTCTGCTGCACCGTTCCACAAAAAACTTTCTCCTCTCTGTTGTCCTCTTCATCATCACTTTGAATGAAATCCACCAGCTTGTGTCGTCTGCATTCCAAAGACCAATATCCAGTTTTGTAGGGGTGGACTCCGTCCCCTGTGGGCCCAGTTTGCTGTCCAGATGCTGAGGGATAAAGGCCGAGCTGAAGTCGGCAGACATCATCCGGACCACAGCGTCCTTTTCCTCCAGATGTTCCAGGGACAGGTGGAGGGCAGTGAATATGGCTCTCTGAACCATGTATATTTAAAGCTGGGTTTACATGGGCCAGTGCCTCCGTCCGTCCATCCGTACTGATTTCTGCCGTCCAGCAGTTTACACCAGCTGTGTCCGCGTTGTGGGGCCAACAGGACGCTGAATGAAACCATGTTGGCCCACGTGATGTTACCACTTTATAGTTCTGTAGATGAAAAACACATTAAACGCTGTAAGCATTAATGTTAGTTACTCTCGTTTTCAGCAGTCAGACTGATCTGTTGTACGCTGGGATTGATGAGATACAAATGTTTCCTTAATCACACGTGTGTCCTATCATATATTGACTCCTGCACTGAGATCTACGCTCTTTCTACACTAGCTTGATAAATAATGGCAACTGTCACTATGAGTGAAAATATAGTCCTTAATGAGGACAAGCTAAAAAACATCACAATAGCTTGTATTTAAATCATATCTGACATGTTTGACCTATATTTTTGTATTCCATCTTAACTTTCTGCCAAGTCTGTTTGGTGCCTGTCTAGAATAGAAATGTTAAATGAGTGGAACGCACAAAAGGACCCAAGAGCGACACACCGCTGAATGAAACAGGTTTATTCCAAGCGGGCAGACAGAGGATCAGGTAACCTCTAACAGAAAGACAGACAGGTCTACCTGGAGACAACACAGGATCGGTTCCAGTACAGCAGAGTCAAACACAGGTGATCAGACAGTGTTTCTGATCAGACAGTGTTTGTGACCAGCAGCCAGTGCTGCTGGTCACAAACACGGTTCAGGTGTGGTTGAACAGGAGCGCAGGGCAAGTGTGACAGAGAGGAGGGTGAGAGCTGGAGCAGAGCAGCAGCTGTGACAAACATTTGTTTGGTTGTTTTTATCTCTCCAGTTAATAATCACGCATGGACTCGCTCAGCAATTTTCATCCACACCGTCTCTCTTTTGTCGCTGCCGCAGTCTTATTACTATTATTTTTTTATTTTTTTATTTTTTTAAATTTCGGTGCACGCGGTCGTGAAATCTTCCATCTCCAATGGGAAGAAGTGTGACGATCAAGGTTTTTTTGCACTTGTTGCCATAGTGAATCACGTTTTTTAATTTTTCCATTGTATTTCTATAGCACCTTTTACAATGAAGTTGTCTCTAGGTGCTTTACAGAGGTAGAAACCCAGAGCCTGAACCCCCAGGTAAGCACAGTGGCAAGGAAAAACTCCCTTTTAACAGGAAGAAACCTTGAGCAGGACCATGCTTACAAGGAGGAAACATCCTGTTACCCACAACATAACCAATTGCCCACAATGCCAAATAAAAAAAAAAAAAATCATTAAAAATCAAAATAAAATAATTTTCCATACTTTCCATTGTCATAATGGGCTGTTGGTTGTTTGTGATTGTGAGAAAGCAATACAGTAAAAATCCATGAAAGTCACCAGAGTTGTAGGAGGGTGTGTACAATAAGACTGAAGTAGAATTTGTAGAAAATCATTTAATTCAAATGTTATATTATTTTTTTAATCTGATGTGTAGGGGCCATTGGATGTTGGATGTGATTGTGAAAGAGTGGTATAGTGAATAAGCTTGAAAGCTGGGGATGTATTTAAGAACTAGAATGTAGTGGAATTAATAGAAAAAAATATGACTTTTGTCATATTTTTTTTCTTCATCTGCCACTTTCACTGCCGCGCACACGTTTTACCGTACCATGCAATGTAGACGAGCACGGTATTATCAAGCTGTAGATAGCGTGACCGCTCGCTGTCGAAGTGCAGATGTGAGCGCAGTTTCGTCCGGCCGTTTCTACCGGATGCGTCTGGACTGACGGAGCACGCCGCAACAAGCTAGCACAATCCACCGCGTGCCGGACAGGAAGTCTGGAGCGAAGAGAAAAATAAAACATCCTAGAAAATAATGCCAAAATAAAAGATCCCGTATATAGATCGATCTTTTTCCACAGGGCGCTGAAAACTAAATCACGTACGACCGCGCGATATTATCACTTTGTAGTTTTTGAAACGAGCCACAGAAGAAGACGTTCTTTGTTATTAGAGGAGTAAAATTTCCCTTGGAGTAAAATTTAGAATCTTTGGATTTTTGTGACTCTACCATTATTTTTTTTATTATTTTTCCTAAAATGTGTAATAGATCGATTCTTTCTTGTAAATTCTAGTTATTTACGTTATTTATTTAATATATTCGAAGATATGCAAACAATAAGTTAACTTGTCATGTTGTTTCACCCGCCCACATACAAGAGCTAAAACGGCCCAAGAAAAAGATGATTAATACATGTAATAACGTAAAAAAAATGATCTCTGTAAAAACGGGAGTTTCTATTTGATAAATTCCCAGATGTTTTATTTTTGGGGATGGGGATCGTCTCAGGGAACAGTGGTTGTTTAAGTGGAATGTAATCATTTTTGTCCGATAATTGCCTGTTCCCCTCCCACAGATATTGGAAATGATCCATTATCACGAAATGATCCATTATCACGATAGCGCCGCCTTTGTCCGCTGGCTTTATGATGATTTGCTTATTACCTCGCAATGTTTCTAATGCTTCATTTCAGCTTTTGATAGATTAGGATGAATTTTATCAAGTTTGAATTTCCGATCAAAGTCCGAAAGATCCCTCTGGATGATTTTATTTATGGTTATTGAAATTTGAGAATTTGAGTCGCCCAAAATAAGCCACTTGTGCCTTACCGTCAAACTCCAGTTTTTCAGTT
>JABWDL010001450.1:0-10550 GCA_015343265.1 Pao palembangensis | reverse complement strand
CTTAGTCAGCTAGATGTCTGTGTAGATTCTCACTCATCCAGGTCATAGTTATCCAGAATTAGATCTCTCTGTGTCAACTGCCAAAGAGTTTTTTCAATCTAATATCGGTGAGCATGTGTCCAAGGTAACCGTCGGGCTGTCATAAACGTTACTCTTGCACTCGTTTTGACGATTGTGAAACAGGTTTGTAGTGTTAAAAAGTCCCAGCCAGCAGAAGATGGATGGATGGATGGATGGATGGATGGATGGACTTCCATGAGATGTCTGGGCTGGCCGGGACTTTTTAACACCACAAATGTGTTTCAAAATTGTTTGAGTGCAAGAGTAACGTTTATGACAGCCTGACGGTTACCTTGGACACATGCTCACCGATATAGTTTACAAGAAAAAAAAAATCACAATACAAAGAATTTGCTCCGAACTGAGAGCCATTCCACAATACAGGGCTGAGAATGCTGTTTAATAAACTTTCAAGGGTGTAAATAAATCGGTAACACTCACAGAGCTACCTCCTCTCATGTTTTTTCTCATGGGTGGCCCTAATCCTCTTCCATAGTTGCTGGTGGCTGAGCCACGTGTTTGTTTAGATCGAGAGGAGAGATGCAAAAGGAAAATATTCAAAAGTTCATCCAACAGAATAACAGCTGACAGAGCTCTGGGTCAGAGACCAGTCACTGGTGAAATCAGGTCCCGTTACCTCACATGGTCAGTGAGGAGGGCCCCTGGATGACAGGATTTTCATTCCTTATACTGTGTGGTGGTTACCAGCAACTCATATCACTTGTTATGGTCCACTCCATTCAGCACTGTTCCATACAAAATCACGAGTCGTGCTATTATCAGCTTTTGACTCCTTATTATGTTTCTGTTCTCATATTTTGACTTTTTACTGCATATATCATCTGGCCCTTCACCTTTCATTCTGTAATTTCATTATAAGCACAGTTATAAAACATAGAAAAATGTTCCATTTCTTAACATGAGTCATATGCTGAATCATAAAAGTAAGCTAGAAGTTATGATTACACACACACACGGCCTAAATTATTATCTTATTAAGAGCTGAGAAAAAAAAAGAGAGGAGGTAGCTCTGTGAGTATTACCGATTTATTTACACCCTTGAAAGTTTATTAAACAGCATTCTCAGCCCTGTATTGTGGAATGGCTCTTAGTTCGGAGCAAATTCTTTGTATTGTGATTTTTTTTTTTAATTTTTTTTTTTCCTTGTAAACTATATCAGTGAGCATGTGTCCAAGGTAACCGTCGAGCTGTCATAAACGTTACTCTTGCACTCAAACAATTTTGAAACACATTGTGGTTAAAAAGTCCCAGCCAGCCCAGACTCACACACTCGCACCTGTGGTCAATTTAGACTGATCAGTTCACCTAACCAGCATGTCTTTGGGAGGAAACCAGAGTGCCCAGAAAAAAATCCACGCATGCACAGGGAGAGCATGCAAATTCTGCACTGAAAGACCAGAGCTGAGATTGGAACCCCAAACCTTTTTGCTGTGAGACAGTTGTGCTAATCACTGCACCACTGTGCCACAACAACCACCAATTCCATAGAACTCCTTCTGCTACAGGAAAACATCAGTGGGTCACGTTGTGTCTGATTAAACTGATATCTGTAATCCTGTGGAACCCTTCCATGAGATGTCTGGGCTGGCTGGGACTTTTTAACACTACAAACCTGCTTCACAATCGTCAAAACGAGTGCAAGAGTAACGTTTATGACAGCCCGACGGTTACCTTGGACACATGAGCACCAATATTAGATTAAAAGAAACCCATTGGTCAAAAAAAGATAAAAAAGAAAAAAAAAATCCCAACACAAAGAATTTGCTCCTAACTGAGAGCCATTCCACAACATGAGTGACGTGAGGGCTGAGAATGTTATTAAATAATCTATCGAGGGTGCAACTAAACCTGTAACGCTCAGAGAAGTTCCAATCAGGGCTTCATCAGACAGCTAATCGGGGCAGATCTTCCTCTCCCGGCAGTCTGCAGGCTTAGAGAGCAGCAGGAAGTCGGCCTTATTTGGAATGGTTCATGTTACCGTGGTAACTGACTTAGTGTTACGGTGAGTTTGCCTTAAATCACAACAAATTAACCCAGAGGTTTATCTAAACCAGCTTTCTGAAACGGCCCCTGTTCTTCCACACTGCTGTGAAGATCAGTTCTCACCAGAGTTGAACAGACTCAGCTGACTCTGAGATCAAGGTTCCTTCAAGTCTCACCAGTGGAGACTTGAGACCAGCTTCAGGAAGAACCATGAGAAGGTTCTGTTGTTTACTCAGACAAAATTATCTGTTCAGCCCAGGAAAATGTGAACTGCTGCTGGTGTTTGCTGGAGCTGAGTGGCAGCGGCTGCCTGTGGAGAGTCCTAGCCTGGTGCTGTGACAACTGCTACAACCAGGACTGCAACATTCCAGCACCCACCGGGATCCTGCTGCATCAGGGCCACACACTGGCCCGGAAGGGTTCTACAGCACAGCTGGAGGACCTGCAGGACGCCACCAGAGTGTGGGTGGGAACCAAAGACCAGGAGAGATTCATGGAGACTGAGCACAGAGGAGCTGGGAGCTGGGAGGCCCTGCTGTTGGCCGTCTGGCAGCACCAGATGCTGAGAGGGGATCAGCGGAGCAGGTGAACCAGGGGCCTGGAGGCCCCAGAGGGAGGCCCTGCTGCACTGCCTGCAACAGCTGAGGGTGCTGTCGGAGCGAGCCTGGACATACCAGGATACCTCCCACTTTCTCCCATCACCAGAGACGATGGGGAGTCCCTCCTTCTTTGGCCCCGGAGGACAGTGACATGTTCAGGTCGGCGTTTCCAACCTTGGATGTTGCTTAGCAACGACGACGATTTATATATTCAATAGTAACACAGCCCAAACAGAGAGGCTAACAATGTTTTCATTCCTGATCTTTAGTTCTGCTTTTCTGGTTAAAGTCTAACCATCATGATGTGTGGTGATGTTCCAGCATCACCACACATCATGATCCAGCAGATCTGTTCATTTTGGTTGGATTTTGATCTCCTTTTTTTATTTTTTTATTTAACCTTTATTTAACCAGGTAAGTCCCACTGAGATTAACACTCTCTTTTTCAAGGGAGTCCTGGCCAAGACAGCAGCACAGGTCAACAACAGCACAAATACATGACACACACGTTTAACAATCATAATAAGTAGTTACCTAAAAACAGCTACAAACCACAGATTTCCTGAACACGTATTACTTTTGAAGGTGACTGTTTAGTAACGATCACGTTTGATTTCTGATCTATGGTTGCATTTCGTATTAGTTCAGCCCAGATGGTGGAAATGTTTTGATATGTTAGCATTCCACAATCTCGTTGTACCTGTTTTATTTTTCTAACTTGTGCAACGACAATAAAGGCGACTGGATGCAGTTTTCAGCTCCACACGAGCTCAGGACAGATGGACATGTTGGACCTGATGACAGAAATGTGAAGAAGTCAGCATGCATCAGCAGTTCTCCACCAGGACTGGCTCACATGGTGCTACCACAGAGGTCTCTGCTCCTGGCTTTGTTCTTAAAAGCTGATATCACTTCCTTCACATGGTCCATTTCTATTTTGTTGCAAGGCTTTTTCCAGCTTCAGTCTGATGGAGAACCAGAAACGTGATTGCTGGCTGCTACAGCTGGATGTTGGGCTGTTTGTCAGCATTTCACTAAATAATCTCATCAGTGTGGTCACAGTCAGCCTCACGAGGGGCTGGGGAGCCACCCAACATGGGCCTTGGTAAGGGGCTGGAGGGGGGTAGTGCCATGGTTGAGCCTGGGGCTGCAGAGGTGGGTCCTTGGGGGGGTCCAGGTCTAGAAGTGAGGCATCTGAATGGTTTGATGCAGGGGCCATTCTAGGGTCAGAAGGGTGCTGAGCACCAATGAACCCACCACAACCACCCACTCATTTTCCACACATAACAGAAAATTTGTTCATTTAACATTTATCTTAATGTTTTAATGTTTAATTGAAAAATAATTTTGGATAATCATTACGAGCTTTATGAGAAAAGAGCATCATATTTTAGGAAATCTGACTAGAAAGACGTGCACATCTTTGAAAAGTTTAATAAAAAATTTAATGCCACAAAGACGTTAAAACCTTATCATTTTAAAACTGGTTCAACTAACTCAAAAATCCTGAATTTCTGAGACCTTTGCAGAAGACCAGCTTTATTGTGACAGTTTACACAGACAGCTTCCTCTAACAAAACAAACACAGACCTTCTTCACTCAGCTGTTTCTGGAACCGTTAACTCTTGATCTCCACGGTAGCCACTGGACACCAGAGTCCGGAGACACATCAACAGCCTGTAAACCAGGCAGAGCTCGGTCTGTGAGTGCCTGTGGTTTAATCTCAGTATTTCTCTTTTCCTGACATTTACTCTTCTCCTTCTTCCACTCAATTCAAATGAACCTGAGTGGCCATTACTGTCAGAAACACAGTCTATAAAGCTCTTCTGAACGTGACACCTGTTATATCAACAGTCATCCTCCAGTTATTTACAAATGGCCACCTCTAACCTACCTGGTTGCACACCTGTGTGAACTTGTATAAATCAATTTAAGTGAGAACCTGATGTCACCACAGTCAGATTTACAAACATATAACTCTCTGACTATCTTATCCAATATTTGATTAGCAGCAGTTATGTTTAAGGGTTATTTTTAAATCTCATATCAGCATTCTTTACACATACAAACTGTAGTGCAAAACACACATTTAACTTGTTCTTACATTCACTTATGAATAAAGTCCACTCAGACATCGATAACGTGTTGGTAGAATTGTTCTCTGTCTTCTTTTAGTGTTAAAAGTGTTTAGATATGTATTCTTCCATTTTTAAAGTAATTCCAGGGGAATAAATAAGTTGCTGCTCTTCGTGCTAACTCTTGCTAACTGACCACAGTCCAGCAGCGTCCGGTCACTCTGCAGCTGCTGAACCATTAGAATCCTTGGCATCACCAGCGCCCCCTATCATGAGGCACGAGCACTGCGTGCCCCCGCTAGTGCCTTTTTTAGCCGCTTAATGATCGCTCAAACACGTTCTACACATAGTTGTTGACAAGAAACGCTCCATTATATATTATATACGTCAGCTAAACTATGAAAATTGACTTCATGTTGCGAGAGACAGCGATGCGGTCTCACTACAGCAGGTGAGGCTCAGTCAGCCGAGGGACTGCGCTGTCCACGGTGAGGCTCAGCCGGCCGGTGCCTCACTGCAGCTCTCACCGGAGTAGCTGAGCGCCGGTAAATGGGAAAATTCTGTTATTTTAATAACAAATCTAAAACTGGTGAAGGTAAATGGAAAATAACGTAACAGTACAGACCATTAGATAAATACATCTATCCATCCATTTTCTGTACCTGCTTTATCCAGCTTTGGGTTGCAGGGGTCTGCTGGAGCCTCTCCCAGCGTATATAAATACATTTAATGTCATTTTTCAGTGTTTTTCCTTTTCACCTGCCTTCCCTGACGGTTCGTCACTGATGCAGTCGCATTAATGTTTTCACACATACTGGTGGTGTACGGTGATGTGTCTTTTGGTTTTTCAGCTTGTACCCACGTTTGTTTTCACTCTGGTTCAATCGCCGCAGCACTGGCAAAGCTTCGCGTCTCCATGACGACTGACCGGAAAAAGACACCTGTAGCATCATGTTTAACTGTTACATGACTCCCGATTCTTAAAATTAGAATCTAAAGTAATGCTAAATTTTTAAACACAGAGCTACATATAGGCAGCACACAGGTAGGCTGGTTATTTGCTTATTTGTAGCAGCTGTTTTTGTTCCGGATCGCTGCAGCTCGACTGTAGCCGCTAACGGAGCTAACGGAGCTAAATGGGCTATGAGTGATAAACGGTGCCCGGACTCAAGTAACTTTACTCGCCGATTTGGTATCGGAATCAGAACAACTCTGAAAGGAAACAAGAGTGAGACAGCTTTGGAACAAGGAGGAACACTTGGTTTACAACAACTAACCGGACTGTCTGTGTGTATCGCGCTGGAAGACGGGCTGTGGTCCTGCAGAGCAGCGCAGGCAACGTTACAAAGGAGAAGGATGTTGAGGAGAGGATGGTACCATTAGGCGGGGGTGCTTTGATTTTTATATTTAAAATACAAAATTAAACCAAACTATGGATTATTGGACATTATCTAAGCCTGACAAAGACGAACTAACATTTTAGAATTACAGCATTTCTTACTCCAGGTTTTAGGGGTGCTGAGTTTCAATTTAGGAGTGCTGAAGCCCCCCCAGAACAGAGGGGCTAGCCTCGCCCATGCCCATAGCCTTGATGTGTTGTTTGAAGACAGCAGGGCCCACCCTGGAGTTGGTCCTTTAATCCCATGTGTTCCTTTGTACCTTTCACTTCCAGTTTTAATAAGTGATTTTCTTCAAGTAGCAGTTTAATTCGATCAACCAGTTCCTGGTTTGCATTTCCAAGTTGTGATATGTCTCTTTTTCCCTTTCTCCTTTCATTTCTGCGGTAACATTTTCAAACTTATGATGGGAGCCTGTGTTGCTGCTTCCTTGGCTCTGTCTCCTTCTGGGGCTGATGTTGCCATTGTTCAGGGGAGGAGCAGCGGGCAGGGTCATTGTCAGTGAGCTGTTCCAATAATCCACAATTTTCAGATTTTGACCGGATGAGGGCATTTGCTCATTTTCCCACAGGCCTCTGGATCCAGTATGTACAATAATCTCGCCTTTCATCCTCCCATTTTTCCAATTTTGTCATAGGTTTTTCCTTTTTCATTTCTGCCAGTGCTCTTGTTATGTGGGCTTCAGCCTTGTTGGTTGTTTTGGTTAAGTCTTCCGTCATTGTGCTGTTGGTTTGCTTGATTGTTGGAATTCGGTCACTGTCACGTTTTACAGTTTCACTTTTTTCCTCTTAGTCTGGATTTTATGAACCAGTTCTGATTTTCTCACCAGTTTCCCCAGTCAAAACAGCAGCAGCAACACACATCTTAGATTTTTCACATGTAACACAGTTACAACAGTTCTGTCCTTTTCCCAGCAGAATCTTAGCCAAAGCACCTTTTGGTTCTTTTTCCAGATGCAACAGAGCTAAAACAGTTGTTGCAGCATCTCAACCAGCATCAGATGAACTACGCTTCTTTGTTTTTCCCAGTGCAACACAGTCAAGAACACTTCTCAGCCAGGAGACCACGAAACAGATTTCCAGCTAACACAAAGACCTTCAGGTTTGCTCCCAAGAACTTCAACAAACTTTCAGCTTTATCCTTCCACAAGCATGTCTCTCTGGAGACCTCAGTCTCCCCCAGCAGTGAGTCAGTGCTCAGACTTCTTAACACAATTCCTCCAGTGGCAGCTATTAAACAACACAACCATACAGGACAAACAGACCCCTTCGGGGTTGATTCACCACCACCTTCTTGGGGTACCTTTATGGGGTTCAAATGGTCCTTTGTCCATTTTTAGTTTTGCAGAGCGCTCCCACTTGTCACCAATGTGCCCACACTCAGCTTTGACTTAGCAATGTTCAGTGTGCAGATTTTAAAAGGTCTGCTTACCATTCTTTCTGTCTTGGGGCCCAGTTGAGTGCGGGTCCCCCAGCTGGCGACAGAGCGCTGTGTCGGGGGACTGGGCCTCTCCCAGGGCGCATCCTCACAGAGAGCCTCCTCTTCCTCCTCTCACCATTTGTTGCAATGATGTTTTCCAGCTTCAGTCCGATAGACAATCAGAAGGCACCTGCTGCGTATTTGTGTCAAAAAAGACGCAGAGCACCAGAGGTTGTCTTTTTCCAAAAAATGTTGCCCAGAATTTATTGAAGAAGAATATATCAGCCAAATGGAATCAGAAGAACAAAGAGGCAAAAATATAGTGGTGAATCAAAACCCAAGCAGGTCAGTCGACTGGTCCAGAAGTCGTCGTCGCCCGCCTCCGGTCTCCAGAGGTGTCCCCAAAATGCTCGGCCAAGACTAAGACACCTCTCCGGACTTGGTATGACACCTTCTGACTCCGACACCTTCTTTTGTCTGTACTCCTCAGAGATCTACTGCGTAACAAAGCATACAGTCAGGTTTGTTTGGTCCTGAAACAAATGGTGTCTGTTTTCCGATCCCTCAAGGACACGGAGCACAAGGGCCCCAGATAACGTGAGGAGGTCCAGCTGACCTGCTAGGAAATCAGAGACAGAACAGAATGGACCAGACTATCTGTATATCACGCACCTTGTTGCTCAAACTCAGTATGAGCTGTATAACACACACTTTACCATCTAAAGCTTAGCAGGAGTTGTCACCTGTTTATCATGATTCAGCAAACTGTCAGCTGTTCTCACAATGACTTAATAAGAAGGTTATGATTAAGCTAAGCACACTAGCACATGATTATGCCGTTATGATGAACACAGTTGATATAAGTACATGGGGGGTCATAAGCTAATTAAATGATGAGTGTTTTGGCTCATTTATCCCTGTTGAGCCATATGTTTGTTGATGTGGTTTATTCATCCAACAGAATCAAACCTGACAGAGCTCTGGGTCCAAGACCAGTCACCGATGAAGTCAGATCGGGTCCTGTCGCCTCACACGGTCAGTGAGGAAGGCCCCCTGGCTGACAGTATTTTCATTCTTTATAATGTGTGGTGGTTACCAGCAACTCATATCACTGGTTTTGGTCCACTCAGCACTGTTCCTTACAAAAAAACATGTGTCAAGTTATTATCAGCTTTTGACTCATTATGTTCTTGTTCTCATATGTTGACTACTGCATATACCATCTGGCCCTGCACTTTTCATTCTGTAATTTCATTATATGCACAGTTATAAAACATAGAAAAATGTGTTTCTTAAAATGAGTCATATACTGAATCAAAGAAGTAAGCTAGAATGTATCATCACACACACACATGGCCTAAATTATTAGCTGATTAAGGCTGAAGCTTGAGGATGAAACTTTGGCAATTTAAGGTTTTAACTGTAACATTAAATGTCCTTCTTTAATTTGTTATACCCTTTCTCCTATCTCTAGGTGGGGTGGCAGCAGCTGAGTAAATGTCATTGCAATTCTGCAATTTTATTCTGTGAATTTTTATTCAAATGAATGTAGTAAGAGACATTTAATTCCATAATGCATGACTTTACAGCTACAGCTCATGAGCAACTGCCATTAATTGTCAGCTCTGTGGTTTCCAGTCAACAACATTCCCTCTCGGAACTCATCCCAGTGAACAAGTCATGTATGATGCAATCTGGCAGTAGCGGGCCATCAGGGCCAGCAACGCCTCCTGTGCTAGCCCAAACTTTTTTTTTTTTTTTTTTTGTTTTTGTAAATACTTAAATAAAATTATTATTCCTAGTCGTTCTGTTCATGTCATATTATATACACTTGGTGGTGCTGTTTTCAGTGTTGTATATTGTGGTAGAGTTTTTATCCAATCATATTTCAGCTAGCTTGTGTTGCCAGGTTCTCTGAAATCTGCCTAGGTACCTTCTGAATCAACAGCAGGTTTTAGGGTTAGACCACTCTAAGTGAATGGAAACAGTCAGCGTCGATAGCCAATCAGATCTCGGGACTGCGACACCAAGGCCAGCTGGAAGGTCTTACTCTGAACTGGACAGGACTGGACTGTTCGTGTCCTCTGATTGGATAAGCTCACTCGTGAGAGCCGGCACTTGGAACTAACTCTGAGCTAATCTTGGAGAACCAGCTACGGACAGCTAACGCTTTATTTATTTATGTTTTTAACCCAAGATGGCTGAAGGAGAAGAGATCGATTTGGTTGCGAATATACTAGCCACTCCATTTTCAATACGGACCTTTCACGGTAAACTGGATCTTGTGAGAAGAGCTAGCTCCGCTAGCTAGCTAGCGGCTAGCTTTGTTTTCAAATAAGAAGGCGCTGTGGAGGAGGTCCGTGTTGGTCAGCGCAAGCATTTTATTTTTATTTTTAATATGTATTTTGTCATTTTATTCCGTTAGTATTAAATCAGTGGTAACGTAGTAATGGAATAAGTGGACAAAATACTAAAATATCTAAACTTATAAACATCTGCAATTTATAATGTAAATAACATTACGTGGCGCGTTGGCGAAGCTGTGACTGAAGTCACAATGAGATGATCAGTTGTTTTGCTTTTGTATATTCTCAAAAACAAATGCAAATTATCTGTTTACTTTGATTTTCAATAAAGTCGTTATTTTCAATAAAGTCGTTATCGTCTCGGTGTTTTAGGCGTAAACAGCAACAATGCGCAGTTTATTAGACAAACTTGTTAAGTTCACATAGTTTTCGTGACTAATCTCTTAAAATCATGTTTTATCTTTGAGTTTTGAAACATCTGTGATCTATAGTTTCCTACTCTTGGTTGTGAATGTGAGGTTATTGATTTTAAATGAATTGTAGTGTAGCTGACTAGCCTATATTAAGGTGATGTAATGTGTATCTGTGATTCTGGGTGGATTCTCGAGCCGTGCTATCATACTGGTGTCCAAAGTAGATCTCGCTGTGTCAACTGGACTGAAAGGTTTCCTTGAAAACGTTTCGCCCTCT
>JABWDL010001438.1:0-12645 GCA_015343265.1 Pao palembangensis | reverse complement strand
CCATGACGAGTGCATACCCTTGTTTCCTTAAAGACATACAAAGACACAGCCAATCACAGTCGGTCAGTAAAGTCAGGGTGGGGTGGAGGGAAGGACAAGACTCTTTTCATTTAGCATGGCAACACGATGGCATTGGCAGTTGTTCTGTATCTGATACATTTGATCGTATTATAGCTCTTAGAGAGAACTCCCATTTTTAAAAAAAACAAAAATATGTTGATTAAATGATCTGTAGGTTTGTTTTTTCTGTTCCTTCAGGTGAGACGGCTGTTCTGAAGGTTGGAAAAGACAGAGATTTTATAGCAGCTATTGGTGAAAATGTAACTTTGGAGTGTTTCATCAAATATGATGAAAGTATTAGTGGTACTAACAAAAAGTGGGCAACTTACCAAAGCTGGTGTCGAGCTTCTATAGAAAGTGGAAAGGTTTCTGACAAATTTGAGAAAACTCCACGTTTTGCCCTGGAAATAAAGAAAGGTCGAAATCACCTGACGATCTCCAATTTACAGCCATCAGACAAAAACAACATATTACTGCGCCAGCAGCTTTTCAGAAAACTTTGAATGTGAGGAGGGAATAACGATGTCATCATATTTTTGTCTCTTGATATTTAGCCATGAGCGATGTCATGCAGCAAGAGACACACGAGGTAAACCCATTATTGATTGAATTACTGCGATAAGATTCTTTAAAGTATTTAATTGACGCATCATAGAGGGTTCAAATTTGAAAATCGCGGTCTTTGACCTGAATCAGTCAGAAGGTGCTGTTATGCCGAACTGTACCGTGCATGGTAGGACCATTGACGAAGACCATAGTGTTTACTCTCTGAGAACCTCTGGCAAACTTGATCCGGGAGTCCTTTACAAGTGGAAAAACAACACTTGTTTCTACAGTTTGCCAGCAACAGCCAGCCTGTCCATTGTGCTGTTGAAACATTCTGACGCCTTCTGTCCAACGAAGCACCCGAGTGAGAAAAGAAAGGTGAAAGGTGGCTTCATATAACTAAATAAACGTATGACCGGACATCATCTACTGTCATCTAATATCATCTACTTTCGACTTTTGTCAGTTTGTGGTTACTGACGGGGTGCTAAACACGTCAATGGATGACACTTCTCCTCTCTGCACGCTTTTTTTAAATTGAAACACAGGTTCAGCTGGTGTCATGTGCAGCACTGATTAGAGTGGTGGAATAAAGCAGTTTACCAGGTAAACGGGATGTATGAGTGAGAACCTGCAGGCCGACTAGGAAAATTGCAATTAAGAATTATAACAAGCTGTCCACACCAGAGGCCCTTAAGTCTGCCAAGCAACCCACGACAGAGATAAGAAGAAGCCAGGAGCGTAAACAGGGTCTGCTCCACTGATCTCAGTGGAAGGGTCACACCCTGAAACATATAGGGAAAAGAGGCGTCACGCCAAATGGCTGGTGGATATGAAAGAGGAGTACAGCAGTGTCCCTGAGTGAGAACCAGCCACCTGATACAATCCACACAAGCTTCCGTAAAGTCTCAAGAACAACTGAACGAGTGGCTAATTGATGAGATCCATCCTGGGTGGTTAACCCAGTGCAAACGGATGACCGTGCTAAGATCCTGTGGATGTTTCTGACACAGACTGACAAACAGGTAATGTTGAACCATTTGAATTTTGTGAAAGAGGAGCGCAGGGGGGTCATGATAGATGTGGCATTAGAAACAAAGAATATGAGGAATATCTGTCCAAGACAATACCTGGAGAGGATGTGGGGAAATGTGAAGGACATCAGTGATCCAAGTTAGCGTTCTGACGTTTTCTGTTTCAGGCTTCTTCATCTCAAGTTCTGATTCTGAGACTGTGGAGATTGAGGAGGGTGAAAACGTCACGCTGGTCTGCTCCACTGTTTCCACACAACGAGCAACAGGGGAGTGGCTCAGAGTGGTCCACAGAACCAAACCCAGCTGCATCTCATCAATGTACTTACCTGAAAGCGAAGCTGCAAACTGCCCTGGATTAATTAGTAGTAAATTTAAAATGACTTCCAACATCGCCACTGTTTTTCTGCAAATCGCCCATGCAGATTTATTTGATTCTGGACTATATTTTTGTGGATTTTACATAAGTAAGAATACAGCCATTTCTACGGTGACGCTTTTAAATGTTTCAGGATAAGTTTATCGATTTTTTTTGTTGTTGTTTTTTCTAAAATGTGAAGAGTAATATAATGGTAACTTTTTTTAATTTTTAATTGTTAAAGATGGTGAGATAACTGATCCCAACAATCAAAGTAAGTTTTTTAAGATATTGTCTTCGCAGGCTTCTTCGTAGCAAGCAATTTTACTCAAAAACATTTAAAAGGCCTTTTTCAGTTTATTGAATTTTTTCAGACACTGACATCGAAATTAACATTATTTTGGGTGGTCTTTGTGTTCTCCTCGCTATAATCACCATTGCTCTGGTATTTAAAGTTAAAAAACTTTAAAGTTAAAAACAAGACTGGTATGTTCCACCTTTTTCATTTTATAGTACAAGGCATAATAATCTCTTATAACGATGTCATCATATTTTTGTCTCTTGATATTTAGCCATGAGCGATGTCATGCAGCAAGAGACACACGAGGTAAACCCATTATTGATTGAATTACTGCGATAATATTCTTTAAAGTATTTAATTGACGCATCAAATTAGGTTTTTAGAGATGTATATCAGTTATGTTAGTTTATAACTATTAATGCAGTTGTCACTTGTGTGTGTGTGTGTGTGTGTGTGTGT
Source organism: Pao palembangensis (assembly GCA_015343265.1). Classification (NCBI taxonomy): domain Eukaryota; kingdom Metazoa; phylum Chordata; class Actinopteri; order Tetraodontiformes; family Tetraodontidae; genus Pao; species Pao palembangensis. The sequence continues at coordinate 9,890 of JABWDL010001438.1, read as the reverse complement.
ATGGGAGATGCTGAGGCTTAAGTCCTGGGGAAAACAGGCGTAATAGATTGAGCTGATGACTGGGGAGAGCAACCGATGTAGCGGATTGCCTTGATTTTAAATACCAAGCGCAGGTATCTTGGTAGCTTGCAAACTGTACTTGGGCACCATTTGATGATTTTTCACAAGAGTGCGAGAATGAAAGGACAGAGAACATATGTTTTAACACAACTAAGGCAGTAACTGCTCCTAGAGGTGGGCTTTGGTTTTACTTTTAGGCCTTCCTCTGTGGTAAGGTCCTTTTCACAGTAATCTAACAAAGCTGTTTCTTAATTCACAGTGTGCAGGCATGTTCTTGTGAACTTCTGGAGTTCATATTTGAGGTCGATACTTTAAAGGACACATTTTCCTCCCTTTTAATATTATTAATAACAACAGCTTACAATAATGATGTCATTTTACAGACAGCATTTAGATCACGTGTTAAACTCAAGGCCTGCGGGCCAGATGTGGCCCGCCATGTCATTTGATGTGGCCCGCGACAACTTAAAAGGTCTGATTGTCTTAAAATGAGTGAAAACAGGGCATTGACCATAAACTACATCTCCCGGCATCCCGCCGGGTTGCAGGATATTGATGTGGAAGATTTTGTTCAAAAAGCACTCTGGATAACGTGAATTAAAAATTCACAAACTCTGATCTGGAAGGGACGACATATATTGTGCAATATGGAGACAACAAACTTTAGCACAGATTGTACATCACAAAAGTGTCTCTCCGAAGGGAGAATTCTCTCAGAATATATATCACATTCGAGCCTTCCTTCACCCGTGAAATTCATAGCCTGATTGAACAATTATTCCTGCCTACGCATGTTTGTGTCTTTTTCTGTCCAGTTGACCATGCATCTCTCCTTACTCTGAGCCGCATGACATCGGCCATCTGTTGTTGTCTATATAATAAACTAAGCATAGCTCTGAAATTCAGAGAATTTCCTTGTCACTATCCACGTCAAAGCAATTTTCAACAGATAGAATTAAGAAATACAAATGATAGCAAAATGTCCAGGAAGAGAAAAGGTGATGCAGATGAAGGTTGTGTCAAGAAAGATGGGAAGGCGAATACATGTTTGTGCAAAACCGATTTGGACAAAAACCGATATGTGTTTTGTTTTTTGAGGCAGTGTTGGTGAAACGAAACGAAAGGCACAACAAAAAACGCTGCGGCAGATTTATTGTGGTTGAAAGAAAATTGCCAGAGCTTCAAAGTCTTTTGCAGACGGTGCCTTTTTGAAGCAGTGCATGTTGAAGGCCTGTGAGCAGAAGCATGCATCACTGATGACAACCTTCACGCTGTCCTACGGATCGCCTCCGCACAAGACCTAAAACCAGACACTGCCACACGGGTCAAGTAAAAAGGTGTCAGACATCCGACCACAAAACGCACTGGTAAACATTTTTAAAAACTTAATTAAAATATAATGAGAAAAAATAAGAAAAAGTTAATAATATTTAAACTGTATACAATTTAATGATTGGGCTTGCCTTTTGTTTTGTTTTTGTTATTTTAAGACCGTGATCAATGGATGAGGATGGTGGAGAAGGGATCCACTTGGTGTGTTTAAGGACAGGCAGCAACTTATCAACTTCACCTAAAAACTTGACCAGTACCAATATATCAATATAGTTGTGAATTGAGGTAACCCTGATTTTGTTATTTTGAGTTTATTACATATACTATTTTATATGCAAAACAATGTATTTAGTGTTTAAATACCTGTGTGGAAGTTATTAGTGCGACTAACGGTGAATTTATCTCGTCCCAGGGTCGCCTGGTCCCGTGTAGGGATTAATTTTTTGTTCTTCGATCAGCCGCGGTGGATCCCGGCTTCTCGCCCAGCCGTTTGCCTGGCCGTCCTTAGTTGTTTTTGTCAACAACTCTCTCTGGTGGAGAGCTTTTTGTTATCATTGACTGTTTGAAATTAAAAGCCTTTTAATTTTGGCTCGCGTTGTATGTCTGCTTCTGGGCCCCATCCTTGCTGGAACTTAACACTATGCAAATGCTTTTAATAATATTTGTAATTTGAAAATGTAATAAATTCAGAGGTATTTACCATTAAAGAGTAGTTACCTTTATTTTACATTGCATTTACTTAAGTTATACTGTCTTACCATTTCATACGGCCCTTTGAGGGCAACCCTTATGCTAATGAGGTCCTCGGTGAAAATGACATTTGACACCCTTGGTTTACATTGTCAGTCCAGCCCACTCCTCGTGACGTAGACCTCTTTGACTACAGAGTTCAGTTCCTCTATGGGTTTAGTCTTTGTTACAGCACAATGACCAACATCGTTCTAACAGCTTTACTCTCGACTTTCAGTAGGTTTAAGTATTTTCTTCAAATTTTCACTGCAAATTTGGATCTGTCTTTTTACGAATTGAATTATGATGTTTCCTTGCTCTTTTCTTCTTTTCTCAGTCTCCTTCTCGGGTTCTGTTTTTGAAACTCTGAGTGTTCATTGCGGTGATAATGTCACTCTGCAGTGTGCCAACTTCACAAGGTTTCCGTCACATGTTTTCTGGTTCAAACTGACCAACAGACACAACGCCAGCAGCATCGCCAACATGAAGAGCTCCGATACTAAAGTCACACTCCATGATGGGTTCCAAAGTGGAAAATTCAACATGTCGTCCGACTCGGTGACCCTAAACCTCACAATCAAACAAGTGAATTCCTCTGACTCTGGGTTGTACTTTTGTGGATTTAAGTCACAAGATAACGCAGTAATCCAGAGTGCAACATCTTTAATAGTGGAAGGTAAGATTGCTTTAAGTCTCAACACATGTCAAAATTAAAAATAAAAAAACTCTTTTAATTCAATCACCTCTCTTGTAGAAGATACTAAGGCAGGAGTAACAGTGATGCTTCTGATTGTTGGTGCTCTGATAACTGTCCTGATTGGAGTCGTCGCTGTTCTAGCTGTCAGAATCAGGAAGCTTCAGAAAGGTGCTTAGAATCATTTACACTGATACGCCCTGTATTTTTAAACGTTTTTAAAACTTTGTATTTTCTTTCATTCCCTCATAAAGACATAGCTGACAGGACAAATGAGGTAATTTAACTTCTTTTATTTATTTATTTTTCGCAATTTTTAAATGCTGTCTGCTTAAACTGGGTCATAATTTAAAACTAAATCTTGCTGACCAAATGTGAAAAATGTACTTCTTAGCGCATCTTCACGCTGTAGCAATGGTCATATGTTGCTCAACTTCCAAAGCTGATACATCTGAAGATCTACTGTAGAAGCTTGTTGCTTACAGGTGCACCTGTTCAGACATGTCACTTTAGAACAGCATCGGTGGTTTTGCTAAATTTAGCCGTAAGTACTTTATTATTACCACAGAAAATGGAAATTCCTTTTTTTAATGCGCAAGATATGTGCAGTACAGACAAAAGATAACCATGCATACTTATTAAGGTGACAGAGTGAGTAAAGTCATTATTATAAGTCTCAACCTTGCTCATGGTTACCTCGGCAGTGCATTTAGAAGGTCCCAGCACCTCTGCAGCCAACAAGGACTTGAACCAAAGACCCTCCAACTCCCAATCTGGTTCCAGTACAGACTGGGCTACGCCCACAGTCCGTTTTAACTCTCGGATTTGTTTTTTCCCAGGACCTGGGCTCTGACGTCCAGAACTATGCATTGTTAGATTTTCAAGAAGCAAAGAGAAGAAGGAGGACTCCACCAGAGAACCAGCTAGAGTCGAACGTTGTGTACGCGACCACCAGATGAAGTGTGGTACAGTCTCTCCAAAGATGTAGCTCTGCTGAAATTTGCACATTTCAAATGAGTCGTTGGTGTCAGACTTACCACAACTGAGGTCTCAGCTGCAGGAGGTTTGACTTTTACCTCTGTGTATTGACCATCTACAACAAAGACCTTGAAAAAAAAGATAAATATTTCAGTTTTTATGTATGTGTATATTTAAAAAAAAGGATGACCTCTAGAGGCAAAAGAAAACATCTTTCAAGAGGTCACAGGTTGCTTCCACATGATATTTCAGATTGTGCATTCTGTATACTTGCTGTGGCTTCAGGTATGCTACTGTACTACTACCATTAGGAACAATGACAATAATAAACAAGTTTTTATCTTTAACCCTCATGTTACATGTTACAGTCATATTACATAGTAGCTACAATAAAAATTAAGACCTCTATACGTGTTCTGCGTAGGTTATAGGCTTTTAAAGTGTGCAATATCAGCTCAACACTAACCCCTAACCCAAAAAACAGACAAGAGGGATTTTTTTTACACCTCTTAATTGACCTCAGAGCAGCTACATTGCAGATGTTGACATGACATCCTGCAGAAAGCAAAAGTTGAGGCTTTCCCGCCTCCAAGGTATGGTTGATATGGTCAAGGGTACTTGCTGCTTTGCCTGGTTTGTCTACACGTGAAGAAAAAAACAGGTAGATTTATTTAAAATCACTTCAATTTCTTTGATTCGATGTGTTTGAGTGACACACGGGAGCCAGACCTAAAGAATATTCTGAAACCAGCTTTAGTTCAACTTTAATTACAGATTATTTTACTTCAACTGACTCGTTACTGTCTGGAACAGCAGCTCATTCACCACGACAGTGATAGAAATCTGCTCTCCTAGCCGCCTGCGTCAACCACATGCAGCAGTTGCACGCTGCAGGCTTGAGAACAAAACCATCTGAGAGCATAAAAGGCGTAGACGTGATGCAGCAGCATCGCTGTAGAATATTTAAAACCAAGCTTGCTGTGACATGAGCCTATGACAAATCAGCTCAATTCCCAGCTGCATCTAAAGGCCCTTAGTAAAGCCAGAACAGCTTACTACACTTCATTAATAGAAGTAAACAAGAACAACCTGCGTTTTCTGTTTAGCACCATAGCCAGGTTGACAAAGAATCACAGCTCCACTGAGCCTTCTATTCCTGCAGCTCTTAGCAGTGAAGATGTTTTGAGTTTCTTTACCAATAAAATCATTCAAAACCTTAGAGCTGATGTGCTGCCATTGTTAATAACCACGTCTAGTCCTGATCCACCTCTGGACAGCTTCCTGCCCATAGACCTCCCTGAGCTGACCTCCAGCATTAATGGATCTAAACCAACCACGTCTCCTGAACCCCATCCCAACTAAGCTTTTCAAGGATGTCTTTCCTCAATATTAGATCAGAGCAATGTATCTTTGACCACAGGTTATGTACCTCAGGCATTTAAAACTGCTGTTATCAGACCTCTACTTAAAAAACCTTCACGTGACCCAGGCGCCTTAGCAAACTACAGACTGATATCCAACCTCCCAGTCATCTCTAAGATACTTGAGAGGCTGGTTGTGAGTCAGCTAACTGATCACCTAAACAGGAATAGTCTATTTGAAGAGTTTCAATCTGGTTTTAGTGCTCATCATAGCACAGAAACAACACGGTGAGCCAATAGAATAGAATAGAATAGAATAGAAATACTTTATTAATCCCAGACATGGGAAATTGACTTGTCCCAGCAGCCTCGTCAGTATTAACATATTTACAACATATTTACAGTATACAGTGTCAATATCAGTGCAAATGAGTGGTATTACTGTACATGCAATAAATAATTATGACAATGTGCCACATGAAAGTACTACTGGAGCCCATCACAGCACCAGGGCTGTGAGTCTCCGTCAGACGGACTTGTTGAACAGGGTTATTGCACTGGGCAGGAAAGATTTCCTGTATCTGTCTTTATGGCAGCGGAGCTGAATCAGTCTGTTTGAGAAGGAGCTCCGCTGCCTGTCCAGGAGTGGGTGGAGAGGGTGGTCCAGGTTATCTAGGATAGCTAACAGTTTGTTCAGCATCCTCCTCTCCACCACAGCTTCCAGGGTGTCCGGTTTGCAGCCAATCACAGAGCCAGCCTTTCTGATCAGTTTGTTCAGTCTGTTGGTGTTGCTGGCTCCGATGCTGCCTCCCCAGCAGACCACAGCGTAGAACAGTGCACTGGCGACAACAGACTGGTAGAAGATGTCCAACATCTTACTGCACACGCCGAAGGATCTCAGCTTCCTCAGGAAGTAGAGTCTGCTCATCCCCTTCTTGTACACAGCCTCGGTGTTGGTCTTCCAGTTCAGTTTGCTGCCTATGTGCACGCCCAGGTATTTGTAGTCCTCCACCACCTCGATGTCCTCTCCCAGGATGCTCAGGGGCTGTGTGGCCGTCCTCTTCTTCCTGAAGTCGATCACCATCTCCCTGGTCTTGGCCACGTTCAGCAGCAGGTGGTTCCTCCCAGACCACTCCACAAAGTCACTCACCAGTGTTCTGTACTCCTCCTCCTGTCCACCACTGATACACCCAACCACTGCAGAGTCATCAGAGAACTTCTGCAAGTGGGCCGACTCAGAGTTGTACTGAAAGTCTGAGGTGTACAGGGTGAACAGGAATGGAGACAGTACAGTCCCCTGCGGTGCTCCCACGTCACTCACCACCACATCAGACAGAGCAGCGCCAAGACGGACAAACTGCGGCCTGTCTGTCAGGTAGTCAGTAACCCAGGAGACCGTGGGTGAGTCAACCATCATCGTCTGCAGCTTCTCTCTCAGTAAAAGTGGCTGGATGGTGTTGAATGCACTGGAGAAATCAAAGAAGGTGATTCTCACTGTGCAGCCAGCACCATCCAGATGTGAGTGAGCCCTCTGCAGCAGGTAGATGACGGCATCCTCAACCCCCAAACGGGGCTGGTAAGCAAACTGCAGAGGGTCCAGAGAAGATCTTACCTGCGGATGAAGGTGGGCCAAGACGAGCCTCTCCAGAACCTTCATCACATGAGATGTGAGGGCTATTGGTCGGTAGTCTTTGGGGTCGCAGGGACCAGGCTTCTTGGGCACAGGAACCACACAGGAGGTCTTCCACAGTGTGGGCACCTTCTCCTGGGTCAGGCTCAGTTTGAAGAGGAGGCACAGGATAGTAGACAACTGGCTGGCACAGGTCTTCAGTACCTTAGGGCTGATGCCGTCAGGGCCTGCAGCTTTGCCTTGGTGGAGTCTCTCCAGCTGTCTCCTCACCTGGCCAGTAGTCACAGTTAGCAGGGGGGGAGGGTCCAGGGGGCTCACGGTGGAGTGGGGGGAGGGTAGAGGAGGAGGGTGGCTGGGTGTTTGGAGGCCAGAGTGTGCGGGGGAGGGGGACACAGCGGAGGGCTGTGAACTAAATCTGTTGAAGAAACAGTTCAGCTCATTAGCTCTGTCCGAACTGCTAACTGGCCGCCTGTCTTTGACATTGAAGCCAGTTATTTCCCTCATCCCAGTCCACACGTCTCTGGTGTTGTTCTGCTGGAGCTTGGCCTCCAGCTTCCTCCTGTAGGAGTCCTTAGCCCTCCTCAGTTCTGCCTTCAGGTCGTGCTGTATCCTTCTCATCTCCTCCTTGTCGCCCGACCTGAAGGCCTTCTTCTTCTGGTTGAGAAGAGCTTTCAGGTCACTGGTGATCCAGGGCTTGTTGTTGGGGAAGCAGCGTACAGTCCTGGCTGGCAGGGTGGTGTGTTCACAGAATTTGATGTATTCTGTGATGCAGTCAGTCATGCTGTTGATGTCCTCCCCATGTGGATCACAGAGCACGTCCCAGTCAGTAGACTCAAAGCAGTCCTGCAGTGCCTCCTGGGCCTCCTGATTCCACCTCCTGACTGTCCTTGTGGATGCAGGCTGCCGCTGGACAAGAGGAACGTACTTTGGTGTCAAAACAACCAGGTTGTGATCTGATCTTCCCAGTGGGGGAAGGGTGTCGGCACTGTATGCGTCCTTTGCATTAGCATACAGGAGGTCTATTGTTCTATTGTCTCTCGTGGGGCAGTTTACAAACTGGTAGAATGTTGGCAGAGTTTTGTCCAGTGTGACATGGTTAAAGTCACCAGTGATGGTTATGAAAGCGTTGGGGTGCAGGGTTTGCAGTTTTGACACGGTGGAGTGAATGGTCTCACACGCTGCCTCGGCATCAGCTGATGGGGGGATGTAAACAGCGATGACAATGGCGGAGGTGAGCTCCCTGGGCAGGAAGTATGGACGCATCCCAACACAAAGCAGTTCAATATCTGGGCTACAGAAACGTTCCTTTACGGTAACATGTCCCGGGTTGCACCACTTCTCATTGACAAACAGCGCAACCCCCCCTCCTTTCTTCTTACCGCTCCTCTCCACATCTCTGTCCGCCCCTATTGTTCTGAAGCCGGGTACAGTAGTTCAGGCCTCGGTCCAGGCAGTAGCACCGGTTTACACAGCGCGATCAGCTGGTCCCCTGTGTAAAAAACAACGCTCTCACTCCGTTCCGTGTGGTCCCCTGTTACGAGCAGTAACAGCAAGACCAAAATAAAACAGGCTAACCAGCAAGTATCCATTGCTGTTCAAAACTACACTCAACAGGTTAAAGAGTAAGTTGAGGTGTTAAAAGAGGAAAATTAACAAAAACACTACAAAAAGACGGGAGCTGCTGTAACAGGCTGCCACTCCATGCGGCGCCAGGTAAAAAAAAAAATAATGACCTCCTCATGGCATCAGATCTAGCTACAGTCAGTTCTCACAATTACAGGTAGAATAGGGTCATCAAACTTTTATTCTTTTCTATTCTTTTTTATTCTTTAGCATAGCTATGCTGCTATAGGCCTGCGCTGCTGGGGAAACAAATATGATCCACTGAGCAGTTCCCCACCTCAATACCAACCACCATCTCTACTTCCCCACTCCTCTCCTCCTTTTCTTTTCACTGGGATTATCAGTGTGTCCAGTCTTCCGCGCTGTTTTGGGTCTCTCTCCCCATCTTCTCTCTCTATATCTTTCTGCAGGTCTCCCATCTCCAGACACTCATGCCACACGGACCTCGGCCTCTGACGAACCCAGTGTCCACTGTCAGCACCTGCCTATGCTGTTCCCTTTCTTAATAAAACCTCCCTATACTGTTCTTCTTTTTAAAACAACCTGCTATGCTGTATTATGTATATATGTATTATATATATTATGTCTGATATGTTTGTAATTCTATTATTCTATTATGTTTGTTTTTCTATGATTTTATGATTATTCAATTCAATTCAATTTTTTTTATATAGGGCCTTTTACAATAAAATAGTCTCTAGGTGCTTTACAGAGGTAGAAACCCAGAGCCTGAACCCCCAGGTAAGCACAGTGGAAAGGAAAAACTCCCTTTTAACAGGAAGAAACCTTGAGCAGGACCAGGCTTACAAGGAGGAATTATATTTGTTTCTCTCTCTCTTTTATTCTTTCTGTCCTGTCTCCTTCTTCTTCTCCTCCTTTACCCAGCCGACTTTCAGTAGGATGGTTCCTCCTTGTAAGCCTGGTCCTGCTAAAGGTTTCTTCCTGTAAAAAGGGAGTTTTTCCTTGCCACTGCTAGGGGTTCAGGCTCTGGGTTTCTGCCTCTGTAAAGCACCTAGAGACAATTTTTTTCTAAAAGGCGTTTTAAAAATAAAACTGAATGTTACGGAATGTGCGGTGAGGACCCAAACACAGACACAAGCAGGGGCTCCAAGAACAAAAACAGACCGAGGTAATAAAGACGTTTATCTGTATTCTGATCTGTTCTCTCCAGTTTTGTGAGATGAGTAACTGAAGCCTCCTCCAGCTGCAGACTCAGGACAGAGATGTGACTTGTGCTTCGGTGTCTCTTCATCCAAAGACAAAACACGTCCGGCGTCCTCCACCAGAAGGACTGGACACGGATACTTTAGTGCTTCAATATGTGTATGAATGGTTTCACCTTTTTCCAGATGCTTTTTTGTATATGTTGAGCTTTTTATGGGAATGACAGTGTAAAAAAATGTGTGATTTCAAGAAATATGAATGTCGTTCATACTGTCAAAGATGTTCAAGGACTACAACAGTGGTGGTCCGAAGCATTCAG
>JABWDL010000148.1:22500-212441 GCA_015343265.1 Pao palembangensis | reverse complement strand
ATTTGTTATGTGAAAATTAAAAAATAAAACATATAACTTTAAAACACATTTTGCTGAGTAAAACCTGTACAACAATTTTAAGAATTAAAGGAAACCTAATATTGTTAAATAAGGAAAAACATGCACAAACAGTACAAAAAACAAACTGACATCCACAATGTACACAGACATGAAGATAGATAAAGAAATTGCATGACAAAACATGGAACATATATCTTAAAATTTTACGGTAAAATTGTCACTTAATTCCTGTTAGGAAATTTATGAAAACATCCTTAACCCTCAAATCATTATTGAATAGGGTCCCAAATTTTACTCTGCTGGTAATCATAGTTACTTAGGAATCAATGATCAATCGATCTAAACAACAGACATATTGGCGGCACACAGTATGAGCAGTAAGCCAACAATATGCAAACACACGTTCAACAGACAAATGTGTGGTGCACAACAGTAGGCTGAGTTTCTCTGTGGTCAATCTAATGCAACATGTGTATTCAGCAAATAACATTGTGACTAATGCACAATAAGTCACTAAATTACTGGGAAGAAAGATCATTTTCTGCAACCAATGGCCTAAACCCACACATCTCAAACTTGTATTTGTAAGAAATCTGGATTAGGATAAATTAGGCATTAGAACCTGTAAGGTAATGCAGAAATACTCTGGTACTTTGGTATTGGATTTTTCCTTTGACAGTTTGTATAGGTCAACTGGAAAACATCATCCACTTTATGAATAACCATTTGTCATTTGATAAAGATTATCATTGTAATATTTTTATAAGACTCATTTTCATCTGTAACGACATTTGATTAATTGATTATAGCAGAGCACTAAACATGTTCATAAAAGAAGAAAGTTGATATTGGAGACTGTTTCCTTCAATAGGTTTTGAGCTTAAATACTTTACTGAGCCTTGAGGTGGCGCTAGAGTACATTAAGAAGGAACCTTCTTCGGTCCTGAAGTCTTCCCAGTCTTTGCAGCCAAATGTTGGAAGACTGTGGACTGGAACAAATCCCTCATAACCCTGCCACCTGAAAAGACATATACAGTAAAATGAAATTGATGGTGTTTGGTCATATGTGGTCAAGAGGAGGCAGACCTAGGACTCATTGAGATCCACTTTTTTAGAGGAGTGTTTTTCCAGAGGAGCTAACTGGGAGGTAACTGGGAGAGGGTGGTCAAGGTTACCATACTAAAACTGGTACCCCCCATAACAAAGTCCCAGATAAGCAGATAAAACCAACAGATGAGAACAGCAGATGCCACTAAAGGCTGACAGCTAGGTCATACCTGTAGATGACACTATTAGGAGCGTAGGATCGTCCATCATGAGAGTTGGCCACGACTAAAAAGTTCTCTTCTCCAACTGTAAAGAACTCCCAATCCACAGCACTAAATACAACATTAGAATGCTCTCATTATCTTCAAATATGAACATTATTTCAGTGAACATCTGGGGGTACTTTGTGAACAGAAGCATTGAAGATTTTAGGGGGGGGTGTTAGACCAAAACAGTCTGAGAAACCATAAAGGGAATCCAGAGAATGATTATGTCTGTCAAAATGATGTCTACAAGAAAAAATGCAATGTATAATAATGACAAAGTGCTAAAGTTATTCATTTTATTGATACATTTATTTGTTGTTTTCTCTAAAAATTCCAATAATTCCCCGACTGCTTACGGAATATATGTCACCTGTGAGTGGGGATGTCCTGGAATGAGATAAAGGTTTGTGTCAATATGTTGAGTTCATAGACAGTTGAGTTGATGCTGTAAAGACTCGGGCCATGATCTGAAACCCTCTGACTATTTGCAACAACAAGGAAGAATCTTCCATCAATCTGAAACGTCTCCCAGTCTGTTGCTCCCACTGTCTGCAAAGAGAAAAGATGGATGAATTACATTCATTAAAACTTTATGAGTCTGGTAACCTTTGTCACAGTCTGAAGTAGAAGAGCTGAATTCTGTTCCTGTCATAAGTCTTTCTTGTGCCTTCACCTCCACACCTGTCACCCATGGCTAGACACTTGCTACTTTTATCATACAGACATGATGGAAAGAACATCTGCACAGCCCACAAGGCATCAATAGATATCCATGCATGACATCTCTCTCACCTGCTTAAACAAACAGTGTAAATAATGGTAGTTAATAATGGTCATTTTGGGGTCCAGGATTCATTTGTAATTATTATATGATTATTATCATGCCAATGCTCCACACAGGTATGTTCCCCTTTTAGCTGAAATTAATCAAACCCACACTATACAAAAATGGGCAAATTACAATCACTAGTAATAATCCAAGATATGAATGCAATTTAGTCAAGAGAGCCCTTGTTGAGCCAACTAAGATCACGAGGGGTTCAGACCTGAACTTCAATAACATTCATTCATTCATTCTTCATTAACATGCCAATGGTCCACAGGGCTATATTTTCAAGCTCTGCCCCCAGCAAGTTTAGAACTGAAGAAGCTTTCTGGAGAGAGGGCGAAACGTCTTCAAGGAAACCTCAGTCCAGCTGAACACAGAGATCTAACTTTGGAGAACTATGACCTGGATGAGTGAGAATCTACACAGACATCTTATTCATGCATTCATTTTTAGTAGTTTGGATTATTGTAATGGCATCTTTACAGGTCTTAACAAAAAATCAATTAGGCAGCTGCAGTTAATCCAGAATGCCAGAGTCCTTACAAACACAAGGAAACTGGACCATATTACACCGGTCATTAAATCATTATACTGGCTTCCTGTGAGTCGAAGGATAGAGTTTAAAATTTTACCGCTGGTCTACAAAACACTGAATGGCCTTGGACCAAAATACATACTTGATACTTGATTTGCTAGATCCCCACGAAGCATCCAGACCCCTCAGGTCCTCTGGAACTGGTTTGTTGTGTGTTCCAAGAACAAGAACCAAGCAGGGTGAAGCAGCATTCAGTTATTATGCTCCTCAACTGCGGAATAAACTACCTGAAGATTTGAGGTGTGCTCAAACTGTCAGCTCCTTTAAATCAGGGCTAAAAACACTATTGTTTACTACAGCATACTCCTAATTTAAACACTTATCTGTTGTACTCTACTGCTCTTACTTTTTACGCAATGTTTGACTTGTGCTTTTATTATTTTATTTGTGCTTGTATTTTTATTTTATATTTTAATTGACTTTTTATTGTTTTTAATTGTGTCTTGCTGCTTTTAATGTTTATGTAAAGCACTTTGAATTACCTTGTGCTGAATTGTGCTATATAAATAAATTTGCCTTGCTTTGCCTATCCCCTTTTAAAAGAGACACAACTGCAATTTTTATGTTAGTGAAAAGACCAAGGTAAAAAGGCCATAAAAGACTGACCGGGATATCCTGGAAGGGCTGAAAGGAGCCATCCAGCCAGACATAGATGGTGGAGCTAATGGTGGTGGTCCGACCATTGAACGTGTTCGCCACTACCAGGAAGTGATACACTCCAACTGAGAAGAACTCCCAGTCATAGGCCCCTGAGGTGGACAGGGTCTGGTTCTCCTCAAACAACTGACAGAGGATGAGAACCAACAAGATGAGGGAGAAATTAACAGAAAGATACAGATTCCAAGACAATGACACAGGTTCAAACATAACAGGTCAAATGTGGAGCCAGACAGTATATACAGTAAATGACTGAGCTGGTGAATTTTAACAGTGTTACCTCTGTTTGTGGGTTCCACCAGTAAATCACGCTGTGGATATTGTGGTTTGAGTCTCTGGCTGAAGGTACAAACACTTACTTAACATCACTGAGTCAATGAAAAGCACAATATCAACAAACTGTAAACACGTTTGTTATACCAAGTAATCACCTTGATGAGGAGTTATCTTTCCTCTAGAACACTGAAGGTCTATATAGAGATAGTTTATCTAATTGTAGTTTGTTAACTACATGTGGAATAAGGCAGGGTGAGGGTTGCAGGAAAGGGTATTCTATTCTATTCTATTGGAAAAAACAAATAGATCAGTCATAAATGTATGCAAAACTAAAAGTACTGTCTTTGGGTCATGACACAAATTGACTGGGGCACCTAAACTTGAGTGGGTGAACCCAGTCAACAGGTGGACAAGGCTGAATTCCTGGACTTTGTCCTTGAAAAGCATCAATCATAGACCATGCCTCTAAACACAAAGGCCAGCAAAAACAGTAGAGCTACTGCAGTCACAAGAAAGGGTTCCTCTTATGTACGTGCTAATATCCTGGGTCGATTCTGTAAATCACTTATGTTGTGTCACTTGGATTATCGTTCACGGTCATCGGTCATCTGGCAAACAATATTTGTGATTTTAGGCTCGAAAGAAATTTGATTTCATTTGATTGGATGATTAAATGATTTTATGTATACCTCGTCTGTGGTTGGCCACGACCAAGAAGCTGTGGTTGTGGATGTTGAACGCCTCCCAATCCAGGGCTGAATGTGTCTCCAGTGTTTGGTGATGCAGGAAACGACGTCGTTGAACATTCCACTGATAGATAACGGACAGTTCAGGCTCCACCTCCAGGGAATTTGCCACCACCATGAATACCTGAACAAGAAAAGTGTGACTAGACAATTCCACAGAAATTGTTACTGTGAGTCTCCTGCTCTCCAGTCCCTTCTGACCCATGCCAAGTCCAAACATAAACCCCCAACTCTCTTCAATACATATATATGTTCAGCCATCCCCCTTCCCCTTCCCACACTTATTAAAGAGGCTGTGAAATAGCATAGAACAAACTCATTTTAAAAACACTTATTTAGACTGCTTCAAAATAACTGATCGCATCGTGTGTGGGCTTGTTACAACCGGGAGACTTTAAAATGTATTTGTGTTAATTTTCGTGAGATTATGTCAAATAGTGTGGGAGAACAACAAGTTTAAAATGTAACACCCCCCCCCCCCCCCACACACACACACACACACGCACAAAAACACAGGAGTGACGTCACACAGCACCTGTCAGCTCCTAAACTGAGCAGGCCTGTGACCTCTGACCCTAAAACTGTGGTTGAATTAGACAGTTAAACACTAACCATTAGAACCAGAAGACATTCAAATATATGCAGGAGAAATTTGGTGAGATTATGTTAAACGATGAGGGAGAAACGACATGTTAAAACGAAGCTTTTCTCAGTTTGAAGAGATTTTTTCCAGCTGCAATTAATATGGGAGAAATGAGCCGACCTGTCAGCACTTTTGCTTGTTTTACAGAGCACTGAGCCTTAGTTTGAGTTTTTTTCTTGCAAACCTATTGTGTCAAACTTGCCCTTTTCATTGCTATTATACTTTTCATAAGTTTTTTTTTTAAAGGCTAAAATAAAGGCAAATACATTACATATTAATATAAATGAATACATAAACTATAAAACTGAACCTTGCTGTTAATGGTGAAGTGTTTCCAGGCTCGAGCCTCACGAGTGCTGATGTTCTGGTACAGCTGAAAAGATCCATTTCTCCATTTGTAAACACCTGACCCTTGCCAAGAGTCCCTGCAGAAACAGGCATGATTGTTCAAATGGAGACATGACAAGGTTGCTTCCATCATAGTTTAGGTTGGACAACCTGTTGGCTGCAGCCAAAAAGAGGCCTTCTGATGGGATGGAAAAAACCTCAATGTCAAACGTTTCTGAGGTGGTGTAGAGGTCCTGGTAGTCTTCCACATAATCAAGACGTTCAGTTTCTGCCCAAGACACATCAGCATGTTTAACGAGAGAGCAATCCAATATGGAACACTGAGACAAATACATTTTTTAATTCAACTTCTTTTTAGAATTAAAGTTGTTTCCCAGGAGAAGCTGGAGGAGTGGCTCCAGAAGATCCCAGGAATAACATCTGAGGTCTCTGTCCAGAACAGTGTAGACCGAGGAAGAGCTAAGCTACAGCACAGGACCCTCAAGCTCCTAGGCCTCTGATAGAGGAGCCAGGGAGGGCAGAGGGAGACCTCTTCACTGTTGACTCGACAGTTACTTTAGTCTCTATGTTTGTCTAAAACAAGTTGTGGCTTGATTGCCTGTATAAATAAAGGTTTAATTAGTAAAACATAATATGTGGAGCTCATGAACTACATTAATGACTTTAAGCAGCATTAAATTAAATTAGTGATGTTCTTCCTGCCGACACCTTTTGATCGATGATGTTTGTTGACTGCAAATGTATAAAAAAAAAAAAATAAATCTTGAAATGGAATCAAAATAGTTGTTTAATATGCACTTTGAGAATAATTCTAAAGTGTGGTCCTCACTCTGAAGCAGCGTTGTCCACATAAGACCATCGCAGATAAGTAAGTCTTTCCTCAGAACACTGAACCATAGCTGGCCCATTTCTGGTCCAGAACATGGAGGAGGGCTTCCCAGAGTCACTCTGGCCTTGGCTTCTACAACCAAAACACCAAAGGTCTTCAGTATTTTGGCAAAACACTTAACATCCTAACTGACATCAAACTTTTTCTATTTCCCATTAAAGTCTCTCTTTAAAGCACCATCTGTCTTCTTTGGTTCAAACTTTTATGTTGTTGTCCTCAAATGAGTGATCTCTGCCCCTAAGATGCAGGCGAACAGCTGAGTCCTGTCCTGTCTCTCCTGTGTTGGTGGTTGCTGAATGATTTAAGAGAGGGGTAATAGAAGGTGTCTGTCAGGCAGAGCTACCATCCTTAAACAGGGGGTGGGGGGCTGGGGCAGAACCTTTCATCCACAGCACAGTACTGACTTCTTGCTCCAAACAGGGAAACACCCATTGACACGTGGGTGTGATCACTCCACTCTCTCCTAGGTCATGTGACCCTAAGTATTGACCTGGAAGGGCTTTCTCTGGGCCTTTGGCTGGCTGATGAGCCTTAACGTCAGTTACTGAAGAAAGAAATGACAGACACCCAGTAGGAGCACAGAAACCTCCCATTAAACTGCTCAGAAATGAAGAAACATCCCCCAGTTGACTCTGCAACAGACTTGTCGACTATGAACTAGATGAATGACATATATAGACCCTCTTTCTTTGCTCTAAGGGTAGAAAAAATATGATTTAAAAGATTTTTATAGTTTTATTTAAATACAGCATTTAGTTGATAAGTTTCAGTCATCACATTAGACAATACATTAAAACGCATTCAATGGTGCTTTTAAAAAAATATGTCGCTGATGTGATTTATTACTCTTACAATTACAAAAAAGAAATGACATCACCAGTGTCAGCCACAACACACCCTTTCTCCAATGCACAGATTCATCCATTCATGCATTTAAGATGTCTCCTTACCATATGAGTAAGCATGTCCATGGTTGTTTGGGTGGACAGGTTTGGATTTTAGAACTTGGGGTATAGAGAGTTCAGCTAGGCTGGGGTCAGAGTTCGCACAGAGTCTAACAGTGGCATCTGAACCTGGAAGTAGAACCAGCTGTCGCAGTAAACCCTAATGAGAATGGATTCAATGAGAATCATCAAAAAGACCAGTTTGAATATCCTTAGTCATGATTCTGATTCCATACTCACAGAGAACCGTCCCTTTGACCTCCCTCTGCTTCCAACAAAGAACCTAGACCCCCTGGTGCTCAGAGCACTGGGAAATGACTGGTCCTGTTTCCTGGGAGAAAAACTGTCTGGCATTACTCACAATTTGAAATGGTCCAAGAACCCATATGCAACACTGCAAAGTGGGGCAAATTTGGATCAGACAGACACAAAAGTGTGAATTTAGGTCCCGTTAATGTTTACATTTGTCCAGGTTGAGAAACCCCGCTCTTCAGCTTGGAAAGGTGAAATGTCTTCGAGAAACCACAAGGGAGTCCAGTTGACCTATTTCAAGCTGAAGAGAAGTGAAGCACCTTTCACATGTGAATGGGATCTCTGCAGAATCTGATAAGGTTGTCAGTTTGTCTGCATTAGTCTGTTCACTTTTGCAGCAGTGACAAATAGGGCTGGGGTTATGCTTAGAAAGGTACTTCCATTGACCCTAGATATGCACAGTCAACTTAACTGATCTGAGTCCCTGTGTGAACTGATTCAGAGTAGCTTCAACTTTAGATTGAACTAAACTGAGTTGAAGGTATAACAGTATACCTTTATTGTATTACTGAATGCTAAATTAAAAAAAAAGAAAACTGAACATAGTCAGCTGAACTAGACTGGATCAATTGACTTGGACTGAGGACTGCACTCACAGTTCCAGAGGAAGTCCACAGTCGATGGTCAGGGTTGCATAAGGTCCTGTAATGGCCAGTGTCATTGTGTGCCAGCGGTCATCATCGAGCCCAACATCATTAAAGTTCAGCCATCTCTGCACACCACCACTGCCAGATGTGACCAGGAGGTGGATTTGGTTTTCTGACACACGTAATCCTAAAACTGGTAAACGTGATTGTTCATTTACCACAGAGAAGATGTACTCTTTCTCCTTGAAAGAGGGAGGAAAAGAGGTAAATTCAAAGTTATACATCATCGGAGAACAAACTACACTAAATCACACCAGTGTGATCAGTAGTCTGATCACACTATAACTACAACCCCTTTCACATCAAATTAGCAGGTAAACATTTTTTTTTTTTTTTTTTTTACACACACAACCCGTTTAATATTGGTATTCAGTGACACTGACATTGCAAGCAGACCAGCATTTTCCTGCAACAGACAGCTGCATGTTCCAGTGTTGCCAATCTTAAAAGGGGGAAAATTGCATTCCAATTAAAAAATATGATATAAGAAGTAATAGTTTCTGCTCAGATGCCAACTGGTTTGTTCCCCAACTCCACCACCGGGATTTGGCGGGGTCATAAATGCAGATTTTTTTTTTTTTCCCTGTTCACATCACCCTCAAATGCTGATTGTACATGGGTTTTTTTGGCCAATGTGAAAGGGGCTAATAGATCAGACTGAAGTGATTTGACTTTTACTTTACCTTTTGCGTCAATCTTGGTGTCTTAATTGTGACAACCAGTGAGAACTCAGCAGGGAAGAAGTCACAGTTGGTGAAAATTTGGGATGCAGGAAAGCTGAGCGATGTCGTCATTCCGTCAGACAACCGTAGCCCTCTGGACCCCGTGGACTGGACTATCTGCAACTGATTGTCATTAGTTACATTTTCAATCTATTAGAAGCAAATATGCTTTAATTGTTCATTTTCTTTTCCGTTGCTTTGAATTTCCAACCTGTGTGTGAGGGGCTTGCCCTGGACTTGGTAGAGCTTTGGTCAGCAGATCCAAAGGGGTCAAGTCTGAGGAGGATCACATGGGTGACCTATTGATACAAGTCTCTGCATGTCTATCAAGAAATCATAGATTTTCATCTCCTCACTGTTGATTTTTAATTAGTGAGGCCAGTCTTAGGTATCCACTGCTGCAGTCAAACAATGCCAGAAACCACAAACACGTGAATAAACAGTTATACATGAATAAAGTAATATACATGAAATACATACAGTAATAAATTAAATACAAAATATAGACAAATATATTGCATTCCAATTGTTTATCCATCTAGTTGTTCATACACAGAACGTAGATTGACCAGTAAATTGAGTGCTCTGCCTTCTAGCTTATCTAACCCTTTAGCTCAACAGACTACCACACTACCATCACCCTAACCTACCTCACTGTAGAACCTGTGCCATCCATCTGCCAGTTTTTTTCCATTCTCACCTCACTTGGAGAAACACAAAGGTCTGAGAGAGCAGCTAGAGCTACACTATACTGCCAAAAGCATTTGTTCACCTGCCTTGACTTGTATATGAACTTAAGTGCCATCCCATTCCTAATCCATAGGGGATGCAGCAGGATGGAAACCCATTCCATTGAGCTCTCTGTTATGGTTAGGGTTCTTGAGCTAATCTAAAGGCCACATGAAGTTTGGAGGTCTGTAGCGACTGACTCTGCAGAAAGTTGGCGACCTCTTCGCACTATGCGCCTCAGCATCCGCTGACCCTGCTCCGTCAGTTTACGTGGCCTACCACTTCGGGGCTGAGTTGCAGTTGTTCCCAAACACTTCCATGTTCTTATAATACAGCTGACAGTTGACTGTGGAATATTTAGGAGTGAGAAAATTTCATGACTGCATTTGTTGCACAGGTGGTATCCTATCACAGCTCCACGCTGGAAGTCACTGAGCTCCTGATAGCGACCCATTCTTTCACAAATGTTTGTAAAAAACAGTCTACATGCCTAGGTGCTTGATTTTATACACCTGTGGCCATGGAAGTGATTGCAACACCTGATTCTGATTATTTGGATGGGTGAGCAAATATATTTGTGCATATTTATGTATAAAACATCAAATATTTTCTTTTTCAGTGGGGAAAATAAGTATTTGAGCCAGAATCTAAAAAAAAAAATCCAGAAAATGACACTGTATGCTTTTTATGTAATTACTGTGCATTTTGTTGCATTAAATAAATATTACATACAATAGAAAAATAGAACTAAAACCTTTGTTGACCAGGTTTGCACACACCGCAGCAGGGATTTTGGCCCACTCCTCCATACAGATCTTCTCCAGATCTTTCAGGTTTCAGGGCTCTCATTTTTCAGTTTCAGCTCCCTCCAAAAGTTTTCTATTGGGTTGGGGTCTGCAGAATGGCTAGGTCACCCCAGGACCTGGAAATGCTTCTTATGGAGCCACTCCTTAGTTGCCCTGGCTGTGTGTTCCTGGTCATTGCCATGCTGGAAGACCCAACTTCAGTACTCTCACTAAGGGAATGAGGTTGTTCCCCAAAATCTCACAATACATGGCCTCGTCCCTCCTCTCGTACATATGGCATAGCCATTCAGTCTTCTTTGCAGCAGGAAAAGCATCTCCAAGGCATGATTTCACCCCATGCTTCACAGTTGAGATGGGATTGTATCTTATCCTTCTTCTTCACACAGCAAGTGGAATTTGTACCAGAAATATTTATTTTGATCTCATCTGACCACATGATCTTCTCCAAAGCCTCTTTTGGATCATTTTGATAGTCACTGGCAAATTCTGATGGGCCTGAACATGTGCTTGCTTGAGCAGGGGGACCTTGTGTGTGCTGCATGACTGTGTAGTGTATAACTAATGGTGACCACCCCAGGTCCTCCTGTGCAATTCTGGGCTGACCCCTCACTTTCCTTGTAATCACTGATTCTCCATGAGATGAGATCTTGCATGGAGCTATTAAGAGAAATGGAGAGTCATCCTGAGTTTCTTCCATTTTATAGTTGTTGCCTTCTCTCCAATATGCTTGCCTGTTTGTCCTGTAGTCCATCCCTCTGACTCTGGGAACTGAACTGAATTAATGTGAATGCAAGTGATTCCTCTGTAAATAAAAAAAAAATATATAGAATCCAGTGCAGAAACTCTGAGAAAAGCACCAGACTCACCTGTATTTATCCAGGTTTCTGTCTTATAAAGTATATCCAGACAATGTCAGGTAAAGAAATCCTGAAGAATTACAGATCTGGAGTTCACCAGTGCACATCGAGTTGAAGCCAGTGGTTAACCGGCACCAAGATGCTGGCGGTGCAAAAGGCGAGCCCACAGACCATGGTGCTCAAAGGGCCAACAACAGCCAGGTGCCGACTGGAATGAGGGTGCGGCAAGAGAAAAAGTGGTGAAGATATGCTCCATATTTTGGCAACACAGAATCGGTAAAATGAACCAAATTAGGAGAGAGGGCAAGCCGGGCTGTGTATATGCACTCCTGAAGAAGTGGAACCTCCACCCGGGTCAAACCCCATCAGATACTCCACAGTGGTTTGCATTCACGGCAGTCATATACCAGCAGAGTTTACGGTGTTTATCACAGACATCAGAAACAACAAAAACAACACAAAACCTGACAGTGTCAGACGGTGGGCCAGACACACCGGCACCATCCTCCCCAGAGATCGACATATCGATGTTTTAGTAAACCAGAATATTTATTTTTATTTTGCAGTCAGTTTGGTTGGGTCAATTATAAATTCACAACTTTGAACCAAAGACCTATATTCATAATTTTAATCATTCAAATTTGTATTATTCAGTAAAATTGTATGTTTCTTGACTGGAATTCCATTTCAAACATTTTATGAAAAACAACATTTTCAAACTATGTTTAGTGTCGATCCCACTGCAACAATGTTTGAATGGAGGGAGGAGACAGCATCCTCACAAACTGATCTCACATTTCAAAGACAGAAAAGAAACAAAAGGACAAAGAAACTTCTGAAAAGATCAGACAAACACATGACTTTTAACTCCTGGGAACATCGCACACACGTACACACGCTTTAGCAAGTTTGTTAGAACATACAGTAATTCACAAGTAGAATATTCAAAGTATAAGTCAGGTTTACCATTGAAAGACAGAAAGAGAACTCCATCAGTGGACACATACTGTCAACTAACCCTATCATACTGTCTAACCCTAACAGTAAAAAGACACAAACATGATCCAGTTCCCTACTAGAACACAAGACTACTCTTCCTCAAGTTTACAGTTACAACACACACTTAATAAAGTCCATAGTTAAAATTCACACACTTTACTTCACACACACACCAATATGGTTAGAGGAAATCCCGAAAGTTCAAGGTCTGTCCACCAATCCACCAACCACTTTTGGAATATAGCACACTCACCACATTTGGACATATTCATGATGTATGCAATAAAGATTTTAAACATTAAATAACAAACTCTAAATCTGTGTTTAACATACAGATCTTAAAAGAGCAAAGCACATTTGACCAGATGTTTGAGATGTTCTCATACCTGTACAGGCTCTCCAGTTCTGATTTTGGACTGTAGCTGCAAGCTGCACCCAAAAAAACACCAGAGTCCAACGAGCCAGCATCATGTCTTTGAACGGTCACCTCACCAATCTGTTTGGTGACTTTCTTCACTTTAGTCAACATTCATATTCAATCTGGAAAACATCAGCCCACGGATGTTTCCCCTCTGTGAGTAAACCTGAAGAACAGACAACAAAACTGAGTTCAAAACAAAAATCAAAGCCTTACTAATTAAATCACATCATCAAAGTTGATCACATGTTCAGGGCTACAAGCTAACACATTAGCAATCCAAACACAGGACAAAACAAAACAGCAGAGTCCCAGGATGGAATAGCAGCCAGAGGCAACATGGGAAAACATGTCTCTGCAGGCCATCTGCCACCGCCACTACGAGAAAATGACCCATATCAGAAGATCTGACCAATGGTTGAGAAAGTCTGCACTGAAACACCACACCGAGCCACTAATCATGACGGCATAAGAGCAGGCTCTGAAAGAAGAAGAACAGAGGATGGGATCTACCTCACCAGGTAAGATCTGAGCTTGATGCTCTCAGGTGAAGCATACACTCGACTGGAAGTCCCAAGGTCGACCTAGGACATTCCTCCAACACTGGTAGAGAATGAACGTGCTCAGATCCTGTGGGACTTCCAGAGGCAGACACACAAACAGGTAATGTGAACCCGCTGGACATTGTGATGTTGGACCAGTGGACCAGAAAGCTGTAGTGACAGATGTGACAGTCCCCAACGACAGCAACATCAGGAAGAAGAAACAGGAGAAAGTGGAGAAGTACCAGGATCAGACAGCAGCTGGAGTGCATGTGGGGACTAAGAACAGTGGTCCCTCTCTTTATTGTAATGGTTTCACTCTTGTTCAGCCTCCTTGACAGTGAACGGCATTTTTAAATATCTTTGTATAATAGAAGAATTATCATACCATCATAGTCATTATTAATACTGCTAATTGTATTTAGCTTTGTAAAACAATCTAATTAAAGCAAACCTGAGTCAGAAGATTATGAAGACTTCCATCTTTCTGTAAAAGTTTCACAGGTGGAGCTCTGCTGATATCCAGAAGAAAAGTCCTGTCCTGCTCAGAGCTTTAAGAAATAAAAATTGGTTTTACATACAGTTGATGTCTGAGCTTCTAAATAAAACCTAATTTCCAAAAAGTCAACAACTTCACACAATCACTTGTGTTTTTTTCCTCCAAGATGGAGACAGACTTTGTGAATGTGGGAATATGAGAGCAAAAGAAAGAGAGGAAGAGAGAGAGAGCGAGCAAGAGAAGTGAGATTGGCTTGCTCATTCAGTGCCTACCTGAGTGGGAGGAGCAGAGGCGAGGAGGAACAGAGCAAAGAGGGTAGTCTGAGAATTCGGGTTTTCTTGATCAATTCAATAAAAATATAATTGGAAAAAAATAGTTGCAGTACAGAAGCCTGAAAGTATACAACGTAGTGTGTAAAAAACATTTGATATTCACAATCGTGTTAAATAAGTTAAAATAACTAGCATGTTCAGTTTAAATCATTTTAAATGATCAGATGTCTTAGATTGTTCATCTATTAAGAAAACAAAACTCATGGTCACAAGATCAAGTGTGAAAATAAAAGCTTAACCTGAGTGTTACTGCTTCTGTGATAGCGTTTAGTCTGATAGTAATTAAAGATGACATTTATGTGTTTGATGCAGGAGAAAAGTTTATGAAGTCAGTAACATGAATCAGGAAGATGAAATAGATGAAGGGAGAGATTAAAGTCAAGAAGTGACTGATCTCTGCTCTTTTTCTCTCTCAGGAATTTCCCGGGTCAACCAGAGCCCCATATTTACCTGTTGGCCCGGACCGTTTTTCACAGGCTCACCTGTTGTCCATGTGATCAGGTTGACTGATGTGAGAACAAAGATAGAGGTTTAATATAATATTAAAACATCCTCATATTAATGTTGCAAGAAGGTTTTGCTCAGTTAGGGTATGACTGGCAGTTCTTTCATGTCTCAGCCTGTTGGATCTGATCCAGGTTAGGTTCGCACCTGGATTATGTGGGTTTAGCTGAGGGTTTCACATAGATCACACCAGAGCAACTCTATCTTTTCATGTTTCCACCCAGGAGACTCAGCTGCAGGAATATCTTCACGTGAACTTCTCGGAAGCAAATGATAAACCTGCTTTCATCCAGATAGTAAAACAAATCAACGGTAGTACAGTTTTCTTCTCCAGGTGACACTGAATAAGCTGCTGGCGAATGTGGCGGTTTCAGCGGTCCAACAGCAGAACACTGGAAGAGCTGTGCAGTGATTGGACAAGATTTAAAATTTTGCTCATGTAGCAAATGTTGGGACACTGCAGCTACATTTATTTCATCATACTTTTAGAATTAGAATTAGCAGATGGCAGAGGCGTTCATAGTTTATTTTCACCAGAGCCCATGAGCAGTCGCGCTATGGTGAATCAACCAAGCTTCAATCAAGTCATCCGCAGGGGCAGAGCTCTGGACCTGGCTCCCATTCATTCCTGGACACTTTCCCCACTTGCTAAACACCAACTCCAAGGAGGACAGGCCTTCAGAGGGACGCTGTGGAGCTTGACTGCACTCAGCTTACCACTGACAGGAACCAACAACATCTCGCAGTGGCAGTTGACTAACCTGTGATGATGATGGCAAGTTAATCAGATGGTTTCTCATTTCAAATTAAAACCATGAACACATGAGTGGGAGAAAACATCTTCTTCCAGCTCTCAGAGGACCTCTACTGGTCACTGCTGTGACTGCTGGAGTTTCATGTCTGTGGCTCCATAGCTGCACACTGACCTCCTCACTTTCAGATCTACATCTTCAGGACGTATGTGAGGGTTCTTCTCTGCCCTTCTCCATTCACATCTGCCCATCAGCTGGAGAATTCTTCCATAAGTGTGGTCCTGCTCAATGTTTCTTCCTTTTTCAAAGGCAATTCAGAAGACTAAGGTTGGCAGCTTAACTCTAAATCAAATATTCATCATTGATCATGAGCAGAGTTCCTACATTTCCAGGAGGTCAATAGTGTTTGGACAAAACAATAAATGTCATTTTCAATCCAATTGCTGTGTCACTAATTTACTGTAAGCGCTTTTCTTTGAATGTGTTTCTAGTGTGTGTGTGTGTGTGTGTGTGTGTGTGTACAGTGTTTGAGTGTCGAGAAAGGGTTAGGGTTGTTTCCACTTATAAATGATTAGCGTTGGGTTAGTTAGGGCCTACAGTTGATTAGGGTTGGGTTAGTTAGTGGCATGTTAGCTGACCTTCTGGATCCATTCCCAGAATCTGTACTTATATCTGTCCCCATGTAATGATTGGTTGGCCTGATTAAGACAGGAGTTCTTACTCTGATCATTTGACTGTTTTTTCAGTCTATTAATGCCATCCATGATCTCCCTTCATATTGATTATTCATCACTGATCATCAGTTTATCAACCATGTGATCAATACAAGAGCTTAGATGTCAGACAACCGTCCAAACACATCTAGCCTCCTGAGAACTAGGCTGATCTCAACCAAATGTATCAACTTTAAATGTCTAATTTAGCCAAGCTGAACTAGACATGTCAATTCAATAACCCTCGCTTCACTGTCTTCTAGCACCAAAGCAAATGTTCTACTTTAAAATAAAACTGTTGTGAAGGATTTTCCACAAAGTTCCTCATTTGTCTTTGTAAAATCTTTAATTACCAACAAAGACAACACCTTCTTTTATGTGTTCTAAACACACACACACACTCACACGTAATAATGTGTGAACAGTCATGACGGCCGAGTCTCTTTGATAATACAAGCAGGTCCAGGCATGACAACACAGGTCACCTGACACCTCAGGGGAACGCACAGGTACAGATGCCTTCTACAGCCACTAGCCTTAACCCAAGTGCCAGTAATCCACAGGCTGTCGCTATGGTTACTGACAATTAATTACAGATACCTTCACCACCTAGCAGTGAATGTCATAGATGTAAAATGTCTATCCAGAAAAGCATAAACCTGACATGCTGAGCTGCTCATCAAAGATGGAAACAGAAAGGCCCAACAAGAACAAACATCAGCAGCTTTGATATCCTTACTGTTCCTTTCCCCAGCAAGTAAAACTGACTCAGCGCTGTAGAAATGGCCAGAATGTACTTGTGAACAAACACCTCAGTGTTTTTGTGCCTAACTTTATTTTGAAAAAGATCACAAAAGATTCACATCATGTAACAGGAAGTAGTATTCTAGAAGTGGTGAGGATCCAGCTCAAAGGTCCCTGACTCTAACAGCAGCATAAATCTCTGATCTAATGATATCCTGACGTTTCCCTCTGATCTTTACCCCTGCTAGCACTGACAAAATAATCCACAGTCTGATCCTGATACAATTACTTACTTTGTTGGCTTTATGTTTGTTTCCATAGTAACGAGGACTATGCAGGCATCTTCATTAAGTTCACATGTATTGATAGATGTGATGTGTAAAAGCAGAAGGTGCTGAGAACAACACGCTGATGCAGGTTTAGGTCAACGTCTCACAGTCCCAAAGACTTGCGTACGATCTTGTGGGCTAGTTTGTTGAACTGGTCTCTGTCCTCTCGCCACATTTTAGAGGCATCAACATTTGCACCACTTTCATCATTTGGCTCTGAAAAGATAAAAGACAGTTGAGGAGACAAAGTTGAATGTGGTTAGTGTTTGTTGCAGGAACTTCTACTTTTCTGCTGTAATAACAGTAGTTAGTGAACATTACTAGCATCATTCATGGGTTGTTTTAATGGGGCTAAATGCTGACAGTGACATTATTATACAGTCATGCAGACTGTTAGTGGAAATACATGTCCCTTTGATGACTTTCTCCATGTTGGGGAAAAGAAACAAGCATGAAAAGAATAAAACTAAACATGAGGGCTCTTCGATTAGAAAGATTACACATCACTTCTAGAGTCCTTAACTCTTCTGTTTTGTCTGGAGTGTCCTTTGCCTCTCTGATATAAGGATCAAAATCTTACGGCTTAGCTTAGCCCATGGGTCATCACTGATTATATGAATTCTTAGCTGACTCACCTCTATAAATAAAGGATTTAAAAAAACAGCAAAAGCAGTTCACTTTCGCCAATCCCTGAAGAAGGTAAATCAAGGTAGACAGCCACTGATTTCTTCCCCTGACTTTCCTCTGGCTCAGGGATCCAGTTTTCTACCAGTTCTGGGTCTTAGTTGTTTTCTCCAGCGGTATTTTAAACACATATTAGTCTCTCTTAACGATCCCATTGTCTCTCAGGACACATTGATACGGAATCATTAGGAATCTTATATTCTAAAATCTTTCACGTTAAAGCAGTTAAACATATCTCTCCCCAAAAAGATTGAATTTCTGGGCATGACCAAACTATATAGGCGTGATGAAAGCTCTGCTGTTCACACCAGCTCCAGTACTGTCCCTTCAGCTTGGGGATGAATGCTGTGCACGCCACGCTGAACACCAGCCTCCTGTGATATTTCTGTCTTGCGTTCATTCTCCCATTTTGCTTTAATGTATGCTGTGCTCTTCTCCTTCTGCTTCTAAAGACCTTGATAAATTCTATATCACTTTTTAATTCTTTTTTTCCACAGTCTTCAATCAGGAGATCAATTACTACATTATCCTCTCTAGATATGATGATAATCATTAATAACTGAGTTGATTATTAAGGCCATTGCAGTACATCAACATACACCTAACCCTAACCACTTAAACCAGGGGTGTCCAAACTATTCCAAGAAGGGCCGTGTGGCTGCAGGTTTTTGTTCCAGCCAATCAAGCACACAGTCTGACCAATCAGCTTCAGATCAGGTGATAAAATGAGTTCAGTCTGGTATGCTGTTGCTTGGTTGGAACAAAAACCTGCAGCCACACAGCCCTTTGTGGAATAGTTTGGACATCCCTGACTTAAAGCAACCCTCTATTTAGAGAGTAAATGTCAGTGAACAAGTGATCTTGTTATTTATTGTTGTAAATTTTACCAAGGTTCATTGTGGCTCTGCCGTTCCACAAGGTGCCTTTGACACCCATTATTCTTCCACAACACATTTGAGTTGCACTAAAGGTGTGTAGAAAAAAAGGTTTTTGGAGATAACCATTTGAAACTTGAGTAGATCTGATGTGAAATCTAACACGCTGCAGTGCATGTTGCAGACTTTTCCAGTATATAAGTATATATATATATTTTAAAAACACCTTTTTCTCCTATTAAACACAAATTAACACACAGTAGTGAATCAAAACAGATAGCAGTTTGTCATCTTTAAAAATCGGGGAACATTTTGGCTAAACAGATGGGATGAATTTGTCGGCACTGTTGTGAGAGCTAATTAGAGCTGAGAGCTTTAATTAGCTTAAACTGATGGTAATCCTTTGCTGTGGGCGTGGCCTTAGTGACATCTTTACCTGCCAACATGCTGACGACGGACAAGAGGATTTTTTCCACACTCTGAACTGGACTCCATCTTTCTGCACTGCTTTCATAACCCATAGGATCATCACCAGGAGCATGAAGGATGGAGATACAGACTCTGCCATCTGGATAAACTTGAAGGAAAGGAGAGAAGAAATGTCTTAATAAAAGTCTTTTTTTCTGTTGAAGTCACAGATAAAAGAAGTCAACGACAATAGAAATGTTCTGTCACTCATTCTTTCTGAGATATACTGAACTGACTGAAAAAAAAAGCTTTGTTGTTTTAATGTTGCAGAAGATTCATTTGCATTTTTGAGGATGATGATGGTAATGAAGATGCAGCTGTCTTATCCTCTAATTAGCAGAGAGCATGTTCAGACCATGTCCTGCGCTGACATCATGACTCAGGCTGCAGGCCAGTAATTAGAGTCATTGACAGTTTGCTAATAACAAGCTAACAACCTGTCAGATAATGACTAGCAGGGCAAACATGCTGACATCACTTTAGTCACATGTGCGACCCTGAGGCATTGTTCATACATTTGATGAAGCTGGTGATGAATTTCTGACCAGAAGACACGTTGTGCCTGGTTTTAAATAGAAATCAATATTCAAGATCACGACAGACAGGTCTCTTCACGCAATTCAAGTTTATAAGATAAGCTAATATTTGAGGTAGATGGAACTCACTGTTGGGGTGGAACATCTCACAGGTGAACCTCATCTTTGGAGGACTAAGGGGATAATCGGACGGGAAACTGAGGACTGCTGGAAAAACACCACCTTCAAAGCATGTGTCTTGAGGACCCCTGAAATAGAAAGAGCACATTGGCTTTTATTTTGTAGTTTTAACATTATCACATTTATTTTTTACTTGGACGATGGTTAAAGTAATGTAAGCATGTAAAAACACACATAAACGTGTGTCCCTGGCACAGACAACGATCACACAAAGAAAGGTGGTCAGGACTAAGATGTGCTGGAGCCATACTGTGTGTGATGAGAGGACCAAACACACACCTATGCTCAAGATTACACATCTAAGAATTGAAATACAAATAATAAAATTATAGAAAAACATGTAACAAAAAAGTTTAAAAGGGAATTCCCAAATAAAAGCTACAATTACATAATCAACATCAATCCAAAAGCATACAGGTTGGGTTCATCAACAGTGGCGGCACAGCCACTGCACCTAAGGGGACTCTGTCTGGTGAGGTGGAAGTCTTCCTGGAGCATCTCCTCACGCACTCCTCTTTCCTAAGAGTTGCTTGGAGTCTTTTGTTTTCATGTGGCAGAAGGACCACTGATGAACCAGATCCTGAAGTTCCAGACACAGGTGATTTTAAACTGCGATCACCTGACACACATCATCACATCTGTGACACTGTTGAATTAACTCAGTCACCCTAAAGGGACTGAAGATTTATGTAAACACTTATTTTAAGAGCAGAAATCCCTTTTGCAAGGGAAACCAGGCCAAGACAGCAGCCACACAAAGTCATGACTGCAGATACACGATCAAACAAGTTAGGCTTTAACAAGCACGGTCATCACTAAAGAAACTCGAGAAAAAAATGTTCTTTATGACGCCCTTAATATCATTCATGGAAATCAATGTTATGCTTAGTTAAGTTTGATTAATTATAAAAATCTGTTTTCAATGTTAGATAAAAAATATTTTTATGTATGGGCCTTCCCAGAAAACACACACGAGAATGGTAGCATGAAATAGATGCAGCTCCAAGAAATGATTCATTTTTGCACTGCTGTTTCTAAAAGTGAACCCCAAGCTGAACATTTCATGGTGACATCGTATCTGGGCAAAAGTCAGTACTCACATGATCAGAGCCTCCCATTCAAAGAAGTTCTCCTCATTAGCTGGGCCTGCCCAGAAAACAAACAAACAAAAACACAAATACAAACACACACAAACACACGAGAATGGTAGCATGAAATAGCTGCAGCTCCAAGTGCCAAGAGCATTGAAGAAATACCAGACAAGCAAGTACGCCAGAATCAAGAGGTGTGTGTGTGTGTGTGTGTAAGGGGGGGGTGGGGGGGGGGGCTGTTCAGCACAGAGGGAAACCCTTTCGGTGCCCTTTGATCCCCAAGCAAACCTTTGCATATTCTTTTAGAGTTCTATTCTAACGTCATGGGTCCACAAGACCGGTTTCTATAATGTATCAATCTTGTCTGAATGTTGTTTTTTTTTTGAGGATGCAGGAGAGGTTTTCATCTGGTGACCCTCCCATGAAGATCATATCTCTGCTGGTGTAGATGAACCACAACTCCTGAGTCTACCAGTTCTTCCAGGAAGTCTTACTGGTAGTTTTATCTGGCAGACAAACATTCTAAACTGAGGAAATTGGTTCTTATAGGCTGTTTGTAACAATGACAGTAAATGATCCATGACCCTAACAGGCTGACACCTTGGTCAAAGTTATCATAGCTCAGACCTCCTGCAGTTCCTTTGCTTTTGCAGATTGCTGCTTTCCCCTTTTCACTCTAAAATTATATAACTCTATTGTATTCTTTATATTATATTTGTCCAAAATTAGATCTCTCTGTGTCAACTGGCCTGAAAGGTTTCCTTGAAAACGTTTCGCCCTCTCTCCAGAGAGCTTCTTCAGTTCTAAGTTTGCTGGGGCAGAGCTTGAAAATATAGCCCTGTGGACACGTACTTGAGTACGTGTGCTGGCCAGAGAAGATCGCTGGTTTGAGAGGGGTGTCAAGGAAGCCATCCACGTCAAGTTGGAAAAACCATCTTTAAACAGAGGTGGTGGACTAAGGCACTTTCTGTCACCCACCTACAAGCAGTCCTCCACTCTTTTCGTCAGTATTCCTAACATTCACACCTTTTGACCAGACCTTGTGACTCATTAACACGTGACCCAACAGACAAAGGGGAAGCACCCCAACTGAAACTAGGTGAACGACCCTGCCAACGACTCTCAGGTGACCACCCGGGCCATTAACATGCCGATGGTCCACAGGGCTATATTTTCAAGCTCTGCCCCAGCAAACTTAGAACTGAAGAGGTTCTCTGGAGAGAGAGCGAAACATTTTCAAGGAAACCTTTCAGTCCAGTTGACACAGAGAGATCTAATTTTGGATAACTATGACCTGGATGAGTGAGAATCTACAGATATATTATATTTGCTTAAAATATTGATAATTATTTCATATTTATGTTATACCTTTTGGATATTATCTTCTCTTCCACTTGTTCAACCATTCAGATTAGCAGAGAGTTTGACCAGATTTGCTCAAGGGTTGCCAGGACTGAAAATGCAGATTAGTTTTATTTTACTGAAGATGCTCACCTGCGAGAATCCCCTCAGGCGGATTCAGGGTCAACTCTAAACACACAAAAATGTTTAAGGTTAATTTCTCTAACAGAAAAAAAGAAAGAAAAAAAAGCAAATAGTCATTTAACAAAATAAGGGCAAAAGATGAGAATAAAACAAAAATGAACGCATTCATTATTATGCAATCTACTAAACTTAAACTACTAAATTAACCAAGTAAAAAAAATATATATATACTAAAGTTATATCAACTGTAAACCCAAAACAAACTTTTATTTAAACAACGTCCGACTTATAATCAGCAACATTTAAAAGTTAAATTCTGGAATCAAAAATATTGTGCTCTCTAACGTTGCCCTGCACAAAAAATAATCTTTAAGTTTCTTCATGAATTTGGGAATAATGTATTTACAGCCATGATCGCAAGAGAATCGTGCCCACCGTAGCAATAGACTAAATCCTAGGCGACAATGCTTTAGTAAACATCGTTTTCTGGTTTTGGTAACTACTGAGGCAAAAAGAGTAAATACAGCGAACTATTTATTTCTGCGTAGCAGCAAAAGGTCTGTTAGCTTAGCATGTTGCTACAGTTAACGGTGCCCCGTTATCGCGGGCAGCATTAGTATTTACTCACGCTTGTATTCCGCCATGAGTCTTTTTAATGCGGTGCCCGCCATTGCGGTGTCACAGATGTGAAAAAAAAACTAAACACAAAAAATTAACTTCTTTTGCTCAAAGTCTTCTTCGAAAAGACAACGTAACAAAAACGCGCATGCGCGCGCCCTCATCACAGTGCAACTCTTCTTCTTCGTCTTCTTTTTCTTCTTCTTTTTGGATTTTTCTTGGAGGTTGGCAAGCAACGAATTGTTGCATTACCGCCACCAACTGATGTGGAGTGTGGGTCACTATATTTACTCAATCTAATAAAAAAAAATGTCTATAGGCCCTCTCTCCAGAAGGCCAGAACTGAAGAAGCCTTCTGGAGAGAGGGTGAAACATTTTCAAGGAAACCTTACTGTCCAGTTGCACACAGAGAGATCTAACTTTGGATAAGATGAGCTAGAATCTGAGCAGATTATTGTTCTCAGTGGCTTTATTTCCTCTATCCATTGTAAAACTAACAGTATTGCCAACATTTCCCCTGTATAAACTGAAATCCCCTCATTGACCGTCTTTGCTATTTTAACATTAAATTCCGGAATGACGAATGCTACCTCTAATCTACTTGCTAAGCTTTTTGATGCGTCTATATAAATCTGCAGATAACTGTGGTAGCTGTCTATATACCGTTGAGTGCTTCTACTGTTATTTTTCTCGAGCAGAGTCAAATCAACTTTTGAGTCTGGTAATAACCATGGGGGAATTACTGTTAACGGCTCTATTGGGCTCACTCTCAGTAGGTCTACCCCAAACTCTTGTTCTCTCTGCTGCTGTCCATCCAAAGCTTTTTGCTTCCTTCTTTCCTTTTTCCCAGCAAGGCTTTAACACATACTCTGTGGGGTGATCTTGTTCATGCCCCTGTAGATTGAACCAATAATTTATAGACAGTTGCATTCTTCTAATTTGGAGGAGCATCTCCCCCATCTCCACCTGCAGAGCTGCAGTTGGAGTAGTTCTGAATGCTCCTGTGCAGAGTCTCAGCGCCTGATGCTGAATTCTGTCTAACTTTTGGAGAGATGTGTTTGCTGCTGATCCATATGCCACACTTCCATAATCCAGGACCGACCGTATTAGTCCACAATATATCAATTTAAGTGACACTCCATCTGCCCCCCACTCACTACCAAGCAGACACTTCTAGTTTTAATAGTGTTGTTAAACTATTTTAGAGAATTACCGCCCCCTATTGTAATTTGCCAGCAAGTAATTGATCATCAGCCAACAAACTTTTACCTTTTGTAGTCTTTAAGTCATGTTCACC
Source organism: Pao palembangensis (assembly GCA_015343265.1). Lineage (NCBI taxonomy): Eukaryota > Metazoa > Chordata > Actinopteri > Tetraodontiformes > Tetraodontidae > Pao > Pao palembangensis. Next base: position 188,041 of record JABWDL010000148.1, on the reverse strand, counting down.
AGTTCCTGGTTTATGACAGACCACACAAGGACTGGTAGAGTTTTATTTTATTCTGAATCTATACAGGGACTCATTTAATCCTGTGTTCTATTCCGACTCTTGTCCCATCTTCCACCAAGACCAAGGTGTTTTTGATATTGTACAGATGTCTTTCCTGTGCCATTTACACCTCAGCATTCCTGCCAAGTGTTATGTACAAAAAAGTTTGAGTTTAAATAGCAGCTGGTGTTTCTATCACATCTGTTCATTATTGATTCTTTCTAAATAAGATAAATATTTTCTGTGTGCTTCATTTGACATTTTAATGAAGTTATACATTTATGATCCAAAGAGGCATGCTACTCAGCTCAGCATTCACTACAGAAAGAACCAGTTACCTTCTCTGTCTGAGTGGCTGACTGTGATTCGTTTAAAAAAACGTATGGTGTTACTGGTTTGTAAACCCTCAATAAAACAGACACAGTGAAATAAACTCTAGGAAGTGCTATAATTTTGGTGATTGGTTTATTAGTGTAATGTGAAGAACTTCAGTCCAAGTGTTCGTACATCAACATCTACATAACATACATGAAATAAGCACAGATTAGAACACATGATCCAGGGATCTCGTGACTTCAGGAGGAGGAACTGTGACAAACCAAACCCCTCCAACAAGATTCAAATGTAAAACCTCATACGTCGTGCATTAAACAAAATAAACGCAAACACACAGTGAACCCTGGTTTCTGCCGAGTCAGCCTTTCTGGTTTTTGATGTCACACACAAACAGCTGGAATGTGGAAATCAAATGTTCAAGAACAAACATGGATGTTAGTATGATAAACAGAAGGAAAGAGCAGAGACTACCCTCGGTCCTCCCTGAACCAAACAAATCTCAGCAGCCCACTGGAGAACACATCAAATCATTATAAAATGAATACGTAATAATCTTATCCTCAAACATCCTGCAACAGATAAGCAGATGAGAACCTTCACATCTTCATATCATTAGATTTCTGATAGGACTGTGTTATCATGATTAAGTGCTCTCAGAACTCGGGCTGGTTCTTATTGGCTTTTAGGTAACCCGAATTAATTAAATAGACAAGGTATAGCTGTTAGCGTGGCTAACATAGCAAGGCTAACGTGGTACTGCTATCACCACAGAACTGACCATGGATAGTAAAGCTGAAACAGTATGGCAGATATGGTAGCTAACGTGATACCTGACATGGTATAAACCAGTAATGGGCTAAACCAGTAAGGCTAACATGGTTGAATTAACACAACATCGCTTACCCGTAAAAGCTGATGATATGTCGATCACGACAAGGCGGCTGACATGGAAAGGCCAAAACAGTTAGGCTCAAAAAGATTAAATGGACAAGTGATTCCTCTACTAAGTGCTTCAATCCAGGGTAACTGGACCTATTTTTTTACATTAAAAGAAAGTTTGATGGTCTTTTAGGGCACACTCACACTCGGCAATCGTACCGTGCCCAAGCACATTTGCCCCCTAAAGTCTGGAGTGTGTTATGCATGAGTGCAACACACTTTCCTGGCACAGTATGGTTGGAAGAGTTGTGCTTGAGCACAGCAAAGATGGTCATGCATGCTCACAAGTGTTACATACGTAACATATGAACCACACAAATCGCCGCCTTGCACAGTGAATAAATCTGGACATTTGCACGGATGGATGATTTTGTCAAATTCAACAAAAAAAGTCAATAAATTGTGCGCCACATATTCACGCTGCTGCAGCTGCACGGGAATAACTGATGACAGCTTTGTGCCACGTGTATTTCATATATAAACGTGGGTGTCATCTGTACTTGAGAACCTTGTCTGGTGTAATATGAGTGCAAGCAAGTGAGGGACAGGGTTCAGCCCAGTATGGAGCAACTGGCCCAAGTGGGAGTGTGCCCTGAGCTAACCAGCTGGTGCCTGACCAATTATTCTAACCACTCGCACTGTCTGCTTGGACATCAATGATGTTCAACGTGCAAGTTGACATGAAGGCATGCGGTGTGTGCTTCATAAAGGACAAAGACATTACTACCGCTGTCTCATGTGTATCAATGTGAGTTTAGTTTAGTCAATATTTCGGACAGCTATCAAGTAATCGTTTCATAAAATGTTGAACAAATAATAAGAAAGTTAATACAACTTCCAACTAATTTGGAACTGCTCAGAGCTAACAAATTGAACATCAAATTTCTATGTCATGATTTGTCACTGACAACCACAAGGAAACGACACCTCAGTGTCACAGTCAACATTATCATCTTAAAGTTTGTGTTAGTCCTGAAAATTCATATTCTCACATTGATTCAGATCACATTGTACTGGGCTTCAGCAGGTAGTTTAGCATGTTAGCTGCAGTAAAGACATGCTAAACTACTTCTAAGTGATGATGGGAGGTGTTGGTAGAAGAAGTGAGGAATTACCTGGACTGTTACACATACCATGGATCTCTACAGCCACGAGACAATGACTGCGTTTCCCATGAGTCCTCATGAAGGAAACTACAACATTACAGCTCAAACAGAATTCTGTCACTACTTCTGCACTGATATGACAGAAATGTCCCATAAATAACCTTGACTCCAATACGGCTACTCTAACCATAAACATACAAATTCAGTTTACCTAAATTAAATTTTAGAAAGTATAGTTTATTCAGAAACACATTTACTATATTTTGTGTTATACTGCTGATTCACTGTATGCACACAGTGATATGTCATTTTTTTTAAATTCTAATATTTTTCTTTAAATCAAATTCTCCAGATATGCTTTGATTTTTCTTCTGACATATTAAATGTCTTTGTCTTTATTTACTTCCCTACTGTTAAAAAAAAGAAACTATTTCTTTGGACACACTTTGTGACTGTATTAATAATAGTACCTGTCACCATCAGTCAGTCAGTCAGTCAGTCAGTCAGCCACATGTTTTTACACTTTCTACAGCACGATGGGAGCTCTGCAGTGTTTTTGATATAACTTATGGCTCAGCTGGAAGATGTGGAGGTACTGTGTCATTTTAAATCACGGCCATTAAAAGCGACGCCTCTTCTTCTACCTGTGAATGTTTTAATATTTGTGATTGTGATTTGATTTTGCAGCTCAGGTGTGACAGGTGGAAGAGGAGCATCACCTTCAGTGCCCAGAACAATGCTTCTGTAGGATGGTTCACGAATGATCGCCGCAGGAAATAGGGTCAATTTCCAGATTTTTATCAGAATGTAACTTTGCAGGCAGCCTGTCAAATATTTTTTTTAGCTTTTAGTTCTTCCTCGGTGATGTTTTTCCAAAAACACACTGCATGTTCTCTTTGGATATTATTATTTTTGAAAATGTTGGCTACGTTGCTGTATTGCTAGGCACTCTAAAATATGAGTTAGGTCAAGTGCTGATAAATAAAATTTACTTTTTCTGTATACTGTTATATTATTTACTCCTCCTCCTCCTCCTCCTCCTCCTCCCCAGCCATCACCTCCACCAGCAGGTCAGCTGTGCAGGTTGCCTCGCCCAGACTGTTGACAGCCTTCACAGTGTATTTGGCATCGTCGTCACCTGATACCTGGAGAGGCACATGGTCACACTTGTAGGTGTGGTGTGTCATGTGCATATTGTTGTTATGACATGTTGTGTTTGTTCAGTTCACCTCTGAAATGACCAAACTGCAGTTTCCATCTTCATCGTAGTCAATTTGAAAATGCCGTGTCTCTTTGATTGGCTGATCATCTTTGTACCACACGACCTCTGGATCTGGGTAACCTGCACCGTTATGAAGACAGGGTCAGCGTTGAGGATCTTTCTTCTATTCATGATGTCATTCATCAGTCGATAATTAGCCAAGGGCTTGTTCTTTGTGCCTGTTTTTCTACTATTCTTTTGTGTTGTGTTTAATGTTCTTGTTGTCTTCTTGGTTCTCATACCTTCAATTTTACAGTCGAAGCGAGCGGCGCTACCTTCTACAACCTCCACGTCTTTGATGACTGTGCTAAAGGTTGGCTTACACTCAGTCTTCTGCTCATACTCCAAACACTCCAGAAACTGATTATCTTCTACACAAACACACAAACACACTTATCCAATTCAGATTTGGAGTCATGTTTTTGAGAGAACACTGGGTTGTTGCTCATACCTTCAGTCGGCGAGCCCTTCTTGGCACTGACCCCAGCCATCATCGCCATGGACGACAGCCTGCCGATGGCTCGAACAGCATGACCTGTTTTCTGCCACAGGACAAGAAACAGTCATGTCACTACTTTCTGTCCTGAAACATGATGGATGAACGTTTGTGTTCAACCTAACTCTACTCACGCTTTTGTTATGTGTTCTGTCATGTTACCTGCCACTTCCTCCTCAGGATGTACTTTTTCATCCTCTCCTTGGAGAGTTTTTTGGCCTTCATGGTGTTGGTGTCCTGTTTTAGCCAAGGGTGTTCAAAACACTGAGCACAGGTTAGCCGAGCCCTGAAATGCGCCAAGCCCACATGCGCACACACACGCACGCGCGCGCGCACACACACACACACACACACACACACACACACACACACACACACACACACACAAAATTAGCCGGCTTTCCTGGCTATGTGCATTTAGCATGTAGACAGACCCAGTCAGCAGTGCGGTGGTATTTTCTTACTTCATGTCTTTCTTAAGCAGGTTGGTGATGAAATCTTTGGCATTTTCAGAGATTTCATCAAAGGCCTCATCCTCAAAGTCCCAAGTTGCCGAGGTGACGTTGGACAAAGTTTCATTGTCATTGTCCCCCATGAACGGAGATAGACCGCTCAGCCTGAGAGGACGACAATCACAGGAGGAGCTATAGGCAAACTGTTATGTTAAATATAAAACATAAAGATAAAATTAAAAATTACACCAAATTCAATACAATAAAAACTCTGGTTAGGTATTTGTAGTAACTAAGAGAGTTGCATGTGCAGAGGTTCCTAAAACCACACAGAACATCACTGCTACCAGCTCTGAGGACTCTTCTGCTGTCTGCAGTGGACATGCAGCGATTCCATCCTGCCCATCACACCATAATTCCAATTTCGGGACACTTTCCAAGGTTGCCCTGCACAGGTGTTCTACAACATTGATAGTGCCCTCATACTGGGCATAGTGGGGTGGTGTGCAGGCTTCAGACAGCAGACAAACATGCTATGTTCTAAGGCAGTTTCAGCAGAGAAAATAACCAGTTGTCCCCTGCCTTTACTGGAAGAAGTGGTCGCTGTCTGCTGCTTCAACCAGGCCAAAAACAGGATTGAAACCTTCTTCGGCCCAGGTCACACACTCTTGAACTACTCTGAGGAGATTCACTGATTTACCAAAAACATAGAAACTAGAACCCACTTAACTGCACTGAGTTACTTCTTAATCTTTAAACATTATTTAGAGCAATTATCTTGCATTTAATGTGGCCTTGTTTTATTCTTTTTCATAACAAATGCATTACTGAGTGTGACCCGGATTAACCACCGGCTGCAAGCATCTGCTGTTAACAATCACCTGTTCACGTTATGTGTTATCCATCAGCCATTAACTATCACCTGTCAACCATCGGCCATTAACTATCGCCTGTTAACCATCGGCCATTAACCATCACCTGTTAACCATCGGCCATTAATCATCACCTGTTAACGTCAGCCGTTAACAGGTTATCAGGCGTCCATAACCTTTCAACCGTTCCATTATATGTTAACAATCACAATGTATTTGTATGTGTGTGCATGCATGTGTATGTGTGTGTGTGTGTGTGTGTGTGTGTGTGTATACGTGTGTGTGTGATAAATGTGTAATATCCAACCTGACACCCTATGAGTGTGCAGTGAAAAACGAAAGACTCACAGGATGTAGCAGATGACTCCGATGCTCCACATGTCGGTGGCGTAGCCGATAGCTTCATAGTTGATCACTTCTGGGGCAACAAATTCTGGAGTCCCAAACAGAACCTTCAAAGTTCCAGCATTTTCTGCAACAACAGAGAACGAAGGCAGCCAAAAGAGTGGTTGTTATAGAATCGGTGCAGGATAACAATAATACAAGTGTTCACTATCACCAGTAGCCTGGCTGTCAGCTAATGCTAACATTTCCATGGTAAACTTTAGTCTGTTGTAGCTACCTAGTCGTCTAGCAAGGCCAAAATCGATGAGTTTGATCTTGCTGCCTGTTTTGTTGACACACATAATGTTCTCAGGCTTGAGATCGAGGTGAACAACGCCCTGTTTGTGGATGAAATTAACACCATCGATGATCTGCAGCATGTATTTGATCACTTCTCTTTCTGTTAACTCAAAGTCCTCATCGATGATGCGCTCAAAGAGCTCCCCCCCGGAGATCCTGCACACAAACACAGAAAGGCTCATGGTTAAGTTACTGTCTAATCATGATTCTTTATTAAAATATAACAAGAACAGACACATCTGTAACATCATCTTGTATTCAAAACAGATTTAACGCTCACAGCCAAATATGAGAAATATAAATATCACGTTATTTATGTCCTGAAAAATGACCAAAACAAGACGAGTGTTGCCGCAGTATGGTTTCCCGTGTGTGAACACCTTGTCAGAGGATGAGCATGAGAATGAGCATCTTTGTCTTAGATTAATAACCTTCTCTGACAGTAACAGTCTGGAGGCGGAGTCTCTGCTCTGACCGCCACAGGAGGAACTTCTACAGCATCTTCTCCTCCTAGTGCGTGTTCTCTTTTTGCAGCGTATTCTCTTTTCCAGTATAACCTAGACCGTTTATTTCTTTTGTATTACTAACTTGTTTGGCTTGTCATCTGTCAGTATCTCTCACTCCATCCAATAATTAGCGATCTCTCCATCTATCCCTCTATAATCACTCCATGGGAATTTTGTTCAGTGTCACCTCTGGTTCAGTCTGCAGTTGGACTCATGATTGTAGAAAGAAACTTCATTTCTTATATTTTTATTTGATTTGATGTGACTCACATCTCCAGGACCATGACGATGTCGGATTTGCCCTCAAAGGCGTCGATACACTGAACTAGTTTTGGGTGATGGAGGCTGTTCATGATGCTGATCTCTTGCCGAACGTTGTCCTTCTCCTTTGCTGAGTACGCCTTGATGAACTTGCCTGCCCAGACCTTCTTGGTCGCCTTCTCCACCAGTTTAAAGACTTGACCAAATTTTCCTCTGCCAGCAAACAAAGAAACATTTAGGCCAGGTGCACACACACACACACGCACACACGATCATTCTACACATGAGCCACTGTGGAGGGGCATGTGTGTGTCGGTGGGCGGAGCCTTACGTTCCCAGTCTCTCCTCCACGTCATACAGCTCCTTCACCTTCACATCTGTCCTGATGGTCACGTCTCTGTAGTCGGGCTCCTTCTCTGAGTCTAGAATGGAACAGGACATAAATGCTTTTGTGTTAGGGTTAGCGTTAGGGTTACAGAGGAACCATTTTTGTGCCTTTCTTGTTTAGAAAACAAAAGATGTAAGTTTTTTTTTGTCAAAAAGGACATAAGAACATTTAATACATATGTCTAAAGGTTCTGAAAATATATAATGCAGTAAAAGTAAAAATTATGCTCATATATGACATTTTCATCACATTTATTTGGAAGGGACCATTTTGCAACCCAATGGTGACACATGGTTTTTTTGATGGTTTTTTTTTTTTTTTTTTTTTTTTTGGCATCTTTTTTTGCTGGCAACTCGACCAGGGTGAGATTAATAATAATAATAATAATAATAATAATAATAATAAAAATCACCACTGCTGATATAAAAATGCACAATGCATCTGGATTCAAACCCTCACCTGACATCAGCATACAGGAAGTCAGAGTTCATACCTTCATCATCGTCTTCTGCTTCTGCCTCTTCTGGGTTCTCTGTGAGCAAAACCAACCAGCAGCAAGGTTAATGTTTTAATTAGGGAGGAGAGGAGAGGAGGAGGAGATAAGAGGAGAGGAGAAAAGGGGAGGAGAGAGGAGGAGGAGAGGAGAGGAGAGGAGGAGCAAGGAGGAGGAGAGGAGGATAGGAGAGGGAAGGAGGAGAGAGGAGAGGAGGATAGGAAAGGAGAGGAGGAGAGGAGAGGAGGATAGGAGAGGAGGAGGAGAGGAGAAGGAGAGGAGGAGAGGAGAGGAGGAGGAGAGGAGAGGTTTGAGGTTTTACCAAACACTTTATTCACAGTTCACAGTTCACAATGAATACATAAGTTAGTTACTTAAAATATTAGAAAATTGCAAATTGTTGTCGGCAACAGAGCACAAAACATCATGACAACACCAGGTATCAATAAAAGCTTGCAGGTCATTTGACAGTCTATAAAAACTAAACTCGAGCCTCAGCCTGCACCTGACATTGCAGAGCCACACTGAGGCTGAGCCTGACCTGCACGCCCCTCAACCCTGCTTCTCCGCGACACATAGATGGCCAGCTTAGCTGTGCCAGAAACAAAGTTGAGGAGCTGCCATTTCTTCTGACCTGCTTTCCTGTACCCAGCACCATAAATGAACACCTTCTCATCAAAGGGGACATTAAATAAGGTAAAAACATCCGATAAAAGAGTGAGGAAACCCGTGAGTCTCTCACACTCACTAAACAAATGAAAAACTGTTTCAGGGCGACCACAGAACGGGCAGGCTTTTGACACAGCCAGGTTAAAAACACACACCACAGAGTTACAAGCAACGGCACCATGTAGAATCCTCCATTGGAGGTCAGCAGTCCTCTTCTGGATTGGGGGTTTGTAGGATAGGAGAGGAGAAGGAGAGGAGGATAGGAGAGGAGGAGGAGAGGAGGATAGGAAAGGAGGAGAGGTGAGGAGGAGGAGAGGGGGATAGGAGAGGAGGAGAGGAGGAGAGAGGAGAGAGGAGAGGAGGAGGAGAGGTTTGAGGTTTTACCAAACAACTGAGAGAGGAGAGGAGAGGAGGAGGAGGAGAGTTGAGGAGGAGGAAAGGAGGAGGAGGATAGGAGAGGAGAGGAAAGGAGAGGAGGATAGGAAGGGAGGAGAGGAGAGGAGGAGGAGAGGAGGATAGGAGAGGAGGAGAGGAGGAGGAGGAGAGAGGAGGAGGAGGATAGGAAGGGAGGAGAGGAGGAGGAGGAGAGGAGGAGAGAAAAGGAGGAGGAGAGGAGAGGAGGAGATGAGAGGAGAAGAGAGAAGGAGCAGAGGGGAGGAGAGGAGAGGAGGAGAGGGGAGGAGAGGAGAGGAGTAGTTGACTCACCATCATCCACTAGTTTGACAGTAACTGGTTCAGATTCAGCACTTGGCTCTCCAATGCCATAGATATTTTCTGCTCGCACTCGGAACTTGTACTGACGCTCTGGAAGAAGGTTCTAAAGATGAACAGAACTTTGAAGTTTGTGAATCCTTTTAGAATTGTTTTAAATATCTGTACATATAAAATAAACTACCATACCTATTAAGATAGCTAATCTATGGTAGATATTAGTGGAGAAAGGCTGTAAACAGTCTTAGTCTTCACGCCACATTCTAAGGAGCTCAGAAGACTTTAAAAGCTTCCTCCATCCGTTCACTTCTACACATAGATTTCAGATGAGCTCTAACACAAAAACCATTTGGGCCCCTGAAAGAAAAAAGCTGACAATCTATCTGAAGAAAATAAAAAATATCTTTGTATACACATTTATTGATTGAATTTGAACAGCCCTTGTTTACTGCGCACTTTAACAGAAGGGTCAGACTTTTGATTTTAGGAAATATTTTATTGTCTGTATTTATGTGAATAAAAATTGTGTTTTTCTACAAATTGTAGTTGAGTGGTAGCCTTTAAGCTCCTTTTTAAACCCCGGTTCTGAGATCGTTGTATGACTAGATGAGCTATGGTGCATTGCTGACATTAACATTATCCTCCCGGGCTAGTTGCGCTTGTCACCTGCACGTTGTATGAGGTGCTGTTGCAGGACACCAGAGGCTTCCACTGCTGCTCCACAGAATCCCAGATCTCCAGGTGGTAAGCTCGCACGGCGCTCCCACCATCATAGGTCGGTCCGTACCACGACAAAGTCAGGCTGGATCGCCGGATGTCAGATGCTGCAGGGACCTTAGCTGGAGGATCAGGTTTATCTGAGGACCAAATGGTTGAGAGTTACAATAAGGAGAAAAAGAAGGAGCTGAAGCTATTTGGGCTGATTCTGACCAACGATGGTGAGGTTGAGGGCAGCCTGACGGAGACCAAAGCTGTTCCTCAACTCAACAGTATAGCAGCCACAGTGTTCCTGCTGTCCACTGCTGATTGTCAGTTTGCTGCTGATGTCACAGCTCTCGATGGAGATATCTTCTGTCCCTTCCTGGATCTGTACACAGTACACAGAGCGCACTTAAGTCACACAATACACTTAATAATATAATTACTAATTAGCTACACGTACACGGGTACAGACACTAAACATGTTTTATGTGGTACATTTATGTACGATACACAGTGCAGAAAGTACACTTACCTCCAACAGCTGCTGTGGCAGTCTGATTAGTTTTTGTCTAATAGTTATAATTTTGTTGGTAAAGAAGCTAATGAAGCTTTCACTACTAAGACTAGTAGGAGCACGTGGCTCCACGCTGACTCTGAGTTTAGAACCTACTACAGCTCTGAAAGGAAACCTGGACTTCTTGGTGTTTTCTTTATTTGGAGAGGCTGACAGGCCGTTCTGGACTGACACAAGGTCTTTTATAAGCTACCAGACTGTCCTCCCAGGTAACCTGGCGGTAACCTACTAGGTTAACACTTCTGACTGACACTCTGATGGAGAGGGACAGAATCAAGGCAGGACATCGTGAGGCTGCTGCACCTTCAACAACATAGTCCAACTCAACAGGACCAGGAGGGCAAACCCTAACCCTTATCACCACTGCTGTCTGTACAAACAGCGGTACAGTGGTCAGCACCCAGAAGGTCATGGGTTTGACACCCAGCTACAACAGAGTGGTGGGGCAGCTCAGGACTGACCTTCAGCTGTCCTGCACATATTGTTGTACAATTCTGGAATAATTTTCCTTCCCTTCATTTTTGTGGTCTTTGTGTTGTGTTTAATATATATCTATATCTATATCTATATCTATATCTATATAGATACAGATATAGATATAGATATATATGTGTGTGTGTGTGCGTGCTTTAGTGTTTTGGTTTTTAGTGTGTGTACATGTGTGTGTCTCACTGGTTTTCTGAACTTTAGCCAGGTGCAGTTGATAGGTGGAGCTCCAGAAAACTTGCACAGGATTTCGACCTTCTCACCTGCCAGGATCTTCATGTCTTCAGGAAACTGGAGAATCTGCGGTGGCAGAACTGAACACACAATTTTGAATCAGTAAAGATGTAAATTTGATTATTTTGACTGGCCCCCTGGCTAACATTAGGGTGGAAATGGCATCACTTCCTGCTTTGTTATAGTATTAAAAATGTAAAAAAAAAAAAAAAAAAAGAAAAGGAAATCATTACTCTTAAAACTGTGCAAGCCAGTGCTAATCATCATCCACTTCAGGACTAAAACGTTGTTGTGCTTCACCTTGTTTGGGTGGAGTCTTGGCTGTTGGCTTTTTGATTCTGGCTTCACCTGGAAAATGATCCACAGAAAAATACATTAGGAAAGATATAAAAAATCATGAACATGACAAGTAGCTGAAATGTTTAAAGAGGAAATGGTTTTGTTACTTTTCTTTTTGCCAAATATATTAAACTGAAAATTGGTTCACATCATCATTAAACAGTTTAAAAGAAAAAAACTTAATGCAAAATGAATCATTCCCATTCTGAGTATGAAGTTCTGTGTGGAGCTATCACATCTGATCCTCTGAAAAGGTTCTGTTGTCCCAGAGAACGTCAGTGTGTTTATGAAGAACACAGGAAGTGTGTCAGTGTCTCTGATGACCATACATGGTCATTCTAAAAATACTTCTGGAAAATCTTCATCAGATTGTTTTAAAGGCTGCAGACTGGAGAACATGGAGAACAGAATGAACAAAGTCTCTTAAAGAACATAAAAAAGACAAACAGAAGAAAAAACAGATGTTAAGTTTCTGAACAGAACACTACAAACCCAACCTAACTTTAAGTTACACCAGGTCCGCATCCGTTTTTGTGTCTCCCAATGACAGAAAACACAAATGCAGAGAAAGTATGAATACACAGTGGAAAGCCACACCCACCCAGTGAAACAGACAGCTTTTATCTGGTTACCAAGGTAATTTCATCTTATATTCAGGGTTTCCTGTCTTCTGAATCTGAGCACAGTTCCAAGTATCCACAGTAAGACTAGAAGTCCCAGATCAAACAGCATCTGTCACACTAACCTGTACATCCCATAAGAAAAAAAAATGAAAAGAACAAAGATAAGATAAAAGATAAAATAAGGTTTTATCTGTCCTACTGCTGAGGAGATCCAGTTAGAACTGCAATGGCCAGATAAAATGATCTAAGTGCTATAACTGTTTTTGTCCCTGTTTTTTCCACTAAGCCTGTTGTCAGCATGGTCACAGACATTAATTGTCACATGACCTCCTTCAGTAACAAGCAAACATAGATTTAACCATATGGAGCCATTTTAAACAACATAACATCTCAATCTAGATTATTAACTGCATGAACCTGAATTCATGTTGTCAGAATGTTTTATCAAACAGAAACACTCAGGTCATGAATACAGCCACTTTGGTCCATCCTTACTGGTTCTGACAGCTCTGTCTGCTCATGTTCAACAACGAATTAGGATGAAAGCAGAGCCACACAGCCGGAACATCACCAGCTTCATAAAAGGAAACTTTCATCCGTGAAGTCAAACATAGTCTGAGACGTAGCTGCAGAGAACACCTTAAATGGTCATGTGTTGAAGAAGCCCAGAACCAGAGCTCAGGACCACTGCACACCACCATAACCACATCAGACCAGGCCAAAGCACCACAGCACACCAACATAAACATGCTGGACCATCCGTGCAGACCAACACAAACACACCAGACCAACAAAGACCATCATGAACAGACTTGACCACCAAAGACCAATAAAAACACCCTGGACCAGATTAGAGCACAGTAGACACACCTGACCAGCCCAACGACGACATTCGACTGACAGCAAGGGACTGTAATAAGCATGCTGGATCACCACCAGCTAGAATAAACAAACATAAACACGCCTAAAGCCAACCTAAACCCAAACCCTAAAGCCAACCTAAACCCAAACCCTAAACCCAACACCCACCAATATGAAGACATGAGGCTAGACCAGACCTACCAACAGACCATCAGGAGCAGCTGATTAGTTTGGATCAACAAACGCGCGCGCGCGCATGCGTGTGCGTGTGCGTGTGTGTGTGTGTGTGAACCAGTGATCCCAGGCTCCAGCTCCATATTGGGACAAAAGAAAAGAGGCTGCTGCATATTTTGGAAACTCACTCTCTGAGGTCGGAGTTGCCTTCTTGGACTTCTTGTCAGCAGGAGAGTTTTCGGTTGGCTCTGTGTGACAATAAAACATATTCAGCATTTTTCTTCTAAAAGTTCAAAGTCAAACAGAAACTTCAACAATCAGCTATTATTTAAAGATAAACACAAGGTGTATAACTAGTTATGGGCAGAATTTGGTCCTTGGTAACAGCTGCTGTCTGGGCAGAATCAATGGGAATCCAATATTTAGACACATTAATGGTTTGAAACTGACTTTTAAAGTTGCCGTACTGTTAATGACATTAATGTCAAAAGGAGAAGCTCTGCTATCTAACCCTAACTTTAACCCTAACCTGCAGATGTCAGAGCTTCTCTGCAAAGACCTTCAGTTGCTGCTAGTCTGTGGATCTTCCTTTTCTCTTCACTAACAGAAGAATTGCTCTTGTGCTTTTATGACCATGAATCTATGAGCTTGTCTTGAAAAAGTCTGAAAGTGAAAGTGTCTTCATCAGTCTGTTTTGGCTCAACATCCATCAGAGTAATTATGGTGATGTGATCTAAACACCCTTAGCTATCACATATTAGATACTCACCATCCACAAGAACCACACAGGAACATTCAGCAACACCTGCTGAGTTCTCCACTCTGCACTTGTACTGGCCCTCATCCTCTGGGAGAGCTTTGTCAATGGTCAGAGAACACAGCCCATCTGCATGGCAACAACACGGTGATGAGATGAGACATCACGCTAACATGGTTAGACAGCCATCCATTGATGTTGACACAGAACACACACACACACACACACACACACACACACACACACACCTTCACACAATATAAAATGATCAATATATGAAATTGTGAATGATTGTGAGTGTATGTTATGTGTGAATGTGTCTCACTGTGCATATCTGAGCACTGTGTGTGTGTGTGTGTGTGTGTGTGTGTGTTGTCTGTGGGCCTGATGTAAAATGATCATATGAAATACCATTGGCCTTCTGTCTTTGTCTCACATCTGATTTCTATTAATAGAGTCTGAATCCTGCATCCACATTCAGCTCCTTTGCTCTGACTACATCTTAATAAATTTCTGGGAGCAACAGTTTCGAAATGTTGATATTTTAGTATTCATTTAATTATGGCAAAAACATTTGTTTCTAGAGTCATAGCAGAGTTGAAGTTCGGATGTTTTTTGCTGGAGCGGTTGCTGTGACCCCTGACTATGAACACTGAGATTTTTGCTGGCTTCAATGCTGAACACCACCTTCTTCTCAGATTTGAGAACCTTGGTGATCTTAAAGGTAAAGTTCTGCCCTGGAATTCTCCCTCTGAGGCTGGACTTTAGAACATTTCTCTCATGTCTCTGCTTCAGTTTTTACACTGTAAAAAGTAGCTGGTCTTAAGTTAGCAAAAATGCAAGAACATTTTACAGGTATTATTTTATATTTTGTGACACCTGAAAACGAACGGGCCTACTGTGTTTTCTAAATATGTATTAAAGGTGTAAATGTTGAGTAGGTTTTATGTATTTATGTGTTCTTTTTTATGTTTTATGTGTATCAAGGATCAAGGATCATGTTGTGTTTTTAATAATGAGTAATTTTTGAATGTTCCTGCATTTTTCCTGTATGACGTCTGACCTTCATTGGCGAGGATGATGAACTTGGAAGGTTTGATGACTTTCCCGTCCAGGGTCCAGGTGACAGTGATGCCTGTTAGGTCAGAGGTGCTGAGGCAGCACTGAAGGCGGAGTCTTTGGCCGTCGAGCACCGTCAGGTCACCCAGCTTCTCCACAAACTGAGGGACCTTCCCTGACCCTCTGTCGCTGCTCTTTTTCTCGTTAATCTCTTCTTTCATGCAGTTGTTGAGTGCCGTTGTTTCATTCTCGCCATTCTTCTCTGGGCTGGCCGGTTTCTTCTTGTTGGTGAGCACCGAGCGGAAATCTGTGTCAGTCTTTGTTAGGGCGTCTGAAGGTTTGTTGGCAGGTTTGTCACCTTTCTTCCCCAATACAGCTCGGAAGTCCATCTGCTGGGTGCAGTTTCCTTTGCGAACCTCCTCTGTCTTGGCTTTGACGCCCTTCAGGTTGGCCTTAAAATCCATGTGGTGAGATGGTTGTGCTTGATGAAGGCGAGGCCGGCCTCGCCCTGCTTGCGCTTGCAGGTTGTTATTGGTGTTTAATGCTCAGTGTCCCAAAACAGAAGACAGGTCAAGCGTTCTCTGTCACAGCTGTCACAACTCCTCTTCGAGGTGTTCCCTTGTGTCAAACCTCTAACAGTACTTGGAGAAGTGACAACTGTTGTCAATTTCTCTGTCGTCTTCTTGCTCTCCTGCAGGTGCAGATACAGGAGCTGCTGCTTGTCCTTCTGCCCCTGATTGGCCTCCTGCCACTGCTGACTGTCACAAACGCTGCTCTGCTCCTCTGCTCCACACCTCCTCCTGGTCCTCCTGCTGTTGGGGTAGGGTGAGACAGTGAAATAGAAAGAATAGCAGAGAGAGAGAGAGAGAGAGAGAGAGAGAGAGAGAGCAAATAAACTGAGCCAGGGTTAAAGCCCCCTGGAATGAGAGACTCCGCCCCCTACAGACCCTAAATGTCCATGTTACATCACAAGTGACTCGGCCATCCTTATAAGGGCATGCAGGCACAACAGCCTGAACACACACACACACACACACACACACACACACACAGTAAACAATCTGTCCAGCTGGGAGAGACAGAGGAAGTCTGAAGTCTGACTGGATTGTTGATATGGTGGATTATAGGAGCTTTAGGAATCTATGATTGATGGATGGAGGGACAAACAGATGGATAGAGTGATCCTGGGGAGAGGATGAGTGGAGTGATGGATGACCAGACTGTGAAAGGATGGATGGATAAAGCTGGGGATGAAGAAATCAGGAGAAACTGACTGCTGGGTCAAATCATCATGTTAATAGTTTTCCTGTTTACAGTGTTACCATGGTGACAGTTTCTTAGATAAGACATTTTAGGATTTTGTGTGTGGATTTCTGGACCATTCAATACTTCATGTGTTTGGCTAGAAGCTTGGTCAGAGCTTATACTTTTAGCATTTTTGATCATTTGTAATTAATTTATAGAGACACACACTCATTAAAATACATTGATGCTAAATAAACAGGCATAGAATTAATGTTTGACTGGTTTTGTGAAGTCGATGAGGTGTAAAGACTTTTATACAGGGGAAGCAACAATTCAAAGTGCTAGCTGCTAATGTTGTTCCATATTTCCACTGAGCTAAGTGATGTTTAATCTGTTGATGGCTCATCCTCTTCTTCCTCATCAGCCTCCTGGCAGTGCAGCATTGATTCTGACAGATGCACATTTAACATTCCTGCAATATGTTCAGTTTTGCTCTCACATTTTTACTGCCCAGTGTCACTGTTCAGTCATCCCATGCAGTCCATGGACGATGAATAAATAAACAGGAAGTTAAGTTACAGGGGAAAGTCCTCATTGCACACACACACACGCACACACACACACATAGGCACGCACACACACACACACACACACACACACACAAGCCAGCCCAAGAAGGGAATGGAGGGGAGTACCTCTTGTATGTGTGTGCATGTGTGTGTTCTTGTACTTGCTACATACTGAGCACCAAAATACTCATCCTACCAGCAAAGTGAGGACATTTTGGCTGTTCCTTACATCTTCAAAGGCCTGTTTAAGGGTTTAGACATGGTTTTCAGCTTGGGATTAGAATTGTGTCTAGGTCAGGGTCAGGGTCAGGGGGTTAGTTGGGATGGTTAAGGTTAAAGTGAATGGCTGGGTAATCTGAAGGTCCTCACAGAGATAGAACTACAAGGATGTGTTTGTGTGTGCGTGATGGTGTGCATGAGTGAGTGAGTGAATGTGTGTGTGTGTGTTTTACTGCAGCGTGTTTTGTCTTTATATGGTTTCACAGTCATCCAACAGTCTCACTGTTTTTTCTGTCTCTTTTTCAGCTTCAACATGATTCAGAATCAGAATCAAACAGAACAGCAATGAAAAAAATCAGAGTAGCAGAGTTTAATTTAGAAGCACATCTTAAAATGACAAAATCTCTCACACTGTGACTGCTGCAGCAAGAAAATGAATACAATGTGGTTGAAACCAAGTCTACTCATATCCAACAATGTTTACGTCTATAATTAATAATACATTTAAATGTTTTTTTAATTATGTTGAATATTGGAGTTCTACCAGGTACATTCAATATTCCTTAAAAAATGTTCAACTCTTTTTTTTGTAGAGTGATAATTCCATTTTCACATGTCTGGAGAATGGCACAAGAACCGTTCTTGTAGGAAATAAAGCCCTTTTTAATTCTCCAGGGACTGTGTTGTCTAGTAGGTTCTGATGAATCTCAGTTGTAGTGTGTAGTCCATTATTAAAATAGTAGTTATACTGACAGTTTCCAGCTCTGCATGAACCAGTAACAGTGAAGCTATTGCCATCTCATGATGACTGAAAACATAAATCTGTCACAAATGCAATTCCTCTGCAACACTGCTGCCACCTGCTGGTTTTAGGTGATTTAACTGTTTGTGCAGAAAACAGTGAAGAAAGACATGGCACGTATGTGTAGTGCTGAAAACATGCTTTATTAAATCATTAATGCATAAAACTCGGGAAGGAACACTGTTCTAATTCAACACTTAAATTAAAGTTCTGGTAACTTCCCTTCGCTCCCACAGCACAAGGATGCTCTGGTGAGAGAAGAATTCTGACTACCGACACAATAGAATCACTAAAATCTACACACACTCACACAAACACATTAGCTATACTGGTGCCATTTCTGCTCAGCAGAGCTGGTTCTGACTTCCTCTTCATCATTGGCCAGGAGATAATATGTGGAGAGAAGCCAGTCCAGCCATTGTGTTTCAGAGACAGCACTCTTTCTTAAAATAATCCACATGCTCAGAGTGTGGGCCACTCACACTCTGAGCATGTCAGCAATATACGGTAGGGTACGGTACGACGCAGCCAGTCGGAGCTCAAGGCCAGTTCCTGCTGCTTCCATGAGGGTGATGAAAACAGCAGTCAGGGTCTTAAGTTCACGGTACAACTCATAGAAAACTGAAATATCAATTTTGTCTTTCATTTTGTGATTCAGAACATCAACAGGGAACTTCTCTACCTGCTGAGGCAATCTTAAAGACTTCAACGTGTTGTTGAGGCACAGTGTTTCGTTTCTTAGGTTGGCAGGGTATTCGTTCCAGCTGAAACTTTCTCCTGTTACATTTCTTCTTTTCTTTCACCATATCTCATTGTCATAAATAACAATTCATACATTTCCCATAACCGTCAAATTCGGCTATATACATTATGTACACGTCACAGAAAACTGGAAATCTTATGTCATAATTGTCCAATATGGCACAGTTTATAACAACTTTAGACTTTAGTCTAGTTTGGCATAAATTAATGTCAAGTTTGGTACAAAAAATTTCATATTTACAAGAACAGAAATCAGGTTTCTATAGCAAGAACTGCTGCTAATTCACTAAAATAAAAGGTCCTGGGTGGGAAACATGGGGGAACAGAAGGGTTTTTTTCTTCTTTTTTAAATAGACCGAATATGAACATTGACAGTTGCTACGTCAGAACCAAACTCATTGGTTAACATCAGTGTGTATGCTCCAGCATCACCTTCTTTCACTGCAGAGATCATCAAAGTGGATATAGCTGTGCTATTCTCCACATGATATCGCTTTTCCTCAGTGGGAATACTGTGATCTGCATGGATCCACTGGACCAGCGGTGCAGGGTCTCCTGAAAATGTCCCAGACAGAGTCAAAGTCTGTCCCACCTCTACACTCATATTTTGTGAAAGAGCTTCAATCTTTGGTGGGGAACCTGTTAACAACAAAGATAACGAGAATGAGAAGATTTTATTATCATGTTATTTAATAATGTTAATGTCAATATGCAAAGAATCATGGACTTTCAGTAGACTTTACTGACATTTGACTGGCCAGGCCAAGCAGAAGCTGCTTTAGAGACTTAACTGAATAAACATGTTTGACAAACGAGAATAGTAGGATTTACATTCATCATTCCTACAGAAATACACACGTTCACAACCAGCTACTGGGGTTGTAACAGGATATTACTCTAACATGAATGTGTCTCACCCGTTTTGAGCTCAGAGGAGAGCGTCTCCAGTGAGGACAATGCCTCCGCATGGGAGAAAACAGAAATTTTCTTCATTTGGCTACTGGAGGTCATGGAAACCATTGACTCAGACATCATGGCTGACATGCTACTTTCAGACCTCTTGTCAATCAAGTACTTAGCAGCAGCAGATGGAAAGTTGCTGTCAGCATGCACTGAAAGCGCCTTCATATGGACTTCTGGGCCAGAAAAACTTTTCTGAATGTTGCCAGCAGAGCCAATGGTCTCTGTCTGATGTACCGTAATCATTTCCATTGGTTCTTGAGTAAGAGCTGAAAATATCCAAACAGCAAGCATTTGTACTACAACACATTAAGCAAATCTCAGAAACTGAGTAATAAGTTAGATTCATGTTTTTGAAATCCCTTGCAATCCCTTTTGACAAGACTGCAAAAAGTCAGACGGCACTTACTGTGAACATGGAGGGAGGAGGTTGCAGAACACTGTCCAAACTCATTTTTAGCTTTCACTGTGTATTTTCCACTGTCAGCAGGGGTGGTGTTCCATATCTCAAGACCGAGCACATTGTGAGAACGGCTGAGTCTAATATTTGATGTAACAGTTATCTGTAAAGAGAGCCAACAATAGGTTTATTCAGTTTGTGGTTTCTGTAGAGACCAAAGAGAACACTGTGCAAAATTACTCACAGGGATGTTGTCCTTCAACCATTTTATGTCTGGAAAAGGCTCTCCTGAGACTTCACAGGTGAATTTAACATTTTGTCCTTCGACTACATTTTGTGATCTTGGCTGGCTCAGGAAGTGTGGTGCTGCTGAATGACTGCTTGTCACAGTGGTATCAAACTGACATCGGACAAGGCCTTCTTCTGTTTCAGCCTCACATGTGATTTTTCCTTGATGGTGATGACTGACTGACATTATTGTCAGGTTCTGATTGGGACCAGAGACTCCATATCTATACTGGCCAGAGTTGCTCAGTTCTTTACCATTCAAGATCCACCTGATGCTGGCAGCGCCAGGGATGCTGGCACTCAGAGTCAGAGACTGACCTTCAGCAATGGTCAGCTGACTGTGGGAGGATGTTATCTCCTTGTTTGGCCTGACAGAGATGGTTGACTTTTTCTCAGGATCTGGTGACAGTACTCTTTTGGGTGACCTGACTGGAGAAGTGACTGGAGTTTTGTCAGATGGTGTTGGGGATTTTAGACCAGGTGACTTTGGTGTTGTTTTTCCTGATACTGGAGATTTAACCCTCTGGGATGACTTTGGATCAGGGGATGTGACTCTGTGAGGAGATCTGACTGGGTCAGGAGACTTGGGAAATGGGGTCTCAGTCTCAGGAGACATGACTCTGGTAGGGGTGACAACTTGTTCAGACCTGAAAATTGTCAAAGTGAAATGCGCCTCTTGTTTACCCGCAGCATTTTCAACCAGAACCATGTAGCTTCCTTCATCTGCCATGCTGACTGAAGAGATCTCTAGGTGAGAATCATACTGGGTCGAAAAGATGTGATGACGAGCAGAAGAAGTAATAACTGCTCCATCGTGTATCCAGGTGATGGACGGTGCAGGATCGCCATCCACATCACAGTTAAACCTGGCAAGGTCTCCCTCATTGACAGTTAGTGACTGTGGCTTGTTAACAATCTTGGCAGGAACGCCAGGCCTCTCAGGCAACTTCTCAACAACAGTGCTGGACTCAACAAGAGTGGTGGACTCCTTGACAGACACAGACTCCCTGACTGATGTTTTAGATGAGACATGATAAACCTCTGTTCTGGTCATTTCTGGCAGATATGAGTATGGAGGTTCTTCATCCTTTCGCAGAGATGAGAATACAGCATATTCGGCTCCAGCTACATCCAGTGTAGCATAGTCAGATGTTTCTCCTTTAGCATTTTTGCAGATCACACGGTAAGCACCAGAGTCATCTGTGACACAGTTGTTGATCTGCAGAGTGAGAACACCACTGATATTGGTCATGTGATATTTGCTACTTGGGTGCAATTCTTTCCCGTTATGGAACCAGGTGATCTCAGGCTCTGGTTTGGCCTGGACATTGAGGGTGAAGCTAGTACTTGATCCATGGGACACACGATGAGATCGCATCCGAATGGTAATCCGTGGTGTATGGTCAAGACTAAAGGGGGGCTGTGTCATTGATTCAAATTTTGTCTCTGCTAATCTTCTCTCTGTCCTGAGGGCCTGCTTTCTCTCAGCATACCGTGATGCAAAATCAATCTTTGGAAGGGTTACTTCTGTCTTGACAACTTTTTCCAAGCTTAAGGAGCTCTTTGTAGGTTCAGGCATTGGAAGCTTTTTAATCGGTTTGGGGATATATTCAGATGTAAAAGCAGTCAGGTATTCAGATTCAACACTCTCAGATACTACTCCAGCACCTGTTTCCCTTTTCAGTGTCCGGGCCTTTTCCTCAACCTCCATACGTCTGAGTTGACTCTTGTAGGAGGAGATCCTTTGAGTAGTTGTGGGTGGACGCAGTAGCTCTAGGTCTTCTCTCTCTTCATACACCCTCTGTTTCTGTCTTGGAGCTTTATATGTTACTTTGTCGTGGCGCTGGCGAAGGTCAACAAAGGTTGGACCAGCTTCATATTTAGATGGAATTTTATAGGAGTCATATATATGGATGTCTTCTCTCTCTTCATCATCACTGTACACTCGTCGTGGAGATGAAGGACGTGGGGCAGAAAGCTCAAAGCGGACTGGACTGAAACTTGGTGGAGAAGCAGAGTAGCCGAGTTCCATTTCTTCCTCCAGCCGAAGCCTCTCTTCTTCTGTTCTTTTCATTGAAAGGTACTCTTCCACAGGCAGAAGCAGCTCCTCATCTGATAGATCACCCAAGGACCGTCTTCTGATCCTGTGGTAGGTGTCGATCTCGGGAGAAATAGTGCGACGCTTAGCAGGCCTGACAATCTCCAGGTCATCCTGAGTCATTGATGAGATGCGCCATTTAGGTTTGTACTGTTCTTTGATCCGAACTGGAATTTCATAAAACTGCTCCCATCTGGAGAGGCGAACACGCTTCATCCTCTTCTGTACAATTTTCTCCATGGGTTCAGGAAACTCATATTGATCACGCACTTTCTTGTACCATTTCAAGTCAGAAAGAGGTTTGAAATGTTTTATTTCAACATCCTCTTCAAGCACAGCAGGATTAATGACTCGAGGAGTAGGCACCACATAAGGCATCCGCAACCTCTTCTCATCTGCTCTCTTCTTCTTCTCCTCCAGTTCTTTCTGTATCTCAGCTTCAGTCTTTTCACCTTTCTTAGTGGTCACAGCAGGTTTGAACATGGTAGCTGCCTCTCTGACAGCTTGAACAGCTAATGGTGGAAGAGGTGCAACAACACTGTCAGTCAAAATCTGAGACAGTCTCACCTTTTTGTCTAATTTCTCCTGCCCGGCTTCTCTTTTCGTCTCCTTTTTACTGATCTCAATTTCCTTCTTCACATGGGTGACGCGTTCTACTTTAAGGGTGGCCTGGCAACTGGCTGATCCAGCAGAGTTGGTTGCAGTAACTCTGTATACACCAGAGTCCTCAGGAAGAACATCTCTCACATGAAGGATGAAGTAATCTAGACCCTCGTGTATAACCTCAATAGATGGTCCAAAAGCTAAAGGTGCACCATCCTTCTCCCACCTCAGGGTAGGATGACCAGATACTCTGATCTCAAAACGGACATTTTGGCCCTCTTTGCACTCTAAGTTTGCAAGCAGACGTTTAAACATTGGTCTCAGCGTGAGGTCAGCAGGTTTAGGTCGAGGAACAACAGTTAGACGAGCCTTACAGCTATCTTCACCATACCTGTTGCGGGCCACAACGCTGTACTCAGCATCATCCTCCGCATCAAGATTGTGGATGATTAGTTGATACAGGCCCTTGTCACTGATAAATGTGTATTTCTTGTCATCAAGTCCAGGGATGAGCTTCTGTCCCGATTTGTGCCAGGTGACACGGGGATCTGGGTGAACAGTGATTGTAACGCCAAAGCGCAAATCTTCTCCAATATAGGCAGTGCGGTTAACTAGAGGAAGGGTGAACTCTGGTGGCTTCTGAAGCATTCTGGCAGTGTCAACTCTACGCTTTGTCTTCTTGACCACACGGGAGGTAAAGTAATCACGATATGATCTAACACCAGTGACAAAGAGCTCTGCATAGGCACTGTCTTCACCATACTCATTCACAATCTTGCATCTGTAAGTGCCATCATCGGCTCTTGTGATCTTGTTGATGGTAATTACAGCAACACCGTCCTCATATGCAATTTCATATTTATCACTTACTTCAAGTTGCCTGACACCACAGTACCATGTTACTTCGGTTGTGCTATCATAGTTTTCTATGTTACACACAAATTTCATACTGTCTCCTTCTTTCACCACAGCATGTCTGATAAGTCCTCCGACTGGACCATTTTCATATGGCGCAATCTTCACTTTGGCAACTAAGACACCCCTCTGTGATCTAATGGAGCCACCATTAGCCACACGGGCTGCAGAGATGACAGTGTTCCATTCTTTCTTCACCATTATCTGGTAATAGCGCTTATGTCTGCTAGTTGGGATTGCTCTTGTGCTGATCTCTTCTGTGGGCCTGGTGAGCCAAGGGTGTTCCAGAGCCTCAGCAGCAGTCATGCGGTGCCTACGTTCCTTTGTTATTAAGCGGTCAGTGAAGTCTAATGATTCAACACTGATCTGCTTAAAGGACTCATCTTCATAACTGTATGCTGCATTGGAAATGTTGTCAATCATTTGTTGGTTGGTTTCTGCTGAGAATGGATTAAGCCCACTGAGGAGGACATATGCGAGGACACCAACAGACCACATATCAGTGACTGTACTGACCATGTCACACTGATGGATTTCAGGGGCAGCATACTCTGCAGTGGTATACTGAATCTTGATTTGGTCTCCAGGAGTCAGATGCCTGCACTGACCCAACTCAATAATCTTCACATTAGAGCTGGTTCTAGTTGTGTATACAATGTTCTCAGGTCTGATATCAAAGTGTCCGTAGCTCTGATTATGCAAGAATTCAAGAGCTGAGCAGATCTGTCTGATGTAGTTGACAATCTCATACTCAGTAAGCTCAAAATCAGCTGTGCTAAGACGCTCAAAGATATCAAAACCAGAAATAAAATCATAAATCATTACCAAATCTTCTGGACTCTCGAAAGACTCATGGAGGAGAAGGAAATTGGCGTGTTTTGCCAGATTCAGTATAGTGATTTCCTTCTTGACAAGTGCTTGATCAGCTCCTCTCACTTTTACAAATTTAGCCATGTAAGTCTTCTCTGAGCAGATGTCAACACAGCGGTGAACAATGCCAAAATGCCCTCTACTCAATTCTTCTGCTATGGCATATTTATTGTGTAGGTTTTTAGAATCAGAATGTTGAGCTTTGCTTCTGGGTACATGTCCAGTGTCATCAACCTCCCTGTCATAGAGGAGAACTCTTGATTTGTCCTCCTTTGTCATGACAGGTCCACTTGTCTCAGATGGGGCACTCTGTCCGAACTTATTCTCAGCAATCACCCTGAATTGATAGCTAGTTCCTCCAAACAAATTGATAACAGTGTAATGGGTGTCACGGGACTGAGCAACCCTCTGCCACCTCTCAGCTGTGGTGGGACACTTCTCAATGATGTAGCTGATGACCCTGCTGCCACCATCATTTGCTGGGGCAACCCAGTTTAATGTAACTGAGTCTCTGGAGATATCACTAGCTTTGACACCACGCGGAGGATCTGGTACATCAGCAACATCCAGCTCTACTGTTTGCTGGTCAATTCCAAATCTGTTCTTTGCACAGACAATATAAAACCCGGCATCTTTCTTTTCTACTCCGCTGGGAAACACCAAAGATGTGAATGATCTGGTGACTATGACCTGGTAGTGACCATTGCTGTCAATGAGATCTTGTCCCTTCTGCCATGTGATAACTGGGTCTGGTTTGCCAACAAATGGAATCTTGATATTAACTACTTCTCCTCGCAGTGCAGGTATGGCTTCTTTGTCCTTCAAATTCTTTGGCAGGTGAATCTTTGCAGGAACTAAAAATGAAAGAAATACAAGTCAGTCAGGTTTCAGAGTTGCCACATTTGTTGAGGTTTCAGAGTTGCCACATTGTCTATATTAATTTAGATCATGCAAGAATCAGGCATTTGATTTGTTCAACTTACTTTCAACATCTAGTGAGATTGTTGCACAAATGGAACCTCCCTGGTTAGTGGCTCTGATCTGATAGACAGTAGAATCTTCTTCATCAACCTCAGAAATGACCAGCTGATGATAACCTCCCTTGAACTCCTGAATCTTGATTTTCTTTCCATCAGAGTGAATTTCCTTTCCTCTTCTGAGCCATTTAATAACAGGCTTAGGTTGTCCTGTGATTTTGCACACAAGTGCAGCATTGCTCTTGTACTTGACACTCATGTTCCTCAGCTCTTCCTTAAAGGCAGGAGCACGAATTTCAGTGGCAGTGGCTGGGTGGATGGAAGCCGTCTCTTCACTGTAGTCACTATGTCCTCCAAGATTCTCACACTTCACACGGAAGACATACTCAACTCCTTCAGTCAGGCACTTGACAGAGAACACTGTCTGTTTAATCTCATCTGTGGTCACAGGGGTCCACTCACTCCATTCCTTCTTGTCTTTGTGCTTAATCTCAAGGCAATAGCTTTTGATCTTGGAGCCTCCATCACTGATTGGTGGCTTCCAAGAAACCACGCAGGAGTCCTTCGTAATACCAGAAACAACCGGACACAGAGGTGGAGATGGTTTCTCTGTGGACAGCGACATAAAACTCATGATTGTCAGAATTTTGCCTTTAAACTTACGTGTTTAGTTATAGATGAGGGTTTAATCATAAATTATGTGAAACATATTAAGAAAAAAAAAAATACCTAGCTGGCTCTTGATTAGAATGGGTGAAGTGAGCTCCAGTGGTTCACTGTTACCATAACGATTCTGGGCATACACACGGAAGAAGTAGCCAGCACTGTCAATGAGGTTAGGAACACGACAAGAAGTGCCATTAATAGATGATGACACCAGTTCCCACTCTCCACCCTCCTTGTCCTCATGCTTTTCTACAATGTAGTTGGTGATCAGGCAGCCACCATCATCCGTTGGAGGTTTCCAGCTTATGATGACAGAGTTCTTTAGGAGGGCATCCAAAATAATTGGACCTTGAGGTCTGTCAGGTTTATCTGTAAATAGATGGATGCATATGAGCTATATTCATTTCAGTGAAATCTCCTTAATATCACAATAAGAAGGCATCAATTATTGTGGTCACGGCAGTAAATTTGCTGGGGCATACCATAAATTTCAACATTAAATGCTGTGTCGGCCCTTCCAAAGTGGTTATGCAGTCTGATTCTGTATTTGCCTCCATGGACTCTACGTTGGACATTCTTAATGATCAAGTGAGTGTAGTGCTCAGTTGTCTCAATGGTGATGTCCTCTGTGTTCTCCAGGGTCTTTGCTCCATGCAACCACATTATCTTTGGCTGAGGACGACCAATATAGACCACATGGATGCGCAGAGTTGTTCCTAGGCCAGTGTAATATGTTTCCTTCAACGGGTAATCGGGATGGAACGAGGGGGCGGCCTCCAACAGAAGAATGCCTGAGGTCTCTGCTTCTCCAGCATCATTGATGGCTTTGCAGGTATATTCGCCCTCATCCTCTTGTTGGTCGGTCATAATGGACAGTGAATGGTTGCGGCCATCAGAACTCATCTGGTACTTACGAGATTCAACAATCTCTTTCCCAGCATGATACCACTTGATGTCTGGAACGGGTCTACCAATAATCTGGCACTTCATTAAAGCAGGTTGGCCAAGTTTAGTAGTAACTTCATCCATTTCCTTCCTCAGACTGGGTTGACATTCAACTGTACAATAGAAAGAGGAATGTTACAGAACCACATTTGTTACAGTTATTAAAGTTACAAACAAATGAACTGAATTTCTAAACAATCAGTAATACTAAAACATGTTTCATTGCACTTACCGCTCAATTTAGTCTTGATGCAAGTGGCAGTCCGGCGAGGTCTACTCATTCCTGTTTCATTTTCAGCTAACACTCTGAACTCATATTCTGTGGCCTCAGCCAATCCAGTGATGGTGAAGTCCTTTTCTTTCAGTCTCTGCTTGTTGCATTTCTTCCAGGTGCTCTCAATGGATTTCCTGCATTCCACCCAATAGCCCAAGACCTCCTTTCCACCATCACATTCAGGAGCTTGCCAGCGGATGGCGACTGAGTTGTTTGTCACATGCACTATGTCAATCTCACCCGGTTGGCTTGGCTTGTCTGGATAAAAGAAACAAGAGATAATTCATTAACTTATTAACACTATTTCTACCTTTTTATTTATATTCTATTTTTGCTGATTTTCTCTTGAATTCACATAACATAATTCAAGTCATTCAAATTACAGCAATGGTTGTAAGCAAACAAACGACAGTTGAATATATTTCATAAAGACAGAAGACTCACCAAATGGATCCTTGCATGTGACTGAATCAGACACTGGACCAGGCTCACTCTCACCAATGCTGTTAACAGCAAAAATACGGAACTGGTATTCCGAATCAGGTGTGAGCCCAGACAAAGTGAACATTGTAGAAGTGATCTGGGTCTCATGTCTGCACCATGTATCAGAAGATACCATTCTGTACTCAACAAAATAACCAGTAACAGCTGCACCCCCATCATCCTTTGGTCTTGACCAGGCCAATGCTACAGAGCTCTTTGTAATGTCCATAATCTCTGGTGGGGTGCTAGGAGGCTCTGGAGAACCTGATTTGGAAAAGAAAGGGGAAAAAAAGCGCTGTAATATGGACCTGAAAGAATATTAATATCCTCAGAGAAAGTAAATAGCAAGGACAAACACTTACAGAGAGGAGTCTTGGGCACTACTGGATGCCCTGATTTCAGAGATGAGCTAACACCAAAGGAGTTTTCAGCTGTGACCTTGAAATGATACTCTGTTCCCTCTTTCAGGCCCTTGACAACTACTTGAGTGTCAGTAACTCTAGATTCTACAGTGTACCAAGCATTTCTGGTGGCCTCACGTCTTTCCAAAATGTAGCCAAGTATCTCTGAGCCCCCATCATCCAGTGGCACCTTCCAAGACACTTTTACAGAGTTGGCATGGATGTCATCAAAGACCAGTGGTCCCTCTGGAGCACTTGGACGGCCGATGACCTTCACCTTGATTTGGGCCTTTTTCTTGCCAACCCGATTCTCCAGCAGGAGGTCATACACACCAGAGTCACTTCTGTCAGCTCCCTTAATTACCAGTTCGCTGACATCTTCAGTAGAGACGATCATGGCATTAGTAGAGACTGCACTAAAGTCCTTTGACCACTTGCAGTTTGGTTGAGGTTTGCCCCTGATAGGCACAGACAGTCTAACCACTCCTCCCTGGCGGACAGTGTACAGATCTTTGTATTTTGGCTCCAGGTCAAAATCTGGTGATTCTAAAGAAATATAGTATCAGCATCATTTTCTTAGAATTGCAAACACACAAAACTAATGTTGTCTTCTTAATGTGACTTCTGTGCCTTACCAAGCATCTCAGTCACAGTGACAGTTCCGGGCACTTCAGCTGGTTCTCCAGACCCACCAGCATTGCAGGCCATCACACGGAATTTGAATTCTTCTCCTTGTGGCATATTGGTCAGGGTGTACTCACAGATTAGAGATGGTGTGGTGTTGCATTTGATCCAGGCAGTAGTGCCCACCTTCTGCATCTCGATCAGGTAGCCATCCACCCTTGCATCACCTTCATCATCTGGAGGGCTCCAGGCTAATGACACAGAGGTTTTAGTGGTATCTGTGATCCTTGGGTTCTGAGGGCACCCAGGTGGATCTGTATAAGGAAAAAAACAAAAACAAAAAAACAAACATAATCCAGTGGCTATTGTCTAACTATATTATCTCATGGAAAATGGGAAAATTTCACACCAATAGGATCTGTAGCCACTGCTGGTTTTGATGGTAGACTTGGTTTGCTCAATCCTTTGGCATTGAGAGCAATGACTCTATGTTCATACTCCAGACCCTCAATCAGCTCCGTTGATCTGTATCTGGTCATTGTGATGGGGTTCTTGTTGGCACGCACCCATCTGTCAGATCTCACTTCTTTGCGTTCTATAATGTATCCAGAAACCTCAAGGCCACCATCTTCTTCTGGAGGATTCCATGCTACAGTCATGCCATCACGTGACACATCGAAGACAGTGGGACGGCCAGGAGGTCCAGGCACATCTGTGCAATAAGAGGTAGTGTGTTATTCTTCTGCTGCTGGCCTATTCTGTCTCTGCTATTATTACACGCTTTGAATAAATCTTACTGGTCAAACTCTTGCAGGTGACTATCTCAGACTGCAGGAACTCTCCAGTGCCATAGCGATTGATGGCTGCCGCACGGAAGACATACTCATCTCCTTCAATCAGGTTTTCAAACTTGAAGGTTGGTCGGCTAACGGATTCACAAACAGTTACCCAACCGGGTCTGTGAGCGTCACGCTGTTCCACCACATACCCACTAATGGGAGCTCCTCCATCCCTAATTGGAGGATCCCAGCTGCAGGTAACAGTGGTGGCATCAATCTCATCAAACTTGAGGGGTCCTTTGGGTTCATCAGGTTTAGCTGTTAACAGATAATTACTGATTACAATCAAAACTGATTCTTGACTACATTTCATTCATTTTGATTGTATGTCCCTTTGATAAGTCCTTTTATTTTGTGCCACTGTAGTTGAGTGACTGTTATTCTTACTGTTACCCCACCCTCTGCCCACAACTGGCAACAGCCACTTTCCAGCTCAGTACGGGGCCAACATATAAAGACAAACAGCCATTCACACTCACATCTACAGTCAATTTAAAGTAGCCATCAATTTAAAGTGTTGCCATTCTTTGATAATTATTAAACATAAATAACAAAACAGAAATAGTTACTTACAGAGGATGATGACCTTGATGACCTCAGAGATAAGGCCAACAGCATTCGTCACCTCCAGGGTGTAATCACCAGTGTCATCAATGTTTGTGTCACGTATGACCAGTTTGGAGAACTTGCCAGTGCTCTTGAAGTGGACACGGTCTGTGATTTTGATTCTGTTTTCTCTGAAGTACCATGAGCAAACTGGTGGAGGCCTACCAACAATGGGCAGGTCTAGCTCAAGGGTCTTGCCAGCGAGGACATTGATAACTTTTTGAGGTATGGCGGAAAAGTTCACCTCTGGCATGACTGCAAAGCAAAACAAAAAAAAAAAAAAACATTTAAAATTCTTTAATGTTATTTGACTTTAGTTTTGACACAAACGGAAAGTGATGACAGCTGAGATGTTTGTCTGTAGTAGCATTCAGTTTGTATGTTACCTCTCTGTTCCTGTACAGTGACAGCTGTAACAAGCTCTTTGGGCTCACTGGCTCCTCTGCTGTTGATTGCTTTAATTCTAAACAAGTATTGTTCACTCTCATTCAGCTTTTCTATGGTGTGCTCAAAGTCTGTGGTCTTGAGTGTTGCCACTTTCATCCATCTGTCGATACCGAATTTGCAAGCCTCAATGATATAGCCTGTCAATCTGCTGCCACCATCATGTTCAGGCTTTTCCCAGCCCAGTGCAACAGTGGTCTTGGTAACGTCAATCACCTCCAGCTTATGTGGTGGCAGGGGCACCTCACAAACAAGAACGGCATCGGGTGTTTCACGAGGTTCGCCGATACCATAGATGTTCTCAGGAAGAACACGGAAGTAGTACAGCATACCCTCCATCAGGCCATCAATCTTGAACGTTGTCTTACTACACTTGGAGGTGACAGTTTTGTAGGCTCTCATGGAAGCTTCACGTCTCTCAATAATGTAGTTGTTAACTGGAGCGCCACCATCGACTGCTGGAGCTTCCCAACAAATAGTGACAGACTCCTTGGTCAACTCTTTGATCTTTATTGGTGTGGTTGGTCCAGGAGTATCTGATAAAAATGAATGTACAGATAGAAAAAGAGAAAATCAAAAATCTACAGCTCCAAAAATATAACCCTGATCCAGATTTTATAATTTTGCATTTTATCAGACATTAAAATTACTGTACATCATCAGTAACATACCATAGACCTTAACCAAAATGTTGACTTCTTGTTTTCCGGCTGAGTTCTCAGCCACCACTGTGTATTTGCCAGCATCATAGCGGTGGACCTTATCAATGATGAGGGTGGTTGATGTGTTGGTAACCTCAATAAATCCTCTGTTGTGTAGGTCAGTTTCAGGTTTACTCCAAGTGATGGCAGGAACAGGACGACCAGTGACTTTAACAGACAGACGGAGGGAGCCACCAGCACGAAGACAGATGGTCTTCTTCAGGTCGTCAGGAAGCTCAAAGTCAGGGGCTTCTACATGAAAATACAGTATAGTATAGTATTTTACAGCTTATAAATGTAACTGATGTGTCAAAGATGAATTTCTCTCTAAGTATCGGATCTAAAACATTTCCAGATATTGACAAAAAATGTACAAATTGATACACATAATTATTTGAAAATAAAACAGTAAAGCTGCGATCAATCAGACTTTCGGCTTCAGATCCTCAAATGTTGTATTAACCGTGTTTTCATATTGCCCAAATTAAAATGTTCAATTAAACATAACATCGTCAAATCTGGGACTTTAAAATTATGCTTCAGGTTGGACCCAATTTGTCTTATTTATCATTATTATTCAAGACAATAAGTAAAATAGTAACGGTTGGTTTAAACAGCTAACAGCTAAACAAATTGGACATTTTTGAAGATTTCAATGATTTCAAGGGTTAGGGTAAGAGATTATATTATTAATAGCCTTTCTAGAAGAAAATATTCTGAAAAAAATTATGTCTAAAAGTGGCTGTCCAGGATTGCTGTGTTCACCACCGTCCTTTAAAGTGTATGACTTTTTAAAAAACATATGACATGTCTTTCCCACTGAGGTCCATTTAACAATAAATAGCAATTGAAATGGCACTTCTGATAGTTTAATGTCTTACCGATCCTTTCCACAGGTTCAGCTGCAGCGCATGGTTCGCTGAATTCTCCTGTACCGTTGATATTAACACCAGCTACTCTAAAGTAATACTTTGTGGCTGCAGACAGTCCAGTAACCACATACTCGGTACCACGCAAGGTCTTTTCATGGGCCTTTTTCCATTCTTCGGTCCCAGCTTCTTGCATTTCCAGAATGTAACCCATCACTTCAGCACCCCCCTCCTCTATAGGGCGAGACCAGGCCAGACTGATGCTGTCAGCATGAGTATCAGTGATGCGAGGTATAGAGGGAGCAGCAGGGGTACCTGAGAGTACACAGAAAAGATTAACTGATGTGTTACAGGGGTCTAACTGACAGGGTGAATGGAAAACATTAAAAATTCTTGGGTTACACTGTTTGTTATTTACACTTACATGTTGGCACTCTGCATACTACATAGAGAGATACTTCACTGGCTTCACTTTCACCAGCCTTATTGATGGCTGTCACTCTGAATTGGTAAATGCTGCCTTCGGTCAATCCTGACACCTTCAGCGTGGTGTCTAAGTGAGCCCCATCCCTATTGATTTTGACCCAGCGGGCACTCTTTTTCTCACGCCTCTCCACTAGGTAGTGGATCAATGGGCTGCCACCATCACTCTCTGGCTTCAGCCACTCTATGGTTGCGAAGTCCTTGCCTGAAGCTACAATTTCTGGAGAACCTGGAGGACTTGGGACCGCTGTAGGAAATGACAGCAGTGTTAGTGTTGATCAGTCATTTCCAATAATCTGTTCACCAGGTACATGGGACAGTTGGATTATACGCTGCTCAGAAACTGAGCATTGCATATTAATGGAAGTACAAAATGAATAAAACCTGTGTACAACAATATGTGGATGGCAACTTACTGAATGTGTTTCTTGCAACCATCGGTTCTGACTGGAGGTAAACTCCAGGGCCATACTTGTTGACTCCCCGGACTCTGAATAGGTACTCTGTATTTTTGAAGAGCCGGGTGATGTTGCAGTTCAGCTCCTTGCACTCTGCATGCACAATGACCCAGTTGAGCCTGTTAGTGTCACGTCTCTCTATGATGTAATGAGAAACTTCATCTCCACCATCCTCGACAGGAGGCTTCCAGCTCAGTGTGCAGGACTCTTCAGTGACTTTGTTAATTGTTATGCTGCCTTCACACACTCCAGGTGTATCTGGAAATTTGAAACGCAAACTCTTAGAGTGCAAAGATTCAAAATTAATTTTCATCATCATGATTTATGGGTTTCCACTTTATGTATACATGAGTGATCCCTCTAAAAGATAAACTTACCAAGCACTTTGACGTTGACCTCAGCAGTCTTTGTTCCACTCACATTCTTGACAGTTAGAATGTACTTTCCTGAGTCATCTCTGTCACAGAACTTGATAACAGCCATGGCTCTGGTTGGACTATACTGTAAATGGTACTTTTCACACAACTCAAGCTCTCTGTTGCCCTTAGACCAGGAGGCCTTGGGTTCAGGCCTGCCTCCCACTGCAGCATCTAGAACCAGATCTGAACCAGCTCTTACCATCACAGTTTCAGACAAGAGTTTACTGTCCAGCTGGGCCTTTGGAGGTTCTGTTGGGTAGAAAATTATTGAACATATTACAGTTAGATTTTAAAGATGTTGAATAGAATTACTGTATGCTAATAAATTATGATCAGCTGGACTTGTGCAGAGTCCATCTTGTGTCTTACCAAAGTCCGTCTTGCACTGCACAGAACCAGTGGATTCCGAGGGTATGCTAAACACCTGGTTAGCGTTCTTGGCAATGACTCTGAACTCGTAAGGCTCACCTTCGCCCAAAGCAGTGACAGTGTAGAAAGTGTCTGTGACATTGGTGTAGTTACACTTGAGCCAGCGACCCTCACCAGTCAAAGTGTAAGGTTTACGCTCTACGATATAGCCCACAATAGGACTGCCACCATCATTCAGTGGAGCAGACCACTTAAGTGAAACAGTGGTCCTTGTAACATTTGTGACTTCTGGTTTGCTTGGTGGATCTAAAAAACAAATAATTTTTCAATTATTGAAGGACAAAACATACTGCAATTGTTATCCCAAACTGTTTCATGCTCACCGACTGGATTTTGAGCAACCGCTCCCTTGGAAGCCTCACTTGCTTTGCTCAGTCCAGCACTATTCATGGCATACACCCTGAACTGGTACTCTAGTCCTTCAACCAAGCTCTCCGCCCGGTAGTTGCACTCAAAACATGGGATCTTGTTCTCTCTCACCCATAGTATATTGTTGCGTTCTTTCTTTTCAATCCAGTAACCTGTCACTTTGCTTCCACCGTCATGGTATGGCTCCTCCCATTTAAGAGTCATTGTGTTTGCAGTGATATTGAACACTGAAGGCCTTGTTGGTGGTCCAGGTGGTGCTGTGATTTAAATTAGTGGATGTTTTAGTACAACTAGTAAGACTTTGTACATGCATTTAAAAATGTGAGTACGGTTCAAATATATAACTGAAAAATATTGCTAAAGAAACTATTAAATTTATGTAAAGTTACTTACTGAAAGGGTGCTCGGCTACAATAGTTTCAGATTCAGTGGGCTTGCTGACACCAAAGCTGTTCTCAGCAGAGACCCTGAAAGTGTACTGCATGTACTTGGTCAAATGACTAACAAATAGAGATGTGCGTTTCACACTTGAGTTGATCAGCTGCCAGGCAGTGGAGCCTGATTCGCGCTTCTCCACAATGTAGTTTGTGATGTCAGTGCCACCATCATCCTCTGGAGGGTGCCAGTTGAGAATGCATGACTCAGCAGTGATGGACGAGATTTCAATTGGTCCAGTGGGAGGAATGGGTTTACCAATGACATTCACATCGACAACAAAGGTCTTGGTACCTGCTGCATTTTCCAGAATCAGATAGTATTTACCACTGTCTCCTCTCATGGCTTCCTTAACTGAGATGCTGGTTCTGTCCTGAGCTACTCTGACAGAGACCCTGTCAGTGTTCTTCAGTCTCATCTCCTCCAGCTTCCATGTGATCGTCGGAGCAGGTCTGCCACTGATAGGAACATCGATGGTGAAGGTACTGCCAGACCTGCTCGTGATAAGCTGGCTGGCAATCTCGCTGAGGTCAGCAGTAGGTTCAATGTGAGGTTCCCTAACCAGCACAGGAACCACAGTCTCTTGGGGACTGCTGAGTCCAGATTCATTCTTTGCCATCACACGGAAGTGATATTCATGATCCTTGTTTAGCTTTTCAACCACATAAAAAAGATTTTTGGTGTTGCCCATTACTACCCATTTGTCAGTCGCTTTTGCTTTTGCCTCAATGACGTAACACTTAATACGACTACCTCCATCATGTTCCGGTTTTGTCCATCCCAACAACACAGAGGTGTCAGTGGTGTCCAGGATGTCCAATCTCTTTGGGACTGCTGGTTCTGCTGTTGCAATGATAGACTCGGGAACTTCAAATGCCTCACCCACCCCATGCTGGTTCTCAGCAGAGACTCTAAAGAAGTATGGCACACCCTCCAGGAGGTCCTTGATCTTCAGGATGTTCTGTGTGCATTTGCCACCAGACTGCTGCCAAGTGCGGCGGCTAGCCTCACGTCTCTCCACAATGTAGTGATGAATTCTTGCACCACCATCATTTACAGGAGGCTCCCAGGTAAGCGTGACTGTGCCTCTGGACACCTCCTTAAAAACAACTGTCTGAGGAGGACCAGGAGTGTCCATTATCTTCACATTGAATGTAATTGCTTTGCTGCCACTAGCATTCTCCAGGTTGACAGTGTATTTGCCTGTATCATTTCTTGAACAGTTTTCAATACTTAGAGAACTGTAGCCATCTGCTGTTGTGATCTCTGACATGACACCCAGTTCACCTTCTTCTTTCACCCAGGTAGCCGTGGGAATGGGTTTTCCTCTAAAGTGGATGTCAAGGCATACTGAACCTCCAGCCTTGACAATGTGTGTCTGCTTGAAGGAGGCATCAATATCCACCTGTGGTGGTGTTAGCCTATCTACAGCCTGAGCAGGTTCTGCAGTCTCTGTGTCCTCCCCTCTACCAACATGATTGACAGCCGCAACACGGAACTTGTACTCAGCACCTCTCTCAAGACCAGTTACCATATAATTGGTTTCCCCCACCAGCTGCTCAGTTATTCTCTTCCATTCAGTTTCATCTCCCTTCACCATCTCAATGATGTAGCCCAGGATTTCCAACCCTCCATCATCTATAGGCTTGGTCCATTCCAGTGTGATGGAGTTGTTGGTGGAGTCGGAAACACAAACCACAGATGGAGCACAAGGAATATCTTTTGGCTCTGCAGCTTTGATTGGCAGAGAGATGTTACTAGGTGCACCCACACCAGCATCATTTACTGCCATTACACGAAACTCATATTCCATATCCTCTGTCAGGTGGAGGACCTTGTGAGTGCATTCCACAATGGACTTCTTGGTGATCACTTTGTAAAAACGAACAGTCTTCTTTTCCCGTTTTTCCAAGATGTAATACTGAATGAGATTTCCACCATCAGATGTTGGAGGAGTCCAAGATAAGGTAATACTCTCTCCTGTTACTTCAATAGCCTCAGGGGTTCCGGGACTATCAGGAGTGGCTGGGGAAAACAGTTTTGTTAAATTAGTTTCACTACTACATATGAAAAACATATTAAACGGCACTAATTACAGAATGAAAATGTTAAATAAACTTTAACCTACTATATTGCAGTTGAGCAATGATTGGGGTTGATTCCAAAGCTCTGCCGACTCCAAATTTGTTGACAGCTGATACCCTAAACTGGTATTCATTTGTCTTCATGAGCTTGGTTGCATTGAAAGTGCACTCCTTACACTCATCAGATACCAAGGCCCAAGAAATCTTGGAGGTCTCACGCTTCTCAATGATGAAATGTGATATTTCGGAGCACCCGTCATTCTCTGGTGGTCTCCAAGACAAGGTGATTTTGCCCTCTGAAATATTGCTGAAGGTGATGGGTCCAACTGGCTCTCCAGGTGTGTCTTACCATGCAGAGATAAAATCATTAATAAATGCAATGAAATAAACTATTGTCTCCTAGTGTAAATTAAGTAAAAATGCATACCTTGGACTTGAACAAGGATGTTCTCCTTCTTGCATCCAGAACTGTTTGTGGCCTCTACAGTGTAGAGGCCACTGTATGTACGATCAGCATCCCTGACAAACAGTGTGCTGGATCCAGTTATGTTGATTATGTCCATTATCTTTTTAGTAATCTCTATACCATTTCTGTACCAGACAACTTTGGGAACAGGGCGACCAGTGATGGTCACCTTCAGCCTGATGTTGTCTCCTGCTTTGACTGTCAAACCCTCAAAGTACTCTGGCCCAAACTCAATATTTGGAGGAGCTGATTTTAAAAACAAAAACAGGATACTTGTTAATGTACAGTCTATTGTTTTACTAAGCCTTAAAGTAAAATTTCATGAAGGTTAACATTGCTTAGTCAACTTTGAGCCAGTCCTCATTAGTTACAATGTTATCCTCTCACTGATAGTAAGGTGGTTGGTTTCTTCAAATACTGCAACAGTAAATAAAAGACTACCTTGGGTTTGTGTGCTGTACCCTCTAAGGAAAGTCAATTCTCAGTTACGATATTTCAGCCAATTTCAGTTTTTAATATAATATACAGTTAGAATAATAAGGTAACAAGTATAAACATACAGCAGAATCCAACAACAGACCATTTCCATCAAGAGTTCATCCCTGAGCTCTAACGTTGGCCGTGTTTGCATGTTTTTGTTTGCTATCATAAGATTACTCACCGTTCTCACTTCTGACAACAATCAAGCCAGAGGAGTTGGAAGGAGGACTGACGACACCAATGGCATTCCTGGCGATCACTCTAAACTCGTAGCGTTCATTTGTTGCCAGTCCAGTAATGGTATATTGACAGTCAGGTACATCAGTCAAGTTGGCTTTGAACCAGCGACCTTGTCCTTGACGTTTCTCTATATTGTAACCAGTAATTTTACTACCACCGTCACGTTTGGGAGCATCCCATTTCAGCGTGACAGAGTCACTGGTCACATCTATGTAATCAGGTTGACCAGGAGGATCTGAAAGATAAAAGTTAAGCGACATTTAATGTGAAGCAGTAACCAAGTGGTCCAATTTTTGTTACTAAGTTTTAGAGTAGTAAGGGTCTCATTAATCCTTGTGGTCATGCAATAAATAACGTCACCATGTGACCCAGCACTTACCAACAGGACTGACAGCCATGGCTGGTTTACTTTCATCACCTATTCGACTGAAGCCAGCATCATTCTGAGCATACACTCTGAATGAGTACTCAAGGCCTTCGATGAGTCCCAAGATCCGGTATACTGTCTCTTTGATTAACATGGTATTCACTTTTTGCCACATTATACTGTTCATTTCCTTTTTCTCCACATGAAAGCCCTGGATGGGGGTGCCACCATCATATATTGGCTTCTCCCACTGGATAGTCATTCCATCACTGGTCACATTGTATATAACAGGCTTGCCAGGTGGCCCGGGAGGTCTGAACTGGTGTTTTGCAATGACCATCTGTGAGATCAGTGGTTCACTGACACCATATCTGTTCTCTGCACAGACTCTGAACTGGTACTGGACACCTTTGATCAGATTTAGGACCTTGAACTGAGTGTCCTGTACATGAGAGCAGGCCATCTTCCAGTCAGACTGAGACGTGTCACGCTTTTCTACAGTATAGCAGGTGATATCTCCACCGCCATCATCGTTAGGTTCATCCCAGGAGATCATGATGCTGTCTGCTCTTACTTCATCCAAGCGAATAGGTCCAACAGGCTTTGATGGGGGTCCCAGTGTAATGACATGGATGTGGAATGATCTCCTGTTGACCTTATTGTCAAGCGTCAGAGTATATTTACCCTCATTCTCCTTCCTTACATTTTTAATCATTAGCGTTGCTTTGTTTTCTGTCTTTTTGAAGCGGACCTGTTCACTCTCCTTCAGAGGAAGATTGTCTTTCAACCACAGCATAGAAGGTTTGGGTTTGCCTTTATATGGCAGCTCAATGTGTACATTGTGACCCAAGCGAATACTTAAAGTGCCATCAGGGTACTCTGAAAGGTTTGCCTCAGGTGTTATAATGTAATCAATCACCTTAATAGGCCCAATCTCCACAAATTCACCCTGTCCCTTCTCATTCCTGGCAGCAACTCTAAAAAACACCTCTGAATGCTCCTTTAGTTTCTTGACCTCAAACTCACATTGCCTACTGGTTCCTCCTAATGACCACTCCTCATCCTTAAGTTTTTTCTCAATTATGTAGTCTGAGATGATGCTGCCTCCATCATAACTGGGCTTTAGCCACTGCAGAGTGACAGAAGTCTTGGATGAATCCTTCATAGAAACTTCCTTGACTGGTCCTGGAGTCTCTGTAGCCTTAACAGGCTCAAGTATTTCACATGAATCACCAATACCATTTTCATTTTCTGCTAGCACACGGAAGAAGAAAGAAGTCTTTTCTGAGAGATCTTCGATAGTGTAGGTTGTGCTTATACATTTGCTTGTTACTGCTGAGTAGGATCTCTTGGAGGAGTCCCTCTTCTCAACAATGTAGTTAGTGATTTCAGCACCACCGTCAAAAAGTGGAGGTTCCCAACAAAGGGTAACTTTTCCACGGGACACATCCTTTATGACAAGGTTCTTGCACTGAGCTGGGGTGTCCAGGACCTTCACAGACAAGGTCAGTGTCTTGGGCTCTCCCACACCATTTTCAATCTTTACAGTGTACTTTCCAGTGTCAAGCCTGGTCACCTCGCGCATGACAAGGACTGTGATGGTATCTGAATGGTGGAACTCATATTTAGGGTCACAATCTATGCATTCTTCTCCCTTATACCAGGAAACAGTAGGACAGGGTCTGCCCTTCAGAGGAACAGAGAGCTCCACATCGTTTCCAGCCTTTACAATGTAGTGAGTTCTCATTGCCACATCCAAGTCAATCTGGGCCTCCTCTGTAAAATAACCATTCAAAAACTTAAAAGTCACAAAATGATGCCATAATGGATAAAACACACTATGATGAGACCATGGAAATCAAATTTAGTTTATGTTTAAATATCAGAAATTAGTACCTAGAATATCTTTAGCTTGCACAGGCTCAGTCATCTCCAGGGGCTCCCCACGACCAGCATAGTTAACTGCTGAGACTCTGAAGAAGTAATTGGCATCTGGTTTTAAGTCATGAACTGTGTACTCTGTTGTCTTGACCTCTCCCTTGGAAGTAATGAGAGCCCATTCCTGTTCTCCCTCAATAAGCTTCTCCACCATGTAGCTGGTAACGTCACTACCTCCATCCCATTCTGGCTTGGACCAGCTCAAGGTAATGGATGTCTTGGTTGAATCCACCACCTTCAACTTACAGGGCTCATCAGGTAGATCTGTCGATAAAATGCAATTTTAGGTGGAAATGTAAATGTTATCATATTTTGTCTAAACTGGTCTCGATGTCTAAAATTATAAATAAGTATTTACCAACTGGATCAGCAGCCTTGTAGCAGTCTGATGCTTCAGAGAAGGGTCCTTCTCCAGCCTTGTTTATAGCACAAACACGATATTGGTATTCATTTCCTTCTGTCAGATGGTAGATAGCTTGTTTGGTGACAGTAACAGGGTCTTTGTAAACTCTGATCCAACGCAAGCTCTTCTTGTCACGTTTCTCCAAGTAGTAGCCAGTGACAGCGCTTCCTCCATCTACAACTGGTTTGTCCCATTCTACCACCATGGTGGACTTAGTGATGGAGTTTACTTCAGGAGTATGAGGCTGTCCTGGTGTTACTGTGGACATTTTTAGAAAATATATTAAGCAAACACAACTACCACATTTAAAGTGGTGTTTAAAATACGAGTTATTCACATAAAAAAAAAACAAAAACATACCAAAGCTGTTCTTAGCGACAACAGGCTCAGACTCCAGTGGCTCTCCGACTCCAAACTTATTGACAGCCATCACACGAAAAACATATTCATTTCCACCCACCAGCTTGGCCACGGTGATATGTGTTTTCTCTTGCATGTCTGAAACTTTTGACCAGACTACTCGGCTTGTTTCACGCCTCTCAACTACATAGTGGGTCACCTTAGCACCTCCCTGATCAGACTCTAGCACAGGATTCCAGTTAAAGATAATTTTGTCTGCTGTGATGGAATTGAAGTTAATAGCACCAGCTGGCGGTCCAGGTTTGTCTAGAAGAAGGGGAAAAATAGCAATGGAAGAATATTTTGCTTCAAAAAATTGCTGTGATATGTGTGTAATGTACATATGTAATTTATGAAAGGATGAGTAAAACATTTTTAAATACCGAGAATTTCAATCTTGATTGTTGCAGATGCTGAGCCCAGAACATTCCTGATCTTGATTTCATATGAACCTGTGTGATGGCGAGCTGCATCTTTGATCAGAACCGCAGAAGTGTCTGTTGTGTTTTCAACAGATATTGTAGAGGTTGCAACCAACTCTTTTCCATCTTTGAGCCACTCTATCATAGGCAAGGGCTTGGCAATGATTCCAACTTTAAGCTTAACTGAAGCTCCAGCCTTGTACTGAACCACATCTAGATACTCTGGTGGAAGGTCAATGGCAGGGCTGCCTGTTGAGTAGATTGCATTTATTTCAGTAACAAAAAATTATTAATAAAACAACCAAACAAAAAACAAAAAGAAAATAAATTACTCACCACAAGCATCAATACAGGTGACAGGGCCTGCAATTAGTGAAGGATTGCTTATAGAACCAACTGCATTCCTGGCAAATACTCGGAACTCATAAGACTCATCCTGGCTCAGTCCAGATACAGTGAACCCAAGCTCAATGATGTTCGTGAAATTGGCCTTGACCCATCTGCCACTGGGTGTTTCCCTTCTTTCCACACTGTATCCAGTTATCTTGCTGCCACCATCGTATGGAGGCCTCTGCCAGGCCAGACTTACTGAGTTTTTGCTGACTTCAGTAACATATACATTTGCAGGGGGCTCTGAAATTAAAAACAATATACTTTTAGAGAATGTTAACTGTTTACAGCAGACTTTTAATTAATTTGCTTGTGGGTTACTGAAAAAAAGAAAAAAAAAAAACACCTACCACAGGCATCAATGGCAATGACTTCTTCAGAGGTCTTGCTCATCTTTCCAACACCAGCAGCATTTTCAGCTGCCACCTTGAATTCATAGATGAGTCCTGGGCATATGTTTGTAACTCTCCACTGGTTTCCTGAAATAGGTGTCTTATTGACCTTCTGCCAAATTAAACTGCTCCTCTCCTTCATGTGGAGATGATATCCAATGACTGGATTCCCACC
The DNA here is from genome assembly GCA_015343265.1 of Pao palembangensis. Classification (NCBI taxonomy): domain Eukaryota; kingdom Metazoa; phylum Chordata; class Actinopteri; order Tetraodontiformes; family Tetraodontidae; genus Pao; species Pao palembangensis. Next base: position 145,110 of record JABWDL010000148.1, on the reverse strand, counting down.
ATCATTGACTGGTTCATTCCAACACACCATTAGGCTCTCTCGCGATACAAAGCCAAGCCATGGTGTTGATGGAGGTCCAGGGATAGCTGTAATGGAAAGAGTTTGATCACAGCAATTTAAAATAAAAATAAGATCAACAAGCCGTTATTCTGATCTTTTGCAACTGCATTGACTTACTGTATGGAAGCTTTATCATAACAGGCTTGCTGTCAATGTGGTCGCTGACACCATAACGATTCTGAGCCTTGATTCTGAACTGGTATTCTTCTCCCTTTGTCAGCTTAGTCACTTTGAATGAACTTCTAGCAATGCTAGTTGCCACCTCTAACCATGTAGGAGTGCTGGTTTGACGTTTTAGAACAATGTAATTGGTTACAGGGCTGCCACCATCATACCCAGGAGGAGCCCACTTCAGACATGCTGTGGTCTCACCAACCTCTCCAATTTCAACTGGACCCACAGGTGGTCCAGGTCTATCCAGCACAAGGATAATAATGAAGGTCTTAGTGGTACCTCCAGCATTCGAGGCGGTGATATCATACTTGCCAGCATCACTTGAAATACTTTCATTTAAAGTGACTAGTAAACTGTCTGGTGTTACTTCTGTTAACAGCCTTTTGGATCCTTTGATGACAACATTGTTCTTGGACAGGGACACCTTAGGCATTGGTCTACCCCTGAGAGGAATCTCAAAGGTTAGGTCTGATCCAGCTCTCACATATACAGTATTCTTGGGGTAGTTCTTCAGGTCAAATTCTGGAGCATCTGTTGTCAAAAACATTATACAAGTTAGTCTGGGGCCACTGACATTATTTTCATTTTAATTACAAGATCTGCATTTATTAAATTAGAATTTTTGTTGAGTTAAATATACAAGAAAATGTATTAAAGCCACTGACAATACCTTGTATTTCTTTGACAATTACAGGTACAATCATCTCTCTTGGTTCACTAAGTCCAGCATGATTCTCTGCCTGGACCCTAAAGAAGTATTCGGCACCCTCCCTCAAATTCTTGATGGTGTGGGTCATTGTCTTTACAGTGGCACATTTAACCCACTTGGTCTGTCCTTTTTCCAGGGCTTCAATGAAATAACCAGTAACTCTGCTACCGCCGTCATATTCAGGTCTTGTCCATACAATGGTAATGCTGTCCTTAGTAACATTTGAAACACCAAGTTTCATGGGTGGAGTTGGGACCTCTGTGGCACAGATGAACACATTTCATAGATTAGACCAGAATGTATTGTAACTGCACACATCACAGTTATAAGAAAAATGAAGTCTGCATCCAGCCAGAAGTAAATACATAGTAATGTCAAGAAGTGCAAGTGTATATTATAAATGTACAAAAAATAGGAATGGAAATGTACATTAGTGCAATGGGAAAGACTCATGTTATAGTGTGCAATATGAGGGTATAATAGTGCAACAGCAAGACCCAATGTGGGGCATAGGAGCTGCATTTTGTTCAAATACTTGGCAAGCTAAAGATGTCAACACATGAAATATAAGCAGTATATCTAATGAATGCACTGTATTTTCAAAATTACCTGTGATCTTTGTTCCAGCCTTAGCTTCCTGAGGGACGCCCAAGCCATACTCATTTTCTCCAATAACTCTGAAGTAATAAATGGCTCCCTCCTGTAAGTCTTCCACCTTATAGGTAAATACGTGGCAGTTACTAGTCACAGACACCCAGGCCTTTTTACTTGCCTCACGTTTCTCAACGTGGTAGGCTTTAACTACATCACCACCATCATTCTCTGGAGCTTCCCAAGTGAGTGTTGCTGAATCTCTGGTCACTGCCGAAACTTTAACATTGATAGGTGGTCCTGGAGTGTCAAGCACCTTCACTGTCATGGGCAATGTTGCTTTTCCCAAAGGTGATTCAAGTGTAACACAGTACTCTCCAGAGTCATTTCTACTTGATTTTTCAATTGTAAGTGAGGTACTGGATTCTGTCATTTCGATGGTTCCTCTGACCTTAAGGTCAACACCCTCCTTGTCCCATGTCACAGATGGCACAGGTTTTCCTTTGAATGGTAGATTGAGAGTAAATGCTGTACCATGCTTAACCATAAGCACTTTACGCATTTCAATGCCAACATCAAATGATGGCTCTACAGTTCTTTCGACTGCAGCAGCAGCATCTGAATATGGACTCCGTGCACTGCTGCCAACTTTGTTTATTGCTTTGACACAGAATTCATATTCTAGATCTGTCTTTAGCCCAATGATTGTAAATTCCAAACTCTTAGTAAGAGGAATAGCCTCAACCCATCTTGCAAGCTCTTCAGGTGATTCAGGTACCTCCTCCTCATCTTCATCACCCTCATAATCCTCTTCTTCTTCCAAAAACTCTGGCTCTGGTTTATGAATGTATTCTCTGTATTCCACAGTGTAGCCAAGGATAGGAGCACCACCATCATCTGTAGGTGATTTCCAAACAATAGACACGCTGTTCTTGGTTGAACTGATGATCTTTGGTTTTGGTGGGCGTGAAGGAACAACCACAGGATCTACTGCTCTGAATGGTGCAGAGGGTTCACTTGGAGGACTCAGACCTGCCTCATTTTCAGCATAGACTCTAAAGTCATATTCACAGCCTTTGCGTAGTTTGTTTGCTGTTATGGTACATTCAGTGACAGGGTGTCTGTTTACACGAATCCAGCGCATACCTGTCTTTTCACGGCGTTCAATCACATATCCAGAGATAGGGCTCCCTCCATCATTGGCTGGCTTGCACCAGGTAAGTGTCATACAATCTCCAGTAATCGCAATGACATCAACACTAGTTGGGGCAGTGGAAACACTGTATGGATCTGTAATCTTAACAGCATCACTCTCCAGTGTCTCTCCAAGTCCATGTTTGTTAACTGCCAAAACTCTAAAGGTATATTCATTTCCTTTGAGAAGTCCTGTGACTGTGAAGTATGTTTTGGTGACATCTCCCTTCACTAATGTCCACGCTAATCGACTTGTCTCACGCTTCTCTACAACATAATGTGTAATGTCAGCTCCACCAGTCTCCTGCGGAGGGCCCCATGATAGAGTGCATTCCTCAGCTTTGAGACCTGTAATCTGCAGAGGTCCCATTGAGGGTCCCGGCTTATCTAGTATCACACAGTTTACTGGCATGGTGACTGTTCCAACAATATTCTGCAAAGTGAGGACATATTGTCCAGAATCTCTTCTGATGCAATCTTTTACAAGGAGACAAGTGTTGGTCTCTGTTGAAATTATCTGAATTCTGGCTCTCTGCTCAACTTCTTTACCATCTTTTGTCCAGGAAATCACAGGAGCAGGACGTCCTGCAAGGTCAGCGGTGATCTTCAGAGTTTTGCCTGCTTTCTCAAATACTGTCTCTCTGAATTTGACATCCATCATGATACGTGGTGGCTCTACATCATGCTTGACTGTAACGGGGCCGGTATTGTCAGATGGTTCACTGAACAGTCCAGCTGCATTCTTAGCAATAACACGGAAGTCATACTGGTTGTTCTCTGTTAAACCCGTCACATCATAATGGGTGTCAGCCACATTAGTGAAGTTGCACCTTGTCCAGCGTCCCTCAGGAAGATCCCTGCATTCAATTATGTAGCCAGAAACCTTGGCTCCCCCATCATACTCTGGCTTATCCCATGACAAGGACACAGATGTTCCACTAACAGTAATGACCACTGGTGTGCCGGGAGGATCACATGGATCCCTGGCTAGTACACCTTCACATGCCTTGCTACATTTTCCAATTCCAGCAATATTTTCAGCATAGACACGATATTCATAAATCATGCCCTCTTCAATACCATTGACCTTGTATTCTGTATCTTTGATCATTCCTCTGTTAATTTTTGTCCAAAGTATACTTGAGCGTTCCTTTTTTTCAAGATGGTAGCCCAAAACAGGACTACCCCCATCACTGATTGGCTCATTCCAAGTCACTAACATGTATGATTTTGTGGCCAACTTCACTATTGGTGTGGAAGGAGGTCCAGGTTGTTTGAAGTTATACTGAGCAATGATTCCAGGAGAATCAAGGTATGTACTCTTTCCATAACGATTGACTGCATAAATGCGGAATTGATACTCTGCTCCATGAGTTAGCCTTCCAGCTTTGAAAGATGTCCTTGCGACATTACTTGCAATCATTTGCCATTCCTGAGTGTTTGTGTCTCTTTTCTCAACAATATAGTTACTAACACAACACCCACCTTCATAATCTGGTGGAGACCAGGACAGTGTAATGGAATCTGAGGTCACAGCATCAACCTTGATACCTTTAGGGGGACCTGGCTTATCAAGGACTATAACTCCAATATCAGCTGTAGCAGCACCTGCTGTATTAGCCAGAGTAATCTCATACTTGCCCATATGGTCTCGACTTGCGTCTTTGATGATAATTTTGGATGACGTTACAGTGTTCAAGATGGTCACCGATGATGTTTGCTTTAAAGGAAGACCATCCTTCTTCCAGGATACAACAGGCTTTGGTCTGCCTCTTACTGGAACTTCCAGAGTGAGGTCATCGCCAGCTTTTACACTGTATGTGGTAAACAGTAAGTCAGTAGATGGTTCAATTGCAACATCTTTTGCAGTCACAGGCAAACCAAGATCCTTTGGCTCACTCTTTCCCTTTTCATTTATTGCAACAACTCTGAACAAATAAGATTCATTAGGAGTCAGATTAGGAATAGTGGCCTCAGCTACCTTAACAGTACATGCTGTGCCCCATTTTTCTCCACTTTTAGGTTTGAATTCCACATTATAGCACACTATTTTACTTCCACCATCATGAGGAGGTTTTTCCCAGGCCAATGAAACACTGTTCTTTGTCATATCTGTAAGGGTTACCTTGCTAGGTGGCAGAGGTACCTCAGATACTTTTACTTCTTTGGTTTCCACCATTTGTCCTTGGCCATATTCATTAACAGCACAAACTCGGAAGTAAAAAATACCACCCTCAGGGAGATCTTCAATCTTAAACAAGGTGGCTATGCAGTTGCTGGTGACAGTAGTGTAGGCTTTCCTGACAGATTCTCTCTTTTCTACTATATAGTTTGTGATTTTAGAACCACCATCTGTGATTGGAGGGTCCCATGCAAGAGTCACCGAATCCCGTTTAAGCTCCTTTACAGTAAAGTTTTGTGGTGCGCTTGGTGTATCCAAAATTCTCACTGCCACAGTAGCAGATTTGGAACCAAAGCTATTCTCCAGAGTGAGTGAGTATTTACCGCTGTCAAAACGGTGAACATTGTCAATGACAAGCATGGTGTATGAGCTTGTGGTGTCAACTGCAGCACGATCAGCGAGGGCTCCCTCAACCTTTTCCCATTTCACTGTGGGCTGAGGCCTTCCTCTGATGGTGACAAACAGACGCAGTGTTCCACCGGCACGAACAGATACTACCTTTCTTAAGTCAGCATCTAGTTCAATCTCTGGTGCCTCTACCCTGTCAGAAGTGACCACAGTGCCATGGACATGTGCAGCTTCTCCGACTCCCTCAGAATTAATGGCAAAAACACGGAATTGGTACTCTCCACCCTCCTTTAAGTCTGTAATGTTGAGTTTGGTGGCTTGAATGCCACTGGGTGGAGTGCACATGATCCATTGTTTCTCAACTGGTGCTTCTACTGCTGGTGCTATATCCGCTTCCTGCGTCACTTCAGTCACTGGCATATGCTCTCTCATTTCAACAATGTAGCCTTTAATGTAGGCACCACCATCAAAGTCAGGTTTGACCCAGGACAGAGACACAGAGGACTTTGTGTAGTCTGTGACTTTAGGATGATGTGGAGGTCCAGGTGGTGTTACAGCATTGCATGCTCTGTAGAACAATGATGATTCGCTGAGGTCTCCAACTCCAGATTCATTCTCTGCAGAAACACGGAACTCATAAAAATGGTCTGTCATTAGACCAGTGACCTTGAAATAAGTGTCGGTCAGTTTTTGTCTGTTGCATTTAGTCCATCTCACACTATCTTTGTCACGTTTTTCAAGGTGATATCCTTCAATGTTAGCTCCACCAGTCTGTTCTGGAGCAGTCCACAACAAGACCATTGAGTCCTTTGTAATCTGACTTGCTTCAGGAGTTCCAGGAGCACTAGGTGGTTTATAAGGATTGCGTGCAATGATGGGTTCACTTTCAAGTTTGTCGCCAACACCATATTTATTTACTGCTCTAACTCTGAAAATGTATTCATTTCCAGGAAGCAAATTTTTCAGTTTATAGAACAGACCTATGATAGTTGGTGCAGCTACAGTCCATGACAATCTGCTAGTCTCTCTCTTCTCCAAGACATAGTGACTGATATTAGCTCCTCCATCCAGAGTTGGTTCAGACCAGGAAAGGATGCATCTGTCAGCCATCATTCCTGTTATTTTCAAAGGTCCGGTGGGTGGTCCAGGTTTATCAAGGACTTTAACAGTGATAGGGATAGCTTTAGTGCCACCCAAATTTTTAAGGACAAGTTGATAGCTGCCACTGTCAAGCTTGGTAACATCCTTGATGGTTATGGATGCATGTTTTTCTGTAGATTTCACTTCGATGCGCAAGGTTTTGTCCACTTCCTTGCCTTCTTTTAGCCAGGTAACATCGGGAACTGGCTTTCCATAGATGTCCGCATCCATTAGCAAGTGCTCTCCAGCATTTACAACAATGATGTCCTTGTATTTGGGATCCATTGAGGCCCTTGGTGGTTCAATTTCATCAGTAGCAGTAATAGGTCCTGAGCTGTCTGATGGCTCACTAAAGACACTGGCTGCATTTCTTGCAATCACTCTAAATTCATATTGCTCTTTTTCTGTCAGACCAGTGATCATATACTCAGTCTCAATGATATTTGTGAAGTTAGCTCTTACCCATCGCCCATCTGGAGAAGAAAGGTCTTTTCTTTCTACAATATAACCATTCACTTTACTGCCGCCATCATACTGAGGCTTTGTCCATTTAATCTTGATGTGGTTCTTGGAAATAGCCACAGCTTCAGGAGCCCCAGGAGGATCACAGGGATCACGGGCAACAAAAGACTCAGATACTTTACTGCATCTTCCAATGCCAACAATATTTTCAGCATAAACTCTAAATTCATATCCAATTCCCTCATCAAGGTTGCAGATTTTGAACTGAGTGTCATTAATAACAGATTTGTTCAGTTTATTCCACAGGATGCTGCTTCTCTCTTTGCTTTCCAGATGATAACCAATAACTGAACTTCCACCATCATTGACTGGTTCATTCCATTCAATAATCATCATTTCCTTTGTTGCAGATTTAACATATGGGGTTCCAGGGGGGCCTGGTGGTTTGTATGGATACTGAACAACAATAGCCTTAGAATCCAAAGGCACACCTTTTCCATATCGATTTTCAGCAATGATTCTGAACTGATATTCAGCGCCGGTCTTCAGCTTGGTGACCTTCAATGCTGTTCTGGCAAGCTGTGTGGTAACTGGTTGCCATGTTGTAGTGGTAGTGTCCCTCTTCTCCACTATATAATTCTTTATCTGGCATCCACCAGTATACTCTGGGGGCTCCCATGATAAATGGACAAATGTATTGCTAACTTCAACAACCTTTACTGGTCCAGTTGATGGACCAGGCTTGTCAAGGATGATGACATTCAGATCCTCGACAGTTGTGCCAGCTGCATTGGTGAGTGTAATGGAATATTTTCCAAAATCATCCTTACACGCCTCAGTAATTTGAATTCCAGTTGTTGCTGAAGTGTTCAATATATTAACTCTAGATGTTACCTTCAAAGATTGGCCATCTTTAGTCCAAGTCACTTTAGGTTTGGGCCTGCCATGTACAGGAAACTCCAGCCTCAGGTCTTGGCCTGCTAACACACTGTATGTACTGAACTGCAACTTCATGACTGGTTCAAGGGTCATGTCGGTGGCAATGACAGGTGCAGCAAGTGGCTTTGGCTCACTCTTACCCTTCTCGTTGTAGGCAATAATGCGGAAGAGATACTCTGTTCCAGCTGTAAGGCCTGTAACAGTGACTTCACATGTCTTTGTATTAGCTACGATTCCCCACTTGTCTGTTCCTTTAGGCTGCATTTCAATTAGGTAGCCACCAATTCTACTGCCTCCATCATATTCAGGTTTCTCCCAGGATAGTGATGCACTAGTTTTGGAGATATCAATTAGGGAGACTTTTCCTACAGGTAGTGGTACCTCACAGGCTTTAGAGGCTGTCTTTGTTTCAACAGCCTGACCAACTCCATATTCATTTTCAGCCATTACTCTGAAATAGTACATAGCACCTTCAATCAAGTTGTCAACTTTAAATGTTGTCTTAGTGCATTTTGTTGACACATTAGCGTAAGCTTTTCTGGTGGATTCCCGTTTGTCAATGATGTAATTCTTGATTTTAGATCCTCCATCAATCAGTGGTGTATCCCATGTAAGAGTAGCAGAATCCTTTTTAATTTCTTTAACCACAAGGTTCTGTGGGGCTCCAGGTGTGTCAAGGATTTTCACGGAAACAAAATCAGATACAGAACCACTGCTATTTGTCAGTGTTAGGGTATATTTCCCAGAGTCATTTCTGTCACAGGAGTCAATGGACAGATGTGTGAAGCTGAGAGCTTTCTCAATGACTACCTTTTCTGTTAGGTCTCCCTCATCCTTAGTCCATTTAATCTCGGGTGTTGGCCTGCCTTTGAATGGAATTTGAATTCGAACAGAACCTCCAGCTTTCATCATAATGCCTTTCCTCAGTTCAGAGTCAAGGTTAATCTGTGGGTGGTCAAATCTTTCCTCTGGCTTGGCCGTCCCAGAAAGAACTGCAGCTTCACCTAGTCCCAATTTGTTCAAAGCGCACACTTGAATCTTATACTCTTGGCCCTCGCAAAGTTTGGTGATTTCATATTTGTTGACACGGAGGCCTGTGGGGGGAGTGACCATGGTCCATTCCTCCTCATCTGCCTTACAGATTTCAACAATATATCCTTGAATAGCACTGCCACCATCAGATAGCGGTTTACCCCATGATACTGTAATAGAACTCTTTGTGGAGTCAATCACATTCACATATGTAGGAGCACATGGTTTGTATTTTGGATCACAGGCCTTATAGTAGGAACTTGGAAGGCTTGGCTCCCCAATACCAACAATATTTTCAGCAGACACCCTGAATTCATACTCATGATCAGCAGTAAGCCCTGTAACCCTAAAGGATAGGTCAGTTATCTTCTGTCGGTTGCATCTGGTCCATTTGATTCCATTTCTGTCCTTTTTTTCGATGATGTAGTTGGTGACCTCACTGCCACCGTCAGTCTCAGGGGCTGACCATGCGATTGTCATACCATCATGTGAAATGCTATATACGTCCTCAATGTGAGGCTGACCCGGAGGAACAAATGGGGTCTTCATGATCACTCCACTAGACTCCAGAGGCTCACTGACACCATAGCTGTTAACTGCCATGACGCGGAACATGTACTCATTGCCCTCCAATAACTTGGTGACTTTGTAGCATGTGGCTTCACATCTATTAGACACAACAGTCCAAGCTAAACGGCTGGTCTCTCTTCTCTCAATGACATAGTGCGCAATAGGACTACCTCCATTGTGTAGAGGGGCTTGCCATACGAGGGTGCATTTATCTTCTGCTACTTCAGTGATGTGAAGGGGTCCTTGGCAAACACTTGGCCTATCAAGCACCACAACTTTGAAAGGAATAGTTTCACTTCCAGCTTCATTTGTCAACTGGAGTGTGTAAATTCCACCATCTATCCTAACAGCATCCTTAATGGTCATCAGTGTGTGGTATTCAGTATTTTTGATCTCTACTCTGAGCGTATTCTCAACTGGCTTTTCATTCTTGAACCATCTCATCAAAGGAAGTGGCTTGCCACGCACATCAGCATCTAGCTTGACTGTCTCCCCAGCATTGACCACAATGGCTTTGGTGAAGGCTGGGTCAATGGAGAATTTTGGGGCCTCCACTTCATCACTTGCAATAATGGGTCCACTGTTGTAGGATGGCTTGCTAATGGTGCCCACTGCATTTTTAGCAATTATTCTAAAATCATACTGTGCATTCTCAGTCAGTCCAGTTACAGTAAACTGGGTCTCAATCACATTTGTGAAGTTTGCCCTGACCCACCTGCCGTCTGGCAGATCACGTTTTTCCACCATATAACCAGTGATATTACTGCCACCATCATACTCTGGCTTCGTCCACTGAATAATAATGGTATCTTTGGTCACATGAATGGCCTCTGGCTTTCCAGGGGGATCACAAGGGTCACGGGCAACACAACCTTCTGAGACCTTACTACACCTACCAATGCCAACAATATTTTCAGCATATACTCTGTATTCATACTCAACACCCTCATCCAAGGGGTGACTCTTGAAACTTGTCTCATGAATAAGTGCCTTGTTAATTTTGACCCAGAGAATACTATTCCTCTCTTTCCTTTCAAGGTGGTAGCCAAGAACAGGGCTGCCTCCATCTGAGATTGGTTCATGCCACTCCACAATCTGATGGTCCCGAGACAGAGAAGAAATGAAGGGAGTGCCTGGTGGGCCTGGCTCCTTGTAGGGATACTGAGCAATCACAGCAGAAGAATCCAGACCATGACTCTTGCCATAGCGATTCTGGGCAATGATCCTAAACTGATATTCAGCCCCAGTCTTTAATCTGTTCACTTTAATGGTGTTTCTGGCACAGTTGATACTGACATTTTCCCATGTTGTTGTATTAATATCCCTCTTCTGTACAATATAGTTAGAAATCTGGCAACCACCATTGTGTTTTGGTGGGTCCCATGAGAGCGTGATACTCTGGGTTGTGATTTCATCAAACCTTACAGGGCCAGATGGGGGTCCAGGCTTATCAAGTACAGTCAATTCAACTGTTGCATCTTTCTTTCCAGTAGAGTTTGAAACAGTAATGGTGTACATGCCACTATCGTCACCTGCTGCTTCCTTAATGCTCAGGGTTGTATATGTTGGTGTGTTGTGGATGTTTATTCTAGTGGTGAATTTTAAAAGAGCTCCATCTTTGTTCCATGCTACTATTGGTTTGGGACGCCCAAAGACAGGAATGTCAATTGTTAGGTCTTTCCCCACATGGACACTGTAGTTGCTGAATGCTGGCCGAACATCAGGTTCAAAGACCAAGTCCTTAGTCATCACTGGACTGGCAAGACTTTTTGGGTCACTCTTTCCTTTTTCATTAATTGCTGTAATTCTAAACATATATTCTTCTCCTGGGTTGAGATTGGGAACTGTAGCCTCCATTGTCCTAAATGTATTGACTCCAGTCCATTTGTCTTGGTTCTTAAGCTTCACCTCCAGCAGGTATTGTATTACTCTACTACCTCCATCATACTCTGGTTTTTCCCAGGCCAGTGAGATACTTGTTTTGGTTTGGTCTGTGACAATCAGGTTCTTTGGGGACTGGGGAACCTCAGAGACCTTAAGAGGATCAACTGTTACTGCAGGAAGCCCAACTCCATGTGCATTCTCAGCAAGCACTCGAAAATAGTAACAGCAACCCTCCTGAAGTGGTTCAATCTTCCATGAAAGAGTGTGACAGTTTGTTACAACAGCTGCATAGGTTTTACGTGTGCTCTCTCTCTTTTCAACAATATAATTCTTGATTTTGGAGCCACCATCCAACAATGGGGGGTCCCATGCAAGTGTTACTGAGTGGTTTGTAATTTCCATCACTTTTAAACAAATAGGAGCACCAGGGGTATCAAGAACACGGACAACAACAAATGCAGATTTCATTCCACTTGAGTTCTCAGCAGTAACGGTGTATTTTCCACTGTCAGTTCTACATATATTATCAATAACAAGGGACGTGTAACTACTGGTCACTTCAACTTGGGCTGTCTCCTTGAGTGCAGCATCATCTTTGTCCCACTTAATTAGAGGAGTAGGCCTTCCTTTGATGGGAATAAACAGTCTAAGGGATGCTCCAGCCTTAACGGTCATGATCTTTCTTAGTTCTGGGTCAATATCAAGGTCTGGCTCTTCTTCTTTTTCCTGGATGATAACAGCCCCTGATACGTCTGCATGTTCGCCAACGCCAACCCTGTTGACAGCACATACTCTAAACTTATATAGATGGTTCTCCTTCAGGTTTAAAACTTCAAATTTGGTCTTTTTGACACCTGTTGGTGGTGTGCACATTACCCATTCTTCAGCATATCCACCTGTAGGAATTGGTTCAGCTGGGGCTTCACTTTCCACTTTTGACTCCGTACAACATTCCACAATATATCCTTGTATCTCGCAGCCTCCATCAAATGCGGGCTTGCCCCATGACAAAAATACAGATGTTTTGGTAGTGTCAGTCACTCTTGGATTGTGCGGTGGACCAGGTCTGAAGATGGGATCAAAAGCTTGGTAGTAAACTGTTGCAGGACTTGGCTCACCTACACCAACAGCATTTTCAGCTGCAACTCTGAATTCATAGCTATGGCTTTCCAGGAGCCCCCTGACCTTAAAAGTCAAGCTGGTAGTGCTTTCCCTGTTGCATCTGATCCATCTAACACCTTCTTTATCATGTTTCTCAATTATGTACCCAGTAATAGGACTGCCTCCATCTACAGTGGGAGCCTCCCAGGTCAGCACCATTGAATCTTTCTTAATATCTGTAACTTCCAAACACTTTGGAGTTCCAGGACACACATATGGGTCTTTGATGAGAATAGCTGCTGACTCAAGCCCTGCACCAACTCCAAAGTGATTAACAGCACGGACTCTAAAAATATACTCGTTTCCTTCCAAGAGCTTAGAAACCTTTAGGTAAGTATTTTCTACTTTTGAGTCAACAACAGTCCAAACAAGTCTACTGCTCTCTCTCCTCTCAACTAAATAGTGAGAGATCTGGCTGCCACCATCTTGTAATGGTGCTTTCCATGCAAGGCAGCATGTGTCCTTGGTTATTCCTGTGACGAGAATAGGTTCTTGTGGTTTTCCAGGTTTGTCTAGGACAATTACATTAACTTGCACAGACTTTTCTCCTCCTGGATTTTTCAACAACAGTGTGTACTGGCCTCCGTCTGAAAGTTTAGCTTCCTTAACTGAAATGTAAGCTTTCGTGGATGTGTTCTTAATTTCTCTATGAATTGTGTTGCCCAATTCCTGCTCTCCCTTCATCCAATGTATAGATGGCAATGGTTTACCATGGACATCTCCATCGATTTTGAAGTTGTCTCCAGCATTAACGACAATAGTCTGAGTGTATTCCGGATCAATGCTAACGCGTGGTGGTTCAATGTCATCCTTAGCAGTGATAGGGCCAGTGCTATAGGAAGGTATGCTAAAAACACCAGCAGAATTTCTAGCAATGACACGGAACTCATACTGACTGTCCTGCACAAGTCCAGTTGCAACATATTCAGTTTCAATGACATTAGTGAAGTTAGCCTTCAACCAGCGGCCTTCAGGAAGCTCCTTCTTTTCCACAATGTACCCTGTAACCTTTGCACCACCATCATATTCAGGCTTAGTCCAGATAATGGTAACAGAATCCTTAGTAATCTTTGTAGCTTCTGGAGTACCAGGGGAATCACAGGGATCTCTAGCGACCTGCCCTTCAGACACTTTGCTTGCTTTGCCTATACCAACAATGTTTTCAGCATAAACTCTGTATTCATACTCCATTCCTGGTTCTAGGCCAATAGACTTGAAGGTTTGGTCATTGATAAGGCACTTATTAAGCTTTATCCACAGAATGCTGTTTCTTTCCTTGCGTTCCAGGTGATAGCCCAAGATGGTGCTTCCACCATCATTTACAGGTTCATTCCAGGTAACTACCATGGTGTCCTTAGTGGTTTGTAAAATTGATGGCGTTCCCGGAGGTCCCGGCAGCTTGTATGGATATTGTGCAGTAATGCACTCTGACAGAAGAGCTGGGCCTTTTCCATATCTGTTCTCAGCTGTAATTCTGAACTGATACTCAGATCCAGCCTTCAACCTGCCTGCTTTTATTTTTGTTCTGGCGAGATTGGGAGATACCACCATCCAGTTAGTTGTAGATGTGTCTCTTTTTTCAACAGTATAACTTTTGATGGTGCAACCACCATCATAGTCTGGTGGGTCCCAGGAGATTGTGATACTATCAGAAGTGACCTCTTCCACTTTAAGTGGACCACCTGGTTGTCCAGGTCTATCAAGAACAACAATTTCAATATCCACTGTGGTCTCACCTGCGGTATTGCTAAGTGTAATGTGATACTGCCCAACATCATCTTTAGAGGCCTCCTTTATGCTAAGATTCAGCACTGTGTCTGCTTCATCAAAATTGACTTTGGTAGTTCTCTTTAATGGTTGCCTATCTTTGACCCAGGATACAGCTGCTTTGGGTCGAGCAATATATGGAATCTCTATAGCTAAGTCTTCCCCAGCCAACACACTGAATGTATTGAACAACATTTTGGCAACTGGTGCAACAACAAGATCTTTTACTATCACAGGTACACCTATTTGTCGCGGATCACTAGTTCCTTTTTCATTTCTGGCAGCCACACGGAACATGTATTCTTCACCTGCAATAAGACCACCAATCGTAGCCTCTGTTTCCTTCACAATCATAGCCTGGCTCCACTTATCAATGCCTTTAGGCTGGATCTCAACAACATAACAACCCACTCTACTGCCACCATCATGTTCTGGCTTCTCCCAAGACAAGGTGACACTGTTCTTTGTAACATCCTTCAGGGTGATTTTTTGAGGAGGCTGTGGCTTCTCAGACACTTTAACCGACTCACTAGTCTCAATGGGCAAGCCAATGCCAAATTCATTCTCAGCTAAAACTCTAAAATAATAATTACATCCTTCCAAGAGTTGATCAACTGTGAAGTTAGTGTTATGGCAGTTAGCACTGACGGTAGCATATGCTTTCCTTGTGGATTCACGTTTTTCAACAATATAATTTTTAAGCTTTACACCTCCATCATTTGCAGGTGGATCCCAGGACAGTGTGACAGAATCTTTTGTTATAGAAGTAATCTTCAGATTCTGAGGGGCACTGGGTGTATCAAGAACCCTGACTTGGACAGTAGCCGTCTTGGATCCTGAGGTATTTTCTACTGATAAATTATATTTTCCACTGTCAAATCTGTTCACATTTTCAATTACAAGTAAGGTGTACGTTGATGTGCTATCAATTGTTGCTCTGCTAATAGGCTCTCCATCTCCTTTGGTCCATGTTGCCTGTGGAGCAGGTCTACCTCTTATGGGCACAAAAAGTCTCAGTGAGCAACAGGCTCTTACAGTGACAATTTTAAGGAGCTCGGCGTCCAAATCCATCTCAGGTGGCAGTAACCTATCTTCTGCCTTGGGATTGCCAGGTACCGATGCTGCCTCCCCAACTCCTTCACTGTTAACAGCAGAAATGTTAATCTTGTATTCCTGGTTTTCTTTCAAGTTTTTAATGGTGAAAGAAGTGGCAAGGAGCCCTTCTTTGGGCGTTACAATGGTCCATTCCTCATCATCTCCCTTTTCAGAAGGAATACAGGTCTCCACAGTGTAGCCAGTGATTTCAGATCCACCATCATACAAAGGTTTGTTCCACGCTACAGTAACTGAAGATTTTGTTGTATCTAAGATTCTGGGATTGCAGGGAGCCCCTGGCTTGTAAAGTGCGTCAGTGGCCTTGTAAAGTGGACTCATGACACTGGGAGCACTTACTCCAGCAGCATTCTCAGCATTTATTCTAAATTCATATTCATGTCCAGGTACAAGACCTGTGACTTTGAACTGTAAATCCTTAACTTTCCTCTTGTTGCATTTGACCCAACGAAGGCCAATTTTATCTTTTCTTTCAACATTGTAGTTGGTGATTGGACTACCACCATCACTTTTAGGTGCCTGCCAGATTAAAACCATTGAATCTTTAGTAATCGTAGTTACCAATGGATTTTCTGGAGGATCTGGAACCACATATGGGTTGTCTGCAATTGTGGGTTCCGAATCAAGAGGTTCTCCCAACCCATATTTATTGACTGCCATAACTCTAAAAATATATTCATTTCCTTTGATTAATTTAGTCACCTTGTATTGCATAGCTTGCAGGTCTGAAACCACATTGGTCCAAACTATTCTACTGGACTCACGCTTTTCAATCACATAGCCTTGGATCTCAGCACCTCCATCATCTGTAGGTTGAGCCCAGGTGAGTAGACATGTCTCAGCTGTAATATTAGACACCTCAAGAGGTCCAACTGGAGGTCCAGGTCTGTCAAGAACTTTAACTTTAAATATGTGCTTCGCATATCCACCAACATTAGTAGCAGTCAAAACAAATTCTCCCCCATCTGTCCTGACAGAGTCTTTGCTGGTCAGAGTGGTGGTAAATTCTGTAAATTTAACCTCCAGTTTCATTGTGTTCTCAACCTCCCTTCCATTCTTGGTCCAAACCATACTTGGAGTTGGTTGACCAGCAATGTCAGCATCAAGTCTGAAAGTTTCTCCTGCTTTAAGTAGAATGACATCTTTAAAGATAGCATCAACCATAATGCGGGGCTCAACAATGTCATCTTTGCAGGTAATTGGACCTGAGGACTCAGAGGGCATACTTATTGCACCAGCTGAATTTCTTGCTATGACGCGGAACTCATATGAGGCATCCTGAGTCAATCCGCTGATGGTGAATACTGTGTCAATTATATTGGTGAAGTTTGCTCTGATCCAGCGTCCTGTGGGCAGCTCTCGCTTTTCGACTGTGTAGCCAGTGATTTTAAACCCTCCATCATATTCAGGTCTTGCCCACTGAATGGTGATAACATTCTTATTGACATGTGTTGGCACAGGCTGACCTGGGGGGTCTACAGGATCCAAGGCCAATATTGCTTCTGAGGCCTTGCTGGGTTTACCAACACCAGCCATGTTTTCAGCCGTGACTCGGAACTCATAAGCAACTCCATCTTCAAGACCAGTAGATTTAAAAATGTTTCCTTTCACAAGACCTTTACTTATCTTATACCACATGATACCATTTCTTTCTTTCCTCTCAACATGGTAACCAATGACTTCATTTCCACCATCAAATACAGGTTCGTTCCAACCAATTGTAATTGAGTCTTTGGTAAATGCAACAATACCAGGAGTACCAGGAGGTCCAGGGACTTTAAAGGGATAGGCAGCCACCACTGCCTCTGATGTGATAGATGGCCCAGCACCATATCTGTTCCTAGCCTTTACTCTGAATTGGTACTCAGATCCAGGAGTTAAACGAATGGCTTTGTAAATGGTACGAATGACTGTGGAAGACAACTCTGTCCATGTTTGGGAAGTTGTTTCTCTGATCTCAACCACATAGTTGTTGATTGGAACACCTCCATCATTGTCAGGGGTGTCCCATGCAAAGATGCAATGGGTACGAGATATCTCCACAATTTTAACTGGTCCCTTTGGTTGCCCAGGTACATCATGTACTTTTACAATAATGTTGTCTGACACTGACCCAACAATGTTCTTTGCTGTCATAGTATACACGCCGCTGTCAGCTCGGGTGCATTCACTAAGGCAAAGAATGACAGTGGCAGCAGTACTTTCTACGTTGGTTCTCTGTGTAAGCTTCAGAGGTGAGCCATCTTTTTGCCAAGAGACAGTTGGTCTTGGATGTCCCATAACTGGAATCTCAGCCTTGATGTCATCTCCTGCCTTGGCAATAATGGTCTTCTGACATATTCCAGAGAGGTCAAACTCAGGGAGGGAAGTCGACTCTCTGACAATAATAGCTTTACTCTCACGAGGAGCGCTTCTTCCTGAATGGTTGACAGCCATTACCCGGAAAATGTACTCTTCACTTTCATTGAGATTTTTCACTATGAAATCCATGGTCTTGACTGTTGTAACATGTGCCCACTGATCAGTTCCCCTCTTCTGGGCTTCAAGGACATATCCTGTAATTCTACTTCCTCCGTCATGCTTGGGTTTGGTCCAAGATAGACTAACTGAATTCTTGGTGACACTAGTAGGAATAATACTTTCTGGGGGAGTTGGTGTTTGGGATACATGAATTGGATCTACAGTTTCAACAGCTTCACCAATGCCATACTCATTTTCAGCAGATACTCTAAAGTAGTACTCACAGCCTTCACCCAAATCTCCAATTCTGACTGAAGTAGTTGGGCAATTTGTAACAACAGTGGCAAAAGCTTTGCGTGTAGATTCTCTCTTCTCTATTATATAATTTGTGATTTTGGCTCCGCCATCGATGAGCGGCATTTCCCAATGAATAGTAATACTTTCATTGTCAATCTTGATTGGTTTAAGATTAAGTGGAGGCCCTGGTGAATCTAATACTCTCACATATATTGAGGCACTTTTCTTTCCCATAGCATTTTCAAGATTAAGTTCATATTTGCCAGCATCAATTCTAGAACTTTCAGGGATGATCAGCATTGTAAATGACTCTGTGCTATCAATGACTGCTCTTGGGACAGAGCCACCTTCCTTGGTCCAGGTGACGGTGGGTGCAGGACGACCCTTGATTGGAACAAAGAGACGAATGGAACAACCAGCCCTAACAACAAGCGTTCTTCTCAGCTCAACATCCAGCTCCAGATCTGGTTCAGATGCTCTCTCCACAATCTCAACCAGTTCTCTAGTTTCTGCAGGTTCACCTACTCCCTTAGAATTTACAGCACTAATTCTGAAATGATATTTTGCACCTGTTTCCAGTTCGGGAACAACAAACTCTGTGATCCTATGTGGTGATAGAGTATCCTTAACCCATTCTTCTGTTCCTTCCTTCTTGTGCTCAATCATATATCCAGTAATATCTAGACCACCATTATCAAGAGGCTTTCCCCAGTTTAAGGTGGCAGTGGTCTTGGTTGTATCCGTGACTCTTGAATTAACTGGTGGTCCAGGGGCAACTGGAAATAAAAGGTTTGCCTTTATTAATATAACAGAACGGCTAGTAAAACTGATTACCTGTAAATTCCTTAAGAACTCAGTTTGGTATACTTACAGGCAACAACAATTGTTCTAACAGGCATCGATGGCTCACTGGGCTCTCCAAAGCCAGCTCTGTTCTCAGCAAGAACACGGAACTCATATTCAATGTCCTCGGTGAGACCTTTAACTTGAAATGCAAGTTCAGCAATCGACTTCTTGGATGCCCTGACCCATCTTGTTCCTCTTTTCTCCTTCTTCTCAACACAATAACCTATGATATCACTTCCACCATCATCTGCTGGCCTCCTCCAGGTTACAGTGGCTGAATGTCCTTCAACTTTCTCCACCTGAGGTTTAGATGGTGGTCCAGGAGGACCTATACATACAAATATACAATGAAAACATTCAACAAACTACACATGCAACAATTTTATCTAGATATTGAATAATCATGTAAGATTATTAGAAAGAGGGTTTGCAATCAGCACATACCAAATCTATCAACCATCTTTACTGCCTCAGAGTGAGATGGCTCACTGGCACCATACTGGTTTAGAGCAGATACTCTAAAGAAGTACTCGTTGCCTTGGATCAACTTGTAGGCCACGTAATGACAATCTACAACCTTTTCTTCCAGGACAGTCCAAAGCAGACGGCTGGTCTCTCTCTTCTCCAGGGTGTAATACTTAATGGGGGAGCCTCCATCTTCGGTAGGAGCTGTCCAGGTTAGAGCTACTTTTTCAGAGGAGATGCCACTGCATTCAATGGGTCCTGGACTATCAGGTACATCCAGAACTGTGACCTTGACGGTTTCCTCCTTCACACCAAAGGGGTTGCTGGCAGTGATGATGTACTCCCCAGTATCCTTTCTGGTGGCATACTTAATGGAGAGGGTAGAGGAAGTCGGGGTGGTCTCAATCTGAACAATATCAGATGCTTTAAAGTACTTTCCTCCCTTTGACCAGCAGGATGTTGGAGCAGGTTTGCCTAAAATGCTGGTTGCAGTGATGACAATAGTATCACCAGCTCTGACAGTTAGACCTTCCTTCACCTGAGCATCAATAACAATGGTTGGTGCAGCTGTAGGATAAATGACGCAGAATTAGAATATAACCATTAAAAACAATTCTGACAGTACACATAGACATAGTGGATAAATATCTCACCATATTCATCCCTACAGATAATGGTGTCTGTCTGCTCAGAGGGCGGGCTGATCGCGCCAGCAGCATTCTTTGCTCGGATTCTAAATTCATATTTACAGCCTTCCTGCAGATCCGTGACAGTGAATGCAGGCTCCAAAACATTCACATTGTTGGCCTTCATCCAGATTTTTGAAGGCAGATCACGTCTCTCAATGATGTAGCCAGTCAGCCTGTGGCCACCATCGAACTGTGGCTCGGTCCACTGAAGGGTCACTGTGCTTTTGGTGATACTGATCACCTCAGGTTTACCAGGGACATCTAATAAAGTATATGTAATTTTAAAAATCCGATCTAATTATAAACATACAAATGCTGTTTGACAAACTTTTTATCCCAGTTTTCACACTCACCAATGGGATCTAGTGCCACCCGTGGATCGGTCGGAGCACTTGGTTTACCAATGCCAGCCAGATTAATTGCCATGACTCTGAACTCATACTCCAGACCTTCCGTCAGCCCAGTTACACTGTGTTCCTTCATCCTCAAGGGGGTTGGGCTTGCCCTTTTCCACAACATACTGTTCCTCTCTTTGAACTCAAGATGATAACCTGAATGTGACATGTGAAATTGACATTTAATTTCTGACTTATCTCCTATACTGAATCAGTTAGGTCTGTTTCTGTCTGTCTGCACCTGTGATGGGTGATCCTCCAGTCTTCCTGGGGTCTGACCAAGCCAAGTAAGCAGAGTTGTGCCGCATGCTCATGATCTGAGGAGGAGGAGGAGCTTCAGGAACATCTGTAGAGATATATTGGAAGGTGGAAAGGTTATGTTTTTCTTTTTTTTCACATTGTAAAGATAGTCTTTGAAGGTATGAGGGAGTTACACTTACTGAATGGATGTTTAGCAATGATGGGATCAGACTTGAGTCCCTCTCCAACGCCATATTTGTTCTCAGCACAGACTCTGAATATGTACTCTGTGCCCTCATGAAGATTAGTGACTCTCATTGAGTTGGTCTCCACTGATGAAGACACAGTAACCCACATATTGGTGACTGAGTCTCTCTTTTCAAGGATGTAGTTTGTGATCTCGGAGCCACCATCATCTTTGGGAGCACCCCACTTCAGCGTC
The DNA here is from genome assembly GCA_015343265.1 of Pao palembangensis. Classification (NCBI taxonomy): domain Eukaryota; kingdom Metazoa; phylum Chordata; class Actinopteri; order Tetraodontiformes; family Tetraodontidae; genus Pao; species Pao palembangensis. The sequence goes on along the minus strand of JABWDL010000148.1, from coordinate 123,950 downwards.
GCTCCATCAGCAGTAACGTCTTTAAACTTGATGGGTCCAACCGGGATTCCAGGTTTACCCACCACCCTAGAAATACACCCAGATCTTTTGTTTAAAAGTATTTATGACTAAAACCACACAGAGCATGATTATCTGTTTATACCATGTTATAAACATGGTGGCCCTCAAAATGATCAGGTCTTGATAAATGCGGCGGATGAAAACAGTCATCATTAACATGTTATGCCCTTAAATGTTCATGGTTCAGAGTCCACTTAAGTCAAACATGAGAAAGTCAGAAAAACAGAAATAATCACACTGAAAAACAAGCCAAAAATGATTTTTTTTTTCAAATGAATGAAATATGTTTCTCTAAAACACAGACTATTATTTATCAAGTATTTAACAGTATTGTTTACTTTTAACCTGTACTGACTGTGTGGCTGCTTGTGCTTAATGGCAGGTTTGAGGTTTGTTTAATGATTATTTTCAGATTTTTTCGTGCTGCACCTCAAATTTGCACTCAGTGTACACATTTGATCGTATCATACGCTCACGTCCCATTTGACTAATGCTGACCCTCTACGTGGAAATGGTCGTGCATGCCGTTTTCTGTCATACATTATAGACATAGAGACATATATAGGACGAGTTAAATTGGCACAAAAAACAGGAAGAAAACATTTGAAATAAGGTAGTACTAAAATCCAACTACTTGAATTATTTTGACAAAATGGTCATTGACCATCGTCTCTAAAAAGAACAGTAACATTTCAGTGCTGCAGATGGGTAACAGACTAAAAAAGAAAGAAAAATAGCGGTTTGATCAATTTTGGATTTAGATTAAACAGCTGAACAAGTTACAGATCATTGTGATTGTCACTATGAAAATCAAAGGTTTAATGCCAGAAAAAGCTTTGAGTCGTCGTTGATTTATCTGTCACGTTGTGGCACTGCCAAGAACATTTAGTCCTACCTAATGAAGATGGTTGACTCCTTGATTCCAGCACTGTTTCTCAGGGTGATAGTGTATTTAGAGGCATCGTTCCTCTGGCAGTCCCTGATGAGGAGCGTGGTGTTGACTGAAGAAGACTCTGCACACACGCGGCCATTGTCTTTTAAGTCTTCGTCGTCTCCCTTTTTCCATGAGACCTTGGGTATGGGTTTGCCACTGATTGGTATCTTCAGACGGACAGTGCTGCCCTCCTTTGCAATGTAGCACATGTTGGGGAGTTCCCTCAGATCACAGTTTGGATGAACTACAGTGACAAAAGAGCCGTTAATATAAACACACTCTTGTGAAAACAACACTCATTGTTGGTTGTGGTCGGTGTCACACAAATATAACTAACTATATAACTGTAACTAACCCTAAATTAAAATGAACTGAAATGAAACTAATTCTCTTACGGATCTGGTCCTTAGCAACTACTGTCAGCTCCTTGGCAGCACCCTCTCCAGAATCATTTATAGCCTTGACTCTGTAGGTGTACTCTTTGCCCTCTACCAGGTCTTTGGCGCTGTACTGCATGTTTTTGGATCTCATTAACTCCTTGTACTTATCATCCCCATTGAGAACTTCGAGTACATAGGAGATGATGCGGCTGCCACCATCACATAGGGGTTTCTTCCAGCTGAGAGTGCAGGAGTCCTTGGTAACCAAAACTGTCTTAAAGTCCATAACAGCACCAGGCTCCTCTGGAAAAACAGAAATGAGCACTGTTGGAGCTTTTGCAAAAAGAAATAAATATCAAGTCCATCTTTCACGAAACCCACCTGATGCTCTGACTGAGTCAGCTGTCTCACAATATTCTCCAGCTCCAAGCTTGTTAACTCCTGACACTCTGAAACAGTAGGACCGTCCAGCATTCAGGTCTGGCACCTCAAAAGATGTCTTGTTGCAGTTCTTGGCCACAATGGACCAGGCCTTTCTTTCTGTGTCACGCTTCTCCACAATGTAGTGAGTAACTTCGTAGCCACCATCAGTCAAAGGAGAATCCCAGAAGATGGAAGCACTGTCTTTGGATGTTTCTTTCACCATCAGATTGACTGGTGGCCCAGGAGTATCTGGAGACATAGAGCTACACTTGTACTGAACTATAGACCTCTCCGATGGTTTCAAACAATGATGTGTTTGTCTTTCAGCCTTGGCACTGACAGACACATCAGAGTCACTCACCATAAACCTTAACAACGATGGTATACATCTTCATGCCAGCCATGCTCTCCAGGTTTAAAATGTATTTGCCTGCATCATATCTGTTGACATTCTCCACCATCACTATTGTGTCAGTGTTGCTGGACTTGATGACAATACCCTGCCGGTCCTTAATGTTGGTGTTCATCTTTGCCCATGTGATCTTGGGAGGGGGCCGGCCTTTGATGGTAGCCTCCAGTCTCATGGTGGCACCAGCATTTAGCTCCAAACCCTCCTTCAGTTCAGCGCTAAGCACTGCTTCAGGAGCAACTGTGTAAAAACACACACACACAAAAAATTGACTATAAACTACCTCCCAAAAAGAAAACTGAAATCATTTATATTGTGAAGTACAATCAAAACCTTGTAATGATTTTAAAAAAAAAACCAGTTCTTTATTGCACTTAAAGCTAAGAAATGTATTCATACCAATGATGTCCTTAGCCACATGTTTGCCAGGTACTTCCACCGGCTCACTGAAGCCAACCTTGTTGACAGCAGTGATACGGCACTGGTATTCACTCTTGTCGATGAGGTTCTGGATGACATAGCTGGTCTCCTGCAAGTTCCTGGGAATGTTGCAGCGTATCCAGTCTGCTGTGTTGGCCCTCTTGCACTCCACTAAGTACCCGATGATGGGGCTTCCACCGTCATTAGTAGGGGCAGTCCAGGCAAGGCTGATAGTGCTGTAGGTGGTGTCTGTCACACTAGGATTCACAATGGGTCCAGGGGGTGCTGAGCACATAGACGAGATTTTGATTAGGCTCCTACTTGATTAATGTCTTCCACAATCAAGAGAATGATGTTATGTCATGGGACTCACTGATTGGATTTTGTGCTGTGGTGCCAATACTGGGTTCACTAGGTTTACCAAGCCCTGCAACATTGAGAGCGATAACTCTGAACTCGTACTCTGCTCCTTCTGTGAGACCTGTAACAACCACGCTTCTCTCTGTTGTTGGCTTCCTGTGTACTTTGGTCCAGTTAAGGTCCTTGGTATCTTTCTTTTCCAACATATAGCCCAGGATGGTGGACTTGCCATCATCAGCAGGCTCCTTCCAGCTCACTGTCATTTGCTCCTTGGTGACATTTGTAATCACTGGAGCCTCACAAGGTCCAGGTACCGCTGAAAGGAACACCAGATTTCACAAATGATTCAGTTCAAATTTTAGAAATATGATTCAAATTAAAAATAAATAAACATATGCTGTGCTGGTTGAGCTAAAAACCGTTTTGTGTTTTACATATACATATTATTAGAGTAAATGCTGTTGATGACTCACTGAATGGATTCTTGGCAATGATTGGGTTGGTAATGAGGGGGTCTCCAACTCCCCAGATGTTTTCGGCACGGATTCGAAACTGGTACTCATGACTCTCAATTAGCTTCTCCACAGTGAACTCTAGGACATCTCCCTTGATCTTTGAGGCGACCTGGGCCCAATTGGCTCTGCTAGTCTCGCGTTTGTCCACGATGTAATTGCTGATGGGGGCACCGCCGTCCCTCAGAGGAGGTTCCCAGGACAACTTGATACTGGTGGCAAGCACGTCGATGTATTTAGAACTAGCAGGAGAGCTGGGCACATCTACAGACAGACAAAATGATGAAACTTTTTCAGTGTTAGAGAAAGGATATTCGTTAAATATCAAATCAAATATTCTCTTATGGTCTCTTAAGAAAATGTCCAAATATTCACCCAGGATATTAAGTTCTATTTTAGCTGTCTTGGAGCCACTGGCATTTTCTGCCAAGATGGTGTATACTCCAGTGTGCTCCTTGGTGACTGCTGTCATTTCCAGCTGGAAGTGATGTCGCTGATGGGTAATGACCTGGCCTTCACATGACTTCAGGCTGTCATCGCCTCTCTTCCAGGTCACTCGGGGCATTGGCTTACCAAACACCTCAGCTTCCAGTACGACTGTGGCCCCAGCTTTCACCTTCAGACCCTTCTGCATCCTGACATTAAGATCCACCCTTGGAGGAACTAGGAGTGAAGAGATAGGACATAGCACTGACAGCTACTCCACTTTAGGGATTTAGAAGTCAGAAGATTGTGGTAGGTGATTTAAGGGCTGATCTTTCTTGGTTTAATTAAAACTCACCATTCTCGGCACAAATCAGGACAGGGTCTGTGGGCTCAGATGGTTTGCTGATGTTAACAGCAGTTTTGGCAATGACTCTGAACTGATAATGCAAGTCCCTCTCAAGGCCAGTCACTGTGTATTCCTCTTTTGGGACATTCTGGCTGCTGGTGTTGCAACGTATCCATGAGTCTCCTGGCACTCGCATGGCTTCGACATAATAGCCAATGATTTTGCTGCCTCCATCATTCCTGGGACGAGTCCAAACCAAGGTTACAGAGTTTTTGGTAATGTCCAGTACTTCAGGCTTACCTGGAGTGTCTGGGAGACAACAAAACAAATTTAAAGATGAAAGAAAATAGCAATTGTTTAAAAAAAAATAAAAAAATGGGAATCTGGAAAACATACCAACAGGCGTTCTGGCAGTGACAAAGTCAGTCTTTGCACTAGGTTTGCCCTGACCAGCACGGTTGATAGCAGACACTCTGAAAGTGTATTCTAGGCCCTCAATGAGACCAGCACAGGGATATTCAGTGGTGCGCACCACAGTATCATTGGCCTTTACCCACAACAGGCTGTTCCTTTCTTTACGCTCTATGTAGTAACCTGTGATGGGACTGCCACCATCACTACTGGGCTTATCCCAGGCCACAAACATGCAGTCTTTGTTGGTTTTATTGATGCGGCAATTAATTGGCTCACTGGGGACATCTGGTGACAAAAACAGGCAGAAATCACGACAAAAGCAACCAATTTACACACTCATTTCCAAATAAAGTACATTTTACTCAATACTTACCAAATGGGAATTTAGCTACCATCCTGTCAGACTGAATGGGGTCTGACAAACCAAAACGGTTCTCAGCACGGATACGAAAAACATATTCCTTGCCAGGAATGAGCTTTCCTAGTCTGCAGCTCGTCTTTGAGACAGAAGAGACGGCCGTCACCCAGTCACCTCTACTGACGTCACACTTTTCAACTACATAGTTAGTGATGTTGCTGCCACCGTCTTCCAGGGGTTTATTCCAGGACAGGGAGCAGGCATCAGAGTCAATATCACTTATCTCCACAGGGCCCTCAGGAGGTCCAGGGATATCTGACACACACGAAAGAGTGTTTTTAAGCAATACCCCTGAGATGGGCTTAATTTCATATAAGTACCATGCAATACAGACCTCTAATGACAATCTTCAGAGCCTGGGTCACCTTTGCAGAGCTGTTCTCAGCCACCAGACTGTACTCTCCACTGTCAGTCCGTGACACATCCTTGATAATCAGGACACACAGGCTGCCAGACTGATGCACAGCCAGACGACTAGATGGCACTACTGCATCCTCGCCACGCGTCCACTTGCAAATTGGAGCAGGTTTTCCAGAAACAACTGCTTCTACTCTGAGCTTGGCTCCAGCTCTGGCACTGACTGACTCTGGCATAAGAATCGTTGGCTCCACTGTTGAAAAAGGGAAAGCTGATGAAAGCAGGTTTCTAGAGCTCAGCGTTACCTTGTGAGAACAAATGGTATTATTTTGGGCAATTTTGGTGTAATTTGTTCCCATGCATAGGACTGAAACAACTTTTGACTAATCTCATCCAAACAAGCGTAGGAACCTTACACAACTGCTCCTTGATTTCAACAGTCTCCCTGGTCTCAGTGAACAAGCTCAGTCCCATGAGGTTCTTGGCAGCCACTCTGAATTTATATCGCTTGCTCTCCTTCAAGCCACTAACACTGATTCTCAAATCTTTCACTGTTGTGTAAGTATTCCACACTTCCTTCTCAGGTTCCAAGACTTCTTCATCCTCTACAACTGGAGGCTGTGGAGGACGTGGTGGAGCTCCCTCTCCGTCAGGAACCTATGGTAAGTCAGAACTTAAAGCTTAATTTATCATGTTTTTTGGGTTTTTTGTGGTCATATCAATAAAAAAGACATCTTTTTCTAATTTTGTTTCAACTGTAAATATGTTAATTATGTGTGACATGCCAACAACTGTACTATATGAAGTGACAAACCTCCACAGCTGTTGGAGGCTCTGGAGGAGGAGGTTTCACCTCAATATATTCAATCACATAACCATCAATCTTGGCACCACCATCTCTTGCTGGTTTAACCCAGCCAACAGTTGCACTGTTCCTTGTGATCTCCAAAACCTCAATCTTCTCACAGGGATCTGGTTTACCTGGGGAAAAAAAAAAAAAAAACTCACACAAACGGATGTGTTCATGTTTACAGCAACAGGGGTAGTCTGTCTTTCTGTTTCTTTTCAGCTTCTCAGAATACTCGAAGACTAAATACTTACTGACAGGATCAGAGGCCAGGTAAGAAGTGGCTGACACTCTGGGAACTCCAGAACCGTACTCATTTACAGCTGTTACTCTGAAGTAGTATTCTGTCCCAGGCATCAGTCCACTGACTTTGTAAGGAATCTTGTCCTTCTCAACCTCTGCTTTCACAGTTGCCCAAGTCTTACGATCAATCTCGCGTTTCTCAACAATGTAGTGAAGGATTTCGCTACCACCATCATTCTCTGGCGGACTCCATGACAGCATAGCAGAGGTATGCTTGATGTCAGTAGCTTCCAGATTCATTACAGGTCCAGGAGTATCTGCAAAAATATTTTTTCATTTAGTAATTTGACAGAATCAAGAATTTTTGCAATGCTTTGCTGTGCCTAGAAGTTCTTCTAAAATGAAATCATGACATACCTAGAACCTTAACGTTGACAAACACTGCCTTTTCTCCAGCAGGACTCTGTACAGTTAGGCAGTATTTTCCAGAGTCATCACGGGTACTCTCAGGGATAAGCAGGAAGGTCATTGTGTCAATGATATCAACTTTTCCCTTTCTGACCACGTTGTCAATGCCCATCCTCCTCCACGTTACTTTAGGAGGTGGTCTTCCTCTCACAGTGGCACAAAGTCTGATGGGACAGGTGGCTCTCACTGTTAATCCCTGCTTCAGCATGGCATCCAAGTCAATCTCTGGTGCCTCTGTTGAAGAAAAGAGCACAGTTGTCACTTCAATGTTGCATTTAGAGATTATTGTTATTAATTCATTATATTGCCCTCTTGGTTCTTATCATTTATTGAAAAAAAGTCCTCACCAAGAATTTCCTTAGGGATCACAGCATCCTTCAGGTCACATGGCAGACTCATGCCCACCTGGTTCTGAGCAGATACTCTGAATTCATATACAAGCCGATCATTCAGACTTGTGACTGTGAAGTCACACACAACCAGCTGAGCTGCGACATTGCACCGTTTCCATCCATCATCTCCTTTCTTGGCACTTCCTTGTGGCCTCATCTCAACCACATAACCAATAATGGGAGCTCCACCAGTAGACTCAGGCTTAGTCCATCCTAGTGTTACAGTTGACTTGGTGCTGTCCAGGACTCTCAGGTTTGATGGAGGAGCAGGGGGACCTGTAAGAAGTTGGGGCGCGTGAAGTTTGAATCATTGATTTTGTAAATAGAAATGAAAACATTTTAATGACTGCTAACATACCAACTGCATCCTTGGCGGTGACAGCACGTGAAGACTTGCTTGGACTGCTGATGCCAATTTCATTGACAGCTTTGACTCTGTATTGATAGTCATGGAGGGGTATTAGTCCAGTGACGGTGAAGTGAGTTGCAGGGGTGGGATCTTTGTTGACAGGAGACCATCTCACAGCGTGCTCTTCCCTCTTCTCTAACAGATAGCCTGTGATTGGCTTTCCACCATCTTTCTCTGGCTCAGACCACTGCACTGTCATTTCTTCCTTGGCTATCTTGATGACCTCTGGTGTCTCAGGAGCATCAGGTACACTGAACTGTGTTCCAGCAACAATGGCCTCACTTTGTACTGCAGGACCCGGGCCCATCTTGTTTTCAGCACGAACTCTGAATATATATTCATTACCCTCAATGAGTCGAGTGACTTTAGTCTTATTGGTGATGACAGCGTTGGAGTGGACTGACCATACTCCTCGTTTGGTCTCACATTTCTCAACAATATAATTGTAGATATCACAACCACCATCATCCTCTGGGACTTCCCAGGCCAAATGGCACCTGTCAATGCTGATACCTGACACTTTGAGATCCCGAACTGGGCCAGGTCTATCAAGAACGCTGACCTTGGCAAAAGCAGAGCAGGAGCCAGCACTGTTAGTAACAGCAATAACATATTTTCCACTGTCAGTGCGTCTTGCACCAGTAAGCAGCAGTTTTGAGAAATCCGTGCCATTTTCAATCTGAACCCTGGGACCCTTCTTTATCTCCTCAGTGCTGTCATCTTTGGTCCATTTCACATCTGGTTGGGGTTTGCCTTTCACCGTTGCCTCTATAGGAATGGAATCTCCTGCTTTTACCACAAATGTTCCATCCAACTTGATCTTGACTTCAGGCTCCACAATCTGTTCCTTTACCAGGACTTCAGCTGTGGTCACCCAGTTGCTCTCACCACCTTCATTCTTCGTCTGAACTCTAAACTGGTAGATCTGGTTTTCAATACACCTGTCAGCCATGAAGTAGGTCTCCTTGATGGCTCCTTTATGAAGCCTCTCCCACTCCTCAGCGGCTTTTGGCTTCTTCTCCACATGATAACCAAGATTTCGACTTCCGCCATCATAGTCTGGCTTCTTCCATTTGAGGAAGCCAAATGTTTTTCCAATCTCAGAGATGTGGAAGTCAATGGGCTCACCTGGCTTCTCAATGGGATCAACTGCCAGCACAGGTGTTTTGGTCTCAGTGAATGGACCAGCACCGATCTTGTTTTCTGCACTGACACGGAAAAAGTACTCACAGCCCTCTGTAAGGGGGGCTTTAAACAAGCGCTTAGTGCAATCATTAGAAACCAAAATCCATCCTCTCTGGCTGGGCTGTCGACACTCTATAATGTACTGAGTGATTTCAGTACCTCCATTGTCCTCAGGGTTCTCCCAAGATACCATACATGAGTTCTTGGTCACATATGCAACTTTCAGGTTCTGGCAAGCTCCTGGTGTGTCCAGAACATTGACAATGATAGTGGCTTGTGCCTGTCCACTACTGTTCTTGGCAACAATGGCATATTTACCATAGTCTGATCTGACTGTGTCATTGATGACCAGTTCACAGAGAGGGTAATTATTATTTATTTTGGTGCGCTTGTCTCGAGACAGGGCTCTGGCATCCTTGGTCCATGTGATCTCTGGATCTGGCCTGCCCTTCACCCTTGTAATCAAACTCAAGATCTGACCTGCTCTGATACTCACAGAGTCTCGGCAAGAGACATCAACAACAACCTCAGGGGGAACAAGAATGTCCTTTGCAAGCACAGTTTCAGCAAGCTCTCTGGGCTCACTCTCTCCAACCTTGTTGGTGGCTCTGATGCGGAATCTGTACTCCATTCCTTCAACGAGACCAGGAACTCTATAGGCACATATCTTGATTAGGTCCTTGTTGATTCTGTCCCACTGGGCACTTCCTGATTTCTGAGCCTCAACCACATAGCCAAGGACTGGACTGCCACCATCTCTTGTAGGCTTAGTCCAGCAGATGTCTGCATAGGACTTGCTCCAGTCCTTCAGTTTAGGATTACCAGGTGGCCCGGGTCTAGTGATGGCACGAGCGGCTTTAATGGGATCAGAGGTGAGTGAAGGGTCACTGATACCAGCAATGTTTTCCGCAAACACCCTGAACTCATAGCTGTTGCCTTCAAACAGGCCTGCGACTCTGTATCTGAGGTCTAGCACAGGGGTTTTGTTGACACGGATCCACTTCCCTGTCATTTCTCTGCGTTCAATCACATAACCACTAATGGGGCTGCCGCCATCATAATCAGGTAGGGCCCACTCCACTGTTACTGCATTCTCTGTAATATCAGAACACACCGGCAAACCCGGTGGGCCAGGTGGATTAAACATATGTTTGGCAATTGTTGGAGGACTCTCTAGCCCTGAGCTTATGCCAATTTTGTTTTCTGCACGGACACGGACAACATATTCACGACCCTTCTCCAGTCTGGACACTTTGGCCTTGGTATTGGTGCCACTGGAACTAACAACAGACCAGGGCTCCCAAGGCTTCTTCACATCTTTCTTTTCAACCACATAATTGGTGATGGGTGTACCACCATCATCTTTGGGTGCTCTCCATTGAATCATCATGTAATCTGGGGTGACTTCCAAGATGTTGATTGGTCCAACTGGTGGACCAGGAAGATCTAAAACAGTCACATGTAGAGCTACACTCTTGCTGCCGGCAGGATTGGTCACAGTAAGAACATACTCTCCAGTGTCTTCTCTCTGGCATTCAGAGATACTGAGGATGGTGGAGGACCCAGCAGTCTCAATGTGACAGCGACCCTCAGATGTGATGTCTTTGCCATCAGTCATCCATTTGGCAGTTGGAATAGGAATGCCTGTCATCTTAGCTGGAAGCACAATGGTGGTCCCAGCTTTGGCAATGACACCCTCAATAAGTTTCACATCAACTTCAATTGTTGGTGGTACTGAAAAAGAACACAGGATCAAAGCCAGTGTCTTCAATTCTGTCAATAAAAGCAGAGAGAAAAGCTTCAAAAATATCAAATGAACACTGTTTCTTACAGGTCTTCTCCTGACATGTGATTGGAACACTGGTATCAGGGCGGCTCAGGCCAATGGCATTCTGAGCCTTGACCCTGAAGCGATATGTCTTTCCCTCCTCTAGACTGGTGACATGGGTATGGTTGTTACTGACAGTTTTAAATGTGACCCAGTCAGTCTGGCTTTCTTCCTGGTACTCCACAATAAAACCAGTAATTTCACTTCCGCCTGTGCGGTCAGGCCATTCCCATGCCAGCCAGACCTCTGTCTTGTCTGCATCTGTGTGGTGCAGGTTTTTGGGTGGGCCAGGAGGATCTAAATGGTGTTAAATTTTAAAGAAAAGAGCTCATTATTTACTTTTTCATTCCACAAAAGAAAGAAGAAAGTGTCTTTTTAAAATTAAAACAATTATCAAGTGAACTTACAGAGTGGATCAACTGCTTTCACAGGTGTCTTGGTCACAATGTAGTCACTTCTGCCAAACTGGTTTTCAGCAGCTACTCTAAAGAGATACTGAATTCCCTCCATCAAATACATGGCCATCAGACTCAGCTTTTTATTGGCAGCAGAAACAGGCACCCACTGCTCAGCAGCCACATCCTTCTTTTCTACCACATAATGCGAGATGACTGCACCACCATTATCCTCGGGAGCTTTCCACATCAGGTAGGCAGACTCGCTGGTCACCTCAGAAACCACCAGGTTTCTGGGAGGAGATGGCTTATCTGGTGGAAAGAAAACATTGCACATTGTTGTAGCTAAACAGTCAATCTTCCTGATGTTAACCTTAAAAATCTGTAATAAATGTTACTGTCTTGCATACTTAGCACAAGCACAGCGACTGTTGCCGATTTGCTGCCTGCAGCGTTCTCAACAGTGATGGTATAATTTCCAGAGTCTGCCCGAACTGACTTTGGAATGAAGACCTTGCTGCTAGTGGCAGTCACCAAAACCGTGAGGTGTGAAGGGATGTCACCATCGTTTTTCTTCCAGCTGACGACGGGGGTCGGGACACCTTTAATCGTGGCGCTCAGGGTGATGTCAGTGCCCAGCATGGCTAAGTGGTCACGCGCCATATTGGCATCAAGCAGTAACTCTGGCTCCTCTACACAAAGCAATAGCAAGACAAAGGGTGATAACGTTATAATTTAAAGAATTTAGCTTGAAATCTACATCAGTTGGTAAAATTCTTTTAATGTTTAGATAAAATCTTAAAATGGTAAAACCGTGAGAAATTCTAATGACACAGGCAATGCGATCTGCAGTTTCATTTAAATACTGTCACTAAGAAAATACATGACGCACATACCAAGTCTGTCATGGACTTTGATGGGCTCTCTGATGTAAGCAGGGTCAGATTTGCCAGCAGCGTTCACAGTGAAGATCCTGAAAACATACTCCTGTCCATCATTCAGACCTGTCACCACAAAGTCAAGGTTGGGGCATTGCTCTGGGGACTCATTGGCCTGAATCCACTCCACAGCACCAGGCTTCTTGTATTCAACTAGGTAGCCAAAGATGCGGCCCTTCCCATCATGGCGAGGTAACTTCCACTTCAGGCTGACCGAGTCCTTGGTCTTGTCATAGACTTCTGGTGTCACTGGAGGGCTGGGACACACTGTGGGAATTGATGTACAGGACTGTAAACCACAGGGATAAAAACTGTGGAAAACCCCAGGAGTCCCAACCCAAGTAGGACAAATATGACCGCTTATATTATGAATCTATATCTACCTCCCTTGAGCCATAATATATTTAAAACCATGAGAATAGACATTTCGAACACTTAAGGAACTTTCTTCTGACACTGACCAATGGGATCTTTGGCAAGGATGGGTTTAGATGGTTCGCTGGGATCACCAGTTCCCAGTTCATTTTCAGCCATCACCCTGAACTCGTATTCGCAGCCCTCCACTAAATCCTGGACCCTGAACTGGGTGGCTGGGTATAACGGTTCTCTGGTAGCTCGGGACCACCGCTTTGCAGTGGTCTCCTTTTTTTCCAAGATGTAGTTGGTGATGGGCTTCCCACCGTCACGTGGCCGGTTCCACAGTACCAGGGCATTGGAGGCATACACCTCCCTGACTGTGGGCATTTCAGGGGCCTCTGGGACTCCTGCAGGTAACCACAAAAGAAAAATGTACAGATTATTAGAACTGTGTTTAGAAATGGATTTGATTTAGTTTTTATTTTGTTTATTTATTTATATATTCAAATTCAGTTAAACGTTGATTGAAATGGATCATCAGCTCATTTCAGATAGATTGACATGTCAGACAGCCAGAAGAATTGTGCAGATTTTTAGGGTTTCCAGAAATTACAATATACAGAAAAGTCCTAAAATGTATCTGCTGAAGTGGTGAATAAAATATTGCCGTTATCTATTGAGAGATGTATGTCTGCAGAACCTACTAAATAGATCTTTGGCTCTCATCTCCTCCGACTCCAGAGGGTCACTGATGCCATACATGTTCTCAGCAGAGATTCTCATGATGTACTCCCTGCCCTCTGTCAGCTTAGGGATCTGAAAGGGAGAAAGATGCCCACATCACTGAATTTTAGAGATCACGCAGACGTGACTCCCATAGTCTTGTGATACCACAGCAGCAAAATCCATCTTAGTGGAACACCAACCTTGCAGCTAGTTTTGGTCGTGGCAGATGTGACTGTTGTCCACATGTCTCTGTTAGTGTCTCTCTTTTCAATTATGTAGTTGGAAACATCAACACCACCACTGTCCAGAGGAGGTTTCCAGGAGATGATCATGTATTCCCTGTGGACCTCATCAAATACCACTGGGCCAACAGGAGGAGTCGGACGGTCTGTATGGAGGACAGGGAAAACAGCAGGTGAAAATTGAAGCTCTGATCATTCAGGAAGTTGTTTTTACAGGGATATCAATTATCTAATTTTTTATTATCTTTTTGGTCACATACCAACAACTGTGACATTGCAGACGCCCTTCCGTGATCCAGTACTGTTCTCCACCACCACCACATATCTGCCACTGTGCTCACGCTGAGCTTTCATCAGGCCAAGTGACATGGTGGTCAGCGTGTTCTTGAACATAACATGTTTGTCAGCCTTCACCTCCTCATCGTCTCTGTACCAGGCAATGGAAGGGGGGGGCTTGCCCGTGTAGCAGCCCTGCAGTAGGCAGCTCTCACCAACACGAATGATAATCTTATCACGGAAGTCCAGCTCAATGGTTGGTGGCTCTGAAATAGACACAAAAATGAACCTGATATAAATGGGTTGATTGGTTTTTCTACCTACACACAATAGAACTGTTGGTGGTTGACTTGAAAGGTCAGCTGTCTTAAATGACTCCAACTCCCGAGGCCACAAATCCTTCTGATGGTTGCTCTCCCTCTCGATAATTAAAATGTTTTAATCTTCTGGAGTTCCCACCAGTGAGATGGCAAGATATCCTTCATTCATTAACAACTGACAAGTAGGATTCCTGCCAATAATTGTCTCTATCTCTAGCTGCTTCGATTCTGACTTGATGCTTCAAAAACAAAATAATAAGTATTTTAGATACATTTCTCTCTACTCTTAAACATTTTTCCTCCCACATATAGCATTTCTGGGGATAATTCAAACATTTATAATTAAACGTCCTGTATTTAAAAGGTGCTTGTAATGCTGGAAATGGGTAGATGCTCACCAAGTTCATCCTTACAGGTGATTGGTTTGGTGCAGAAGGATGGCTTGCCGGGGCCAACCTCATTGACGGCAATAACCCTGAATTCATAGGTGTCCCCCTCCCTTAGACCGTCGCACGTATACTTCCTCTCCAAAAGCTTCTCCTTTGTCAGTCGAGTGAACTTGTCTTTACCGATCATACGCGCCTCCAGAATATACATGGTGATCTCTGAACCTCCATCGGACTTCGGTGGTTTCCATGTCACACTGATTAAATCCTTGGTGACCTTGGTTACCTCCATTTCCTCTGGACGCTCGGGAATGCCTGGAAGGGATACCAAAATGTAGATTTTCAGGTATGTACTGAGAGTTAGAACACAAAAAATATGGCCTTCTGGTATTTAAAGTAGTATATTTTCAAGTATTAACTGTATTCATTAGCTCAAACTCACTGATTGGTTCCTTGATGACAACTTCAGCTGCCGTCTCCACAAATGGTCCAATGCCAATGGCATTCTCTGCTGCCACTCTAAAGAAGTAGGCTTTTCCACTGGTCAGCCCATGAGCAACAGCGTTTGTTCTACTGGCAGTGAAAGACACTGAGGTCCAGGCCTTCCGCTCTGCTTCGCGCTTTTCTACAATATAGTTACTGATAGGAGAACCACCGTCGTTCTCAGGGAAGAACCAGTTGAGCTTGCAGGAGTCATTGCTCAAGTTCTCTGCAGTGAAAGGAATGCCAACAGGTCCTGGGACGTCTGAGGGGACACATGTTCAGGCTTGATGAACATATACACAGAATCGAAGTGATCTTTACACAGCAGCTCAACACCAGAACGACACTAACCCAGAACTTCCACGGTGACATTTTTCTTCTTCTCTCCTCCAGCATTCTTGGCCGTCAGTGTGTATACTCCGAGGTGCTTCCTGGAGCAGGGTTTGATAATGAGAGCTGAACTGATGAGTGTTGTCTCCACTTTGGCTTCAGGAGGCAATGCAGACCCATCTCTGTTCCAGGTGACATCTGGGGTCGGCTGGCCAGACACATAGGCAATGATTCGGATCACGCCGCCAGCATGGACCACCATCCTCTCTTTAACTGAGGCATCCAAGTCAACCTCAGGACCAACTGGTAGGCAAATAGTCAACATTACATCTTTCATCAATGAAACTGGGTTGACCTGACCTATCTGAACACACTCACTTGTTCTGTCATTGACCTCAAGCACTTCAGGAACCTCTCCTGGCTCACCATTACCAGCAACATTGAAAGCAATCACCCTGAACTTGTACTGACCACCGGTTTTCAGACCCGTGATCACAAATCGGGTGCCACGGATTTCTGTGTCCTTGGCCTGCAAAATACAAGGATGGAGGCATTAAAAGTGTTGTGATGTGCAGATCTACCCACTGGTTCTTCTGATCCATACCTTGACCCAGGCCTCAACCCCCTCCTCCTTGTACTCGACCCAATAACCTAGAATCTTGGACCCTCCATCCTTCAGAGGAGGGATCCATTCAAGGTCAACTGTAGAACTAGTCCAATCAGAAACCTTGGGGATTGGGGGAGAGGGAGGGGCTAATGGAAAAGCAAAACGGGGATTCATGTTATCGTCTGTAGAGTTTTAATGAGTCAATTCTGATTTAATATTTGCATAAATACTCACAAATGGGGTCTCTGGCAAAGATGGGATCTGTGGAAGGACTGGCTGGTCCAGGTCCTGCAGCATTGATGGCAGTGACTCGAAACAGATATTCAGAGCCCTCAATGAGGCCAGTCACTACAAAGGACTCTCCCAGACCCATGGGACGCATAGGGTCACGTGTGACACGTGTCCACCTTTTGCCTGTTGTCTCTTTTCGCTCCAGCCAGTAGCCAGTGATTGGGGTGCCACCATCATCTTCTGGTTCCTCCCAGTTAATGGTCATAGAGTCCATAGTTATATTAGTGACAGTTGGCTTCTCACATTGTCCAGGAACAGCTGCAAACAGACAGAAGCAGAGAAGCAAATGTTATGAGAGTTGAACATCTACAGACTTATTTCCGGTGTTGTATGATGTCAGCCTGACTCACTATACAGGTCTCGAGCAACCTCAGGTTCACTGTCCAGCGGTTCCCCAACTCCATATTTGTTCTGGGCCATAATACGGAACACATACTCATGTCCTGTCATGAGGTTCTCCACTGTCCAGATCCTCTCTTTAGGCTCACTGGTGACAGGAACCCAGGACTTTCTGTTGGCTACACGCCTCCAGATGACATAGTTGGTTACTTTAGAGCCACCGTCATCCTTTGGTGGCAGCCAGGAGAGCGTGATCTTCTCTGCACCAATTTCCTCAAACTTAATGGGAGCAGAAGGAGACCCAGGCCGTCCTGAACAGAACACAAACATGTTTAAACTGCAGGAACTATGCTGCCTGAGTTACACTTTGTTTCTACATAGGTCATCTACAAGACACTCCTTCTGCATATTCATCATTTGGTGTTCAATTCTTTTTTGTACCGAGAACGTTGAGCCTCATCTCCTTAGAAGCTTTGCCGAGACTGTTGGAGGCCATTAGCGTGTAGAGACCAGTGTCAGGGCGTTTGCCCTGCTGGATCAGCAGTGTGCAACTGTCATCAGACACGATCTTGTTGATGTGCTCATCGTACTGAACTTCCACCTTGTTGTCTGACTTGTGAGGTGGAGCTTTGTACCAGGTAAGGGTGGGAAATGGACATCCCCGAATTTTGGCAACAATGCTAATGTCAGAGCCCTGTTCAACCTCCATGAACTCTTGGAGCTCAATAGAGGGTGCACCTGCAGGGAACAGTAAAACAGATTTTTAAAAACAATTTTTTAAACATGAAGTTCTTCTTCATTTCGCTCCTACACATATACACATATAAGTGTACTGTGCAGAAACCAATAGCAACTATATCACATGACATCTTGGCCTTTTAGTCGTGCTGCTCTTACAGCTCTGGTCTTGGATCACGATGGGTCCTGCTGTTGTTGAAGGTCGACTAGGTCCAGCTTCATTGTATGCTACCACTCTGAACTCGTACTCATCTCCATAAGTCAAGTCCTCCACCTTGAACCTGGTGCTTTCCACATCTCTGCGGTTACACCTGTAAACAAAAAAAATTTGATTCTGTGTAAACGGTTGGCACAAAACAATGGCAATGGTAGTCGCTCTTAAGATGCTAATGGTTTACCTCCTCCAGTGTTCCTTTTGGGTCCCACTAGCATCCCAGCAGAGGAGATCCACACTGTAATGGGTGACTGGTGAACCACCATCATTCTTTGGAGCCTTCCAAGTCAAAGTTACAGCGCCTTTCCTTACATTCTGGATCTTTAACCTTGTTGGAGGATCAGGAGGATCTGAAGACAGCACACATGTCTCATGTTAAACTCAGTTAAACGTTAGGGGAAAGTCAACAAATCAACTTCACGCAGAAGTATTTTCTTTTATCAAGAGAAAATTTCATTAGAGATCCAAGATGCTCCTGAAATTCTCTGAAACAGCAGCTTCAAACATTTGCACACATATGTAAAACAAAAATACAAAAAGTGAGCTAAACTGCAGCGGTACCTTAAAGAAAACAACCATTTAGTGATAAATGTGACACAGAGGTCTGATGGACCGTTAGACTGAGAACATACTGATTGGATCGCTGGCTTTGGTCCTCTCGATGGTCTGTGTGAATGGACCAAACCCAAAGCGGTTCTCAGCCCGGATTCGGAACAGGTATTCTTGCCCATTGTTCAGGTCTGGAACCACCAGAGACTGAGCCGCACAGGCTGGATTGACCTGGAAAGGAGAGACCAGACAGGTTTCAGATAAATATTCAACTGTTCCAAGTGTATGTAATTATGACACAGAAAGTGGACCTATTGGTTCTGACCTTGGTCCAAGCTTTGCCAACAACTGTTTTCTTCTCGATAAAGTAGCTCTTAACCCTCTCCCCTCCATCACAGTGTGGGGGTTTCCAGGTGAGTCGGCAAGTCCCCCTTGTCACGTCACTGACCTTCAGGTCTCTTGGAGGTCCTGGCAGGTCTACAGATCCACAAATTAAGAAATTCAATGGATATCCAAAAAAACAATGGTAAAATTGATGTTTTATTATGTATTATTTCAGTGGCCGGTTGTAAAACTAGGCCACTAACCCAGTGATGGATCTTTACATACCAAGCACAGTGACTCTGACTTTGACCACTTTGTGTCCTGCGGGATTCTCTGCATTGATTATGTATCGACCACTATGGGCCAGTTTGCTGATGGGGATAGTAACCACTGAAGTCGTGTCAGAAGAGTGGATCTGGAAGGAAACGAGTCAGTTACTAAAGTACGTTGTGGTATGTTCATTCATCCAAACAGAATGGTCTCACCTCTGAGTCGACAGGCAGAATGTGGAGATCATTCTTCTTCTCTGTCTCAGCGGTTCCATCAAAGGTCCAGGTGACTTTGGGAAGGGGTCGGCCAGTGATGGTGGCAGGAATCCTGATGGTGGAATCTGCTCTGCAGTTCAGCAGATCATGAGCACTGACATCCAGAGTGACTGTTGGCTCAACTGAAAAATATCCACCAATTTAACGTCAGTGTGTTGGTGCTCAGAGAAACAACTTCTGTTCCAAAGAAAAGCCGATTACTTTACACACAGCAAGAGACGCAAACCAGAAACTGCTAACTTCAGTACACTTCTGAAAACATCAGTGGCCTTAACCCAAAAAGAGAGAACATCTCTGGCCAGAGGCACAACCCTGGAGGACATCTTCAGAATGCTGAACTTACTCAGGATGTCTTGAGTCAGGATTTCTGCTGTCCTTGCAGGCTCAGAGCTTCCAGCAGCGTTCACCGCATAGATCCTAAACTTGCACTTTTTGCCCTCCTTCAGGTCAGGAACAACGAGTTCAGTGGATGGGTGGAGCTTGTCAGCAGGGTTTACCCTTCTCCAGTCAGGGCAGCCCTCCTCATGGACCTCGATGATGTAACCTTTGATTGGGCTGCCACCATCTTTGTCTGGTGGACTCCAGCTCAGAGTGATGCTGTTCTTGGTCTTGTCTTTAACCTCTGGAGCTCCAGGAGAGCTGGGAGGGTCTGAATCATGGGCAGAGGGGAGCAGGTCAGAGAAGCCAGACAGACAGACAGGCAGGCAGACAGACAGACAGACAGGCAGGCAGACAAGAAGACAAGCAGACAGACAGACAGACGGGCAGGCAGACAGACATAAGATTGGCAGACAGACAGATGGGCAGACAGACAGGCAGACAGACGGGCAGATGGATGGACAGACAGGCAGACAGAGAGGGCAGACGGGCAGATAGACAGGCACAGACAGACAGACAGACGGGCAGACAGACAGGCAGACAGGGAGGCAGACGGGCAGATGGACAGACAGACAGGCAGACAGACAGACAGAGAGGGCAGACGAGCAGACAGACAGGCACAGACAGACGGGCAGACAGACGGACAGACGGACAGACAGACGGGCAGACGGGCAGACAGACAGACAGACAGGCAGATGGGCAGACAGACAGGCAGGCAGACAGATGAGCAGATGGACGGACAGACAGGCAGACAGACGGAGAGGGCAGACGGGCAGACAGACAGACAGGCAGACAGACAGGCAGGCAGGCAGACAGGCAGGCGGGCAGACAGACAGGCAGACAGACAGACAGGCAGGCAGGCAGAGAGGCAGACGGGCAGACAGGCAGGCAGGTAGGCAGACACACAGCCAGACAGACAGACAAGCAGACAGGCAGGCAGCCAGACAGGGAGGCAGACAGGCAGACAGGCAGATGGACAGACAGACAAGCAGACAGAGAGGCAGACGGGCAGACAGACAGACAGAGAGACAGGCAGATGGACAGACAGGCAGACAGAAACAGACAGGCCGATGGACGGACAGACAGGCAGACAGACAGACGGAGAGGGCAGACGGGCAGACAGACAAACAGACAGGCAGGCAGGCAGCCAGACGACAGACAAGTAGACAGGCAGGCAGACAGAGAGGGAGGCAGACAGACAGACAGGGAGACAGGCAGACGAACAGACAGGCAGGCAGAGAGGCAGACAGATAGGCAGACAGACAGCCAGGCAGAAAGACAGGCAGACAGACAGGCAGGCAGACAGACAGATAGACAGGCAGACAGACAGACGGGCAGACGGACAGACAGGGAGACAAGCAGACAGAGAGGCAGACGGGCAGAGACACAGACAGACAGACAGACAGGCAGGCAGGCAGGCAGGCAGACAGGCAGACAGACCGGCAAGCAGGCAGGCAGGCAGACGGGGAGACAGGCAAGCGGGCAGACAGACAGACAGACAGACAGGCAGGCAGAGAGGCAGACGGGCAGACAGGCAGGCGGGCAGACAGACAGACAGACAGGGAGACAGGCAGACGGACAGACAGGCAGGCAGGCAGGCAGACAGACAGACAGACAGACAAGTAGACAGGCAGGCAGACAGAGAGGGAGGCAGACAGGCAGACAGACAGACAGGGAGACAGGCAGACAGACAGGCAGGCAGAGAGGCAGACAGATAGGCAGACAGACAAACAGACAGCCAGGCAGAAAGACAGGCAGACAAAAAGACAGGCAGACAAGTAGACAGGCAGGCAGACAGAGAGGGAGGCAGACGGACAGACAGACAGACAGACAGACAGACAGACAGACAGACAGACAGGCAGGCAGGCAGGCAGGCAGGCAGGCAGGCAGGCAGGCAGGCAGGCAGACGGGGAGACAGGCAAGCGGGCAGACAGACAGACAGACAGGCAGGCAGAGAGGCAGACGGGCAGACAGGCAGGCGGGCAGACAGACAGACAGACAGAGAGGCAGACGGGCAGGCAGACAGACAGACAGACAGACAGAGAGAAAGGCAGGTAGGCAGGCACACAGCCAGACAGACAGACAGACAAGCAGACAGGCAGGCAGCCAGACAGGGAGGCAGACAGGTAGACAGACAGATGGACAGACAGACAAGCAGACAGAGAGGCAGACGGGCAGACAGACAGACAGACAGACAGGGAGACAGGCAGACGGACAGACAGGCAGGCAGGCAGGCAGACAGACAGACAGACAGACAGGCAGGCAGGCAGGCAGAAACAGACAGGCCGATGGACAGACAGACAGGCAGACAGACAGACGGAGAGGGCAGACGGGCGGGCATACAGACAGACAGACAGACAGGCAGGCAGACAGACAGACAGACAGACAGACAAGTAGACAGACAGACAGACAGACAGACAGACAGACAGACAGGGAGACAGGCAGACAGACAGACAGGCAGGCAGAGAGGCAGACAGATAGGCAGACAGACAAACAGACAGCCAGGCAGAAAGACAGGCAGACAAAAAGACAGGCAGGCAGGCAGACAGGCAGACCGGCAAGCAGGCAGGCAGGCAGGCAGACAGACAGACAGGCAGACAGACAGAGACAGGCAGCAGCTCTAGCACATTATGTAAACTACAGCCAATCTTTTTTTCCCGCCAGAACTGAACAGTCGTCCGTCTTCAAGCTTCTTTATCGTTGCTTTACTGATTCAGTAATTAACCAAATATATTTTCAAACTTCAGCCAGTGGATCACTCTATTCCCAAAACATGAAAAATATACTCACTGCATGGATCGACAGCAAAGCGGCACTCAGAGGCCTCACTGGGGGGTCCTACTCCTGCAGCATTGCAAGCTGCAATTCTGAACTGGTACTCAGTTCCTTCAATCAGCTTGAGCACTGTGTACTGCAGACCTTTAACTGCTGGTTTGGTGACTGGAGCTCTGTTGACGCGTCCCCAGTACACTGCACCACGTTCCCTTTTCTCCAGCCAGTAGCCCTGGATGGTGGAACCACCATTGTCTAGAGGAGGATCCCATGTCAAAGTCATAGTGGTGGCAGTGGCGGCAATTATTTTAGGGTTACGTGGAGGTCCAGGAAGACCAAATGGATCACTGAGTTGGACCTTCTCGGAATCACACCCATCACTGACGCCGTATTTGTTTTCAGCTTTGATCCTGAACTGATAGGCACCATTTACGTTCAGCTTGTATACCTGCACGAGCACAAACTCGCTTTAGTTACTCTTTCTTTGTCATCATTTTCTACAAAAGCAAAACCTTTTTGACTATCTTTGGTCCGTGGTCACAACTCACCCCATATCTCCTGTCAATGAGGTTGGTGGTCTGCACCTCAAAGTCAGACTTCTTCTTGCTGGCATCTCTGCGCTCAATGATGTAGTTGGTGATCTCACTGCCTCCATTGTCCTCTGGCGTGTCCCATGTCAGGTAACATGAATCTGCTTTGATGTCTGAAACTATCACATTCCTGGGAGGAAGTGGGCGATCTGAAAAGGCAACAGTCAGTGATCCTTAACATGTAGATGTGATTTCAAGCTGAAACATTCAGGAAAAAGAAAAAACGTCTTTGTTTTACCAAGAATCTCAACACGGATGACATGTTGAGCTTTGCCAAAGCAGTTTTCAGCCACCAGTTTATAGTTGCCCTTGTCCTGCCTGATAGTTTCTGGAATTGCAATTTTAGTCCTCAGAGTGGTCCGGTCCACCTGTAGGATAATGATAATAACAGTAACTAGAAAAGGCCCTTGAGTGCTGAGCCAAACAGGCGCTTTTCCACCACACAGTCTCGGCTCTACACGGTTTGACTCGGCATGGTTCAGTACGGCTGCGCTGGTTTTCCGTTACATCCTGGTACCTCTTCGAGGTCGGCGGGTCTTCATGATGATATGGCATTTATGTCCGCTGGTTCCTCTGAGCACCGTCACTGACCTCCAGGTAAACCTCATTTCAGGTCTAACTGTGTAGCTCCGCCTTCTCTCATCTGCTACACAACTATCAGACCAGGGTGTCACCTTACTTGTAGCTGTTAATATTTAGCAAAATAATAAAAAACACACCGTCGCTACTACTACTACTACTGCTGCTACTACGTAGGTACAAAAACAAGTACTTCCTTGGCCCTGGTACCCCTACTGGAAAAACCTCCACAGTGTACCATGTCGATTCGAGTCGTGCTGAGAAGGTCCTAGTGGTAGTCTTTCTTTAACAGAGGATGTTCAACTTAAAAATAACGGTAACAAGTAACCCTAACCCTGTAGTATAGTATACATACACATATACATATATGTTTAACGGTTGCTTTGTGGTGACACCCCTTGGCTTTGTCTTTGGAAACTTTGAGTTATTTTGCTAACAATCAAACACAAACAATCACCTCCTTGTCAGAGAAAATAATATTATTATTATTAATAATAATAACAATAATAATAACAATAACAATAACAATAACAATAATAATAATAATAATAATAATAATTATTATTATTATTATTATTATTATTATTAGTAGTAGTATAATTATACTAATAATAATAATCAAATAGGTCACGTCCTTACCTCCTCTGTCTCCTTTGTCATTTTGTCTTCAACAAGCGTCTCAATGACCACATCGTCCTTCACCCACTGGAGCGACGGCAGAGGAAGTCCCTTCACTTCTGCAGGGATGTCAATGGCTGATCCCTTTTTCGCAATGATGGCGTTGCTCTTGAAGAACTTCAGGATAGTGATAACTGGAGCAACTGTGAAGCAGGGAACATTTTGTCAACTGTCGTCTTCTGGTTATAGGTTTGATATTACAGGTATAAAACAGCATCATTGTGATGCTTTGTGTACGAGCCCCTTTCATACTTTCATCATCCTGGATCTTTGCTGTGATTGCCTTGGATGGCTCTCCATCGCCAACCTCGTTCACTGCTTTCACACGGAACTGGTACTCTTGGTTCTCTGACAGGTTCTCAATAGTGCCACAGCACTCGGTGAAGATTTTGCGGTTTGCCACATCAAACTCGTTGCTGTCAGATCTCATCTTCTCAACGTAGTAGCCTCTAATTGGACTGCCTCCATCGGTGCGCGGTGGCTGCCAGGCCAACGTGATGGTGGTCTTGCCTCTGTCTGTGTAGTGCAGTTTTTCAGGTGCAGATGGAGTACCTGACACGTTGTGACAATATTTGATCAATAATTTGTTTCACAAAGTTTCAGCAAAGTTTTTGTGTCACAAAAGCTGATTTGTGTTTAAATTGGATTGCTATGGTTTACCTTTGGGATCTTGAGCCAGGATGGGTCCCAGGTCGGCCGGAGCTCCATCTCCGTACTTATTTCGGGCAATGACCCTGAAATCGTACTCCTCACCAGCTAGCAGGCCCTGAATGTCGCATTTGCAGGATGCAGTCTCCATGGGCTGGCGGAAAAGTTTCATCTTTGCATCTTTTCTCAGCACCTCGTAGCCAATAATGTCACTTCCACCGTTGTCATGAGGGTCAGACCACGTAAGGGTAATGTTCTTCTTAGTTATGGTCACTGTCTTCAGGTCAACCACTGGTCCAGGGACATCTATGGAAACAGAGCAACAATAAACTGTTGGACTTGACCCAGCTGTGACGTTCACTGCAAAATGATTCACACTCAAATATTTACAAAACAAAAGCCGTTTTTTGGCGTGAACACTGACCCATAATATCCACTCTGGTCTCAGCCGTCTTTGTGCCACTGCTGTTTGTACCAGATATCTGGTACGTCCCATGATCTGCCCTCGTGGCCTTCTTGATAAACAGAGTGCTATTCTTGCCCTCTGTTTCCACAATCATTCGATCCTTATCGATTTCGCCTTCATCCTTAGCCCATTTAACTTCGGGCTGGGGCCGACCAGTCACCACAGCAGGAAGCTTAAGCGGTTCTCCTGCTCTGATGATGACACCTTTCTTCACAGATGCATCAAATTCCACCACAGGAGATTCTGAAACACACAGCAGTCAGGCTCGTCATTGGTGGAGAACTTTTCTGGAAGTGGTTGTGATTTTGGTCGTACAAGTGCATTAAAATAAGGCAGTTTGCTATTTCTTTGTGTCTTGTTGTTCCCCGTCTGAAAGTTAAACCGTCCTGACCTTCAGGCTCTTTGACTGTCACGGGTTCAGTCACACCAGGAGCTCCGGGACCAGCGTCGTTGACGGCTACAACACGGATGTAGTAATCTGCTCCCTCAATGAGCCCTGTCACGGTGTAGGTCAGATCTTTACATCTGAACTCTGTACTACGCGTCCACTCCTTCTCCCCAGCCACAACCTGTCATCAGAACAAACGTTGACCCCCACAGTAAATAAAGATGTTTCTGGTTATTCAGAAAGGCAAGAAAAAGGTTTCTATTAACACTTCAGTTGCTGACAATGTGAAAGCAATGTTCATCTTCACCTTTTCCACATGGTATCCCAGGATATCTCCTCCACCGTTGTACAGAGGAGGCTTCCAGGCCACAATGACAAAGTCCTTCCCAGTGTCCACAATCCATGGTGTGGGAGGGCCAGGAGGCACTGCGGGGAAACAGACATTCTCCACCGTGAACAAAACATTTGATTGGACGTTTCAAACAAATATATCTGTACTCCTGACACACATCTAAAACAACCTAAAATCTCAGAGTGCACCGCAATAATTCTGATCTATATATGCACTGTTTGTTGCTCTGGAAGCCCAGAATGAACAACTGGCCCAATATATGGCAATCCTACTGAGCATGCTCAACCCACTTCCAGTTTAAGGGATTAGCATTAGCTAATGACCAAGAACCACTCATCTAAATTTTGTTTAATTTCGCTTTGTTACAGGAAGACATTTTTGTCCAATAGAGAAATAAAAACAAAAGAATAACTAAAGTGCAGATGAGAATTAGGTGTGTGCATTTTGGCCATACACAATACTTACAGATAGCATCCATGGTGGTGGTGCGGTCACTGGGCTCGCTGAAGGGCCCGGGCCCAGCCAGGTTCTCGGCACACACTCGGAATATGTAGGTGAGACCCTCCATCAGGTTGCTGACCTTGACCTCCAGAGAGTTGATGAGGGCGCGGTTCACTCTTGTCCAGTGTTTGCTGTTCACCTCCTTCCTTTCAATCCAGTAGCCCAGGATTGGACTTCCATTATCTTTGGGTTCATGCCAGGAGAGGTGGGCGGTGCTCGCCGTCACCTCATGGACTCTGGGAGTGTTGGGAGCATCAGGGGGATCTAAGGGGGAGGATTTATTCGTATGGTCAGTCTGTAACTCAATAAATGTTCAGTGTGAACATCCCCATCTTCCACACACCAAACTGGTTCTTGGCGGTCAGCGGGTCGGAGATGCACGGCAGTCCACAGCCAAACTTGTTTTCGGCCGTGACCCTGAAGATGTACTCTTTCCCCTCGATAAGTTTGCTGACTGGGAAGCTGTTGCCCTTCAGTGTGGAAGTGATGGTGATCCAGCCCACTTCTTCTTTCTTGTAGTCCTTCTTCTCCAGAATGTAGTTCAGGATCTCGCTGCCACCATCGTCCTCGGGAGGCTCCCAGTTGCATATGACTGACGTGTTCCTGATTTCATCAAAGGTGAAGTTGATCGGAGCACCAGGTTTGTCTGCAAACACAACAGAACAGAAAGTTAGAAAGAAAGAACTAAAGTCAGAGTACTCAACAACACATACAAGAACTGCTGGAAGTACTTCTAAATGGCGTAATATTAATGAGACTGAAAATATGCTGTTACACAGAAAGTTGCTGAAGTGGCAGAAATCAGATGGAGTGAAACCTGATTTCTTACCAAGAACATTGACAATACAAGAAGCGCTGGCGACACCGTGAGTATTCTCCACGTGGATGGTGAAGTTGCCGTGATCTGCTCTGACAGCTTCACGAATCATCAACACCGACTGGCCCTTCTGTGTCTGATCCAGACCCAGACGCTCACGCAGAGGGGTTACGAACTCCTCTTCTGGCTCCGGAACCTGACGAGCACAAATGAAAGCGTCCAGTGTTTTTTAGAGACAGAAATCCAGTCAGGAGCTCTCTGAGACTTCTAGACACAAACCTTGGTCTTCCTCTTCCTCTTAAGCACAGGAACAATCTTTTTGGTTGGCTCTTTGGTCACATCCTCATTGTTCCTCAGCCAAGTAACTTTGGGATATGGAGACCCAGAGATGTAGGCCTGAATTTGGATCTCTTCTCCCTTCTTAACGCAGAGACCTGACTGCACACGTGCATGGAGGGTGACTTTTGGTTTTTCTGGAAACGAAAAGAAAACAACAACCAAATCATGGCCGATTTCCAACTTGTGTTGAAATTGTGGACTTTAGACTATTTTTGATATATCCATCCATTCATCCATCTTCTGCCGCTTATCCGGGGTCGGGTCGCGGGGGCAGCAGCCTAAGCAGGGAAGCCCAGACTTCCCTCTCCCCAGCCACTTCGTCCAGCTCTTTCGGGGGGATCCCAAGGCGTTCCCAGGCCAGCCGAGAGACATAGTCCCTCCAGCGTGTCCTGGGTCTTCCCGGGGGCCTCCTACCGGAGGGACGGGCCCTGAACAACTCGCCAGGGAGGCGTCCGGGAGGCATCCTTACTAGGTGCCCGAACCACCTCATCTGGCTCTTCTCAATGCGGAGGAGTCGCGACTCTACTCCGAGCTCCTCCTGGATGGCAGAGCTTCTCACCCTGTCTCTAAGGGAGAGCCCAGCCACCCTGCGAAGGAAACTCATTTCGGCCGCTTGTACCCACGATCTCATTCTTTCGGTCACTACCCAAAGCTCATGACCATAGGTGAGGGTAGGAACGAAGATCAACCGGTAAATCGAGACCTTCGCCTTTCGGCTCAGCTCTCTCTTCACCACAACGGACCGGTGCAGAGTCTGCATTACTGCAGACGCCGCACTGATCCGCCTGTCGATCTCCCGTTCCATTCTTCCCTCACTCGTGAACAAGACCCCGAGGTACTTGAACTCCTCCACTAGGGGCAGGATCTCCTCCCCGACCCGGAGAAGGCACTCCACCTTTTTGCAGCTGAGAACCATGGCCTCAGATTTGGAGGTGCTGATTTTCATCCCGGCCGCTTCACATTCGGCTGCGAACCGGTCCAGCGAGAGTTGGAGATCACAGACTGATGAAGCCAACAGGACCACATCATCTGCAAAGAGCAGAGACCCGATCCTGAGGCCACTAACCGGACCCCCTCAACACCACGGCTGCGCCTAGAAATTCTGTTGATAAAAGTTATGAACAGAATCGGTAACAAAGGGCAGCCCTGGTGGAGTCCAACCCTCACCGGAAACGAGTTCGACTTACTACCGGCAATGCGGACCAAGCTCTGACACCGGTCATACAGGGAGCGGACGGCCCGTATCAGGGGACCCGACACCCCATACTCCCGGAGAACACCCCAAAGGACTCCCCGAGGCACACGGTCGAATGCCTTCTCCAAATCCACAAAACACATGTGGACTGGTTGGGCAAACTCCCAAGCACCCTCAAGGACCCTGCTGAGCGTAGAGAGCTGGTCCACAGTTTCATGTCCAGGACGAAAACCGCACTGCTTCTCCTGAATCCGAGGTTCAACTATCCGACGGACCCTTCTCTCCAGTACCCCCGAATAGACCTTGCCAGGGAGGCTGAGGAGTGTGATCCCCCTGTAATTGGAACACACCCTCCAGTCCCCCTTCTTGAAAAGAGGGACCACCATCTTGGTCTGCCAATCCAGTGGTACCGCCCCAGATGTCCACGCGACGTTGCAGAGTCGTGTCAACCATGACAGCCCTACAACATCCAGAGCCCTAAGGAACTCTGGGTAGATCTCATCCACCCCCGGGGCCCTGCCACCGAGGAGTTTCTTAACAACCTCGGCTACCTCAGACCCGGAGATAAGAGGACCCGCCCCTGAGTCCCCAGGCCCTGCTTCCTCACTGGAAGGCGTGTCGGTGGGATTGAGGAGGTCTTCGAAGTATTCCTTCCACCGATCCACAACGTCCTGAGTCAAGGTCAGCAGCGCACCATCTCCACTATACATAGTGTTGACAGTGCACCGCTTCCCCCTCCTCAGGCGCCGGATGGTGGTCCAGAACCTTTTCGAAGCCATCCGGAAGTCGTTCTCCATGACCTCCCTGAACTCTTCCCACACCCGGATCTTTGCCTCGGCAACCGCCGCAGCCGCACTCTGCTTGGCCCGCCGGTACCTGTCTGCTGCCTCAGGAGTCCCACAGGCCAAAAAGGCCCGGTACGACTCCTTCTTCAGCTTGACGGAATCCCTCACCACCGGTGTCCACCAACGGGTTCGGGTGTTGCCGCCACAACAGGCACCGACCACCTTATGGCCACAGCACCGGTCGGCCGCCTCAACAATGGAGGCACGGAACATGGTCCACTCGGACTCAATGTCCCCCACCTCCTCCGGGACATGGTTGAAGCTCTTCCGGAGGTGGGAGTTGAAGCTCCTTTTGACAGGAGACTCTGACTCTCTGATTCTGACTCTGCCAGGCATTCCCAGCAGACCCTCACAATACGTTTGGGCCTGCCGAGTCTGACCGGCATCCTCCCCCACCATTGGAGCCAACTCACCACCGGGTGGTGATTGGTTGACAGCTCTGCCCCTCTCTTCACCCGAGTGTCCAGGACATGCGGCCGCAAATCCAAGGACATGACTATAAAGTCGATCATCGAACTGAGGCCTAAGATGTCCTGGTGCCAAGTGCACATATGGACACCCTTATGCCTGAACATGGTGTTCATTATGGACAATCTGTGACGAGCACAGAAGTCTAACAACAGAAGACCGCTCGGGTTCAGATCGGGGGGCCATTCTTCCCGATCACGCCCCTCCCGGTCTCACTGTCGCTGCCGACGTGAGCATTGAAGTCACCCAGGAGGACGAGGGAACCCCCAGAAGGAGCACTCTCTAGTACTCCCTCTGGGGACTCCAAAAAGGGTGGATATGCTGAACTGCTGTTCGGGCCATAGGCACAAACAACAGTCAGGATCCGTCCCACCACCCGAAGGCGGAGGGAGGCTACCCTCTCGCTCAACGGGGTAAACTCCAACGTACAGGCACCAAGCCGGGGGGGCGACAAGAATCGCCACCCCTGCCCGTCGCCTCTCCCCATCGGCAACTCCAGAGCGGAAGAGAGTCCAACCCCTCTCGAGAAGGCTGGTTCCAGAGCCCTTGCTATGCGTCGAGGTGAGGCCGACTATATCTAATCGGAACTTCTCAACCTCTCGCACCAGCTCAGGCTCCTTCCCCATCAGAGAGGTGATGTTCCACATCCCTAGAGCTAGCTTCTGCAGCCAGGGATCGGACCGCCAAGGTCCCCGCCTTCGGCTGCCACCCAAATCACACTGCACCCGTCCCCTCTGGCCCCTCCTGTAGGTGGTGAGCCCATGGGAAGCGGGTCCCACGTCATCTCTTTGGGCTGTGCCCGGTTGGGCTCCATGGGCAAAGGCCCGGCCACCAGGTGCTCGCCAGCGTGCCCCACCACCAGGTCTGGCTCCAGGAGGGGGCCCCGGTGACCCGCGTCCGGGCAAGGGAGACCCAAGACCAACAACGTCATTCATCATAAGGGGGATTTGTGGCTGCACTTTGTCTGGTCCCTCACCTAGAACCTGTTTGCCATGGGTGGCCCTACCAGGGGCATAAAGCCCCAGACAACTGAGCTCCTAGGATCACTGGGACACGCAAACCCCTCCACCACGATAAGGTGGCAGCCCAGGACATATATATATATATATATATATATATATATATATATATCATTTCTATATAATATTTTGATATTTTTTATTTAGTTCCACAGGAAATTAGAGGTGCTGCCCGCTGCTCATTCAGAAGAGCAGCGACGTAACCTCACGTGTAGTCTTTATGTGAATGTATGTAAAAGTAAATCAATGAAGATGAGGAAAATAAAAGATAAGACCTAGGCATTTGTAATGGCGGTACATACCAACAGGATCGGCAGCTTTCAGAGGTTGTGTGCTGCGAGAAGGTTCACTGACTCCAGCAACGTTCTCAGCTCGGACCCTGAACTGGTACTCCATGTTTTCTGTCAGACCTGTTACCACAAAAGAGAAGCCGGGTACCAGGCTCGGGGTCACCCTCTCATAGAGGTCACCATCCTTCTCGATCTTCTCCACAATGTAGCCTTGAATGGGGCAACCACCGTCGTTGTCTGGAGCTTTCCAGGTGATGGTGATAGACTTGGACGTCGGGTCACAAGTCTCTACCTGGAGAGGTGAGTCTGGTTTCTCTGTGAGGTCAAAGGTAATGATGAGTAAATACATGAGCGCTAACAAAGAACAGCCTTCTGACAGAATTTAGAGATGCTGGTGTGCTGTAGTTCTCAGAGAGTAAAAGATCTGAGAGCAGGACCTACGTTTGACTTCTTCTGTGATGACTGGGTTGCGCAGCTCCAGATATTCTCCAGCTCCAACCTTGTTGACAGCTTTCACTCTGAAGAAGTACTCACAGTTGACATAGAGATCTTTGACTGTGTGGGTGAGAACGTTCTCTCCTGACAGGACAGGCATGTAGGTCTTCTTCGAAGCCTCCCGTCGCTCCAGGGTATAACTGATAATTGGGCTTCCACCATCATCCTCTGGCATTTCCCAGCTTATTTGGCAGGAGTTCTTGGTGATGTGACTGGAACCGATATCCTTACACTGACCAGGAAGACCTGTGAGGGTCATCCAGAAAAGAAGGGTTGGTTCCAAAAAGCCTCTGATTACCTCTGCAAGCATCATCTTTACTAGTTTGACAGGCAGGATGAAGAAAGTCCTACCGATAACTTTGATGTTGACGGTTCCAGTCACCGTTCCCAGAGCATTTGTCAGGACGATGGTGTACGTGCCAGCGTCGGCACGCGTGCACTTGAGCAATTCTAGGTGAGCATCGTTCATCTCCAGCGTCATGGACAAGCGGTCATCAACTTTACACTCTAGCGTGTCCTTCTGCCAGACCATGGTGGGTGTTGGGATGGCTCTGTAGGGGACTTTCACATGGACTTTGTCACCCTCAATCACAACTATATCCTGAGCCTCCAACTCCAGGGTGGGGGCACCTGGACACAGCAACATGCTTATTAATCAGTTATTATTGACAAAATGCTGGAATTCCCTCTGCGTACTTACAGTCAGGGTCCTTGGTGAAGATCCTATCTGAGAGTTCAGAGGGGTCGCCAGTGCCAACAGAGTTGATGGCGCGTACCCTGATGACATATTTCTTCTCTGGTTTGATGCCTTCATCGATCCTGAACTTGAGCTCCTTAATGGGCCTGTTGTTGACCCTGAGCCACTTCAGTTCTGGGCGGGCCTCTGCTACCTCTACATGATAGCCAGAGATTGGACAGCCACCATCTTTTGCTGGAGGCTTCCAGGTGGCAGTGATGTGCTCCCTGCTGGCATCAGGAATGGCCAAGTCCAGAGGAGGAGATGGAGCACCTGAAGGGGGAGGTTGAGACTGTACTTAACAGCTATGATTTGAATTTCTTCATCATCAACTTTTTGTCCAGAATGCAGTAGCACAAACTGCTACTAAAGTTCTCATTGTAGTCTTACTGGTTGGATCCTCAATATTGAGAATCTCAGTGGGTTCACTCGGATCTCCAACTCCTGCCTCGTTCTCGGCTCTGACCTGGAACTGAACCTCAGAACCTTCGTCCACGTCTGTCACTTTGAACTGAGACTGTTTGTCTGGAGTCTTGCAGCATTTCAACCAGCGAGTTCCCAGTTTTTCCTTCTTCTCAATCACATATCTGGAAGAACAAATGTCATTGAACACCATCAACACATCAGAAGATCCAGATCTCCTGAGCAAACACACTGATGTTGTTTAAAGCAAGTCCTGAACTCACATTCGTGGCCTGAACATTGTCCCTAACAGTCACCCTTATGATTATCAACACCTTTATGGACTCACTGACAGTACACTGTGACACAAACATACTTGGTTATAGGTCGTCCTCCATTGCTCTTGGGAACTTCCCATTTGAGCTCGACATGTCTTTTAGTGACCTCCAGCACAGTCAGAGCATAAGGAGGTCCAGGTGTCGCTGAAGAGAAGATACAACACACAACCTAGTCAGGGTCTAACTGACTAACACACTCTTGTCTTCATCGCCAACCTGTTGGCCAACCTAACCTGCGTGTTTTTGATGGCGCCCTGAGATCCACGTTCAGTTTCAAGTGTAACACTGTTACACTTGAGCAAAGTCTGGTTGTTCTTGTCAAACTAAGCTGCCGGTTTTTCAGTGAAGAGAAGTGAGAACTTACTGAATGTGTCTTTAGCCAGCACAGCATCCTCCAGCTCATAGAAGTCGCTCATTCCCACAGCGTTCTCCGCAGCCACTCGGAACACGTACAGCGAGCCTTCGTTGAGAGGAGAAACTGTATATTTGAGGTCCTTGACTGTGGTGTCAACAGACTGCCACGTCTTCCGCCTAACATCTCTCTTCTCCACCACATAGTTGGTTATGGGTGAACCTCCATCACTGCTGGGAACCTGCCATTTTAGGTCAGCGTTGATCCTGGTGATGTTGCTAACCTCCAGCCACTGAGGTGGTGATGGAGGATCTGTTCAATGCAAGAAGGAAAATGAGATCCAGCAAATAAAATCGCTTTATTCCAAGTCAAAACAATCCTGGTTGTTTGATGCTGGAAACCTGATTCAGCAGATTTGGAAAAACAACTTTGACATTCTCCATCACTCCTGAACTTACAGAGTCTCTCCTTGCAGATAACAGGGTCGCTGGGCTCGCTGGGCTCGCTCTCCCCGGCTTTGTTCACAGCCTTGACCCTAAATGAGTATTCTTGCTTTTCCTTCAAGCCTTGCAGCTGGTGCTCCGTCAGAGGAGCGTTTTCAGCGATGCAGACCCATTCCTCACTTCCAGTCTTCTGGAATTCAATAATATAGCCTTCAATCTTTGCTCCTCCATCATGCTCAGGTCTGGTCCATGCTAACAGGGCTGAGGTCTTTCCAACGTCCTTGACAGCAGGTTTCCCAGGAGCCCAGGGAGGATCTAAAGAAGAGAGTGGTGTTTAATATGATTATTCCATCACTGTCACATTGGTGGGACATTGGAAATTACAGCTACCGATGGGATCTTTGATGAGGACAGGGTCCGTTTCTGAACTTGCTTTTCCAGGTCCAGCCAAGTTTTCAGCCAGAACACGGAAACGGTACTTCTTCTTTGTACAGAGCCCCTTGACCCTGAGAACAAGTCAGAGCATTTTCAGTGTCTATCTTCCCAGATTAGTCATTTTATAGCTGTGAAATAGTTTTACCTGAAGCTTGTGTCTTTAACAGGTAGTTTGTTGCATCTGATCCATTTTTCACTCTCTGGGTCAAACTTCTCCACCCAGTAGCCAGTGATGGGGCTGCCGCCATCTTCATCGGGCTCAAACCAGGTCAGAGTCACTGCGTCTTTAGTGATATCAGAGGGAGTGACTCTGGTTGGAGAACCAGGTGGGTCTGAAATAGACAGGAAAGAATGTGACTTTTGTCAGGGTTTATGTCTAATGAGAGATCATTTTTGAAAAACAATCAATAAACATACCAAAGGAATACTTGGCAATGATTGGTGCGTGCTCCGCAGGTTCCCCAATACCAAACTGGTTCTCAGCACTAATTCTGAAGATGTACTCCTTCATTCCAGTGAGCTTGCAGGCCTTGAAGGTTGTGTGTTTGACTGTAGCTGAGAGCTTGATCCATTCGTCTCTGTCTGTCTGTCGACTTTCCACGATGTAGTTGGTAATAGGCGAGCCGCCGTCATCCCTGGGAGGGTTCCACGCCAAGCAGCAAGACTCACTGGTGATCTCAGATATGTCAAAGGCAGCTGGAGGGCCCGGTTTATCTACACGGCATTAAAGAACGACGAGAACGTGAAGCTGAAGCTGCATTTCTGCTCTTTTCACTTAGTGATCTTGGTTTATGGGATATTATTTAATGTAGTAAAGACCAAAGAAAAAGTACCAAGAATGTTGACATCAATGGTGGCGGTAGCACGCCCACAGATGTTGACAGCCTCAATGATGTAGGTGGCGGTGTCTCCTCTCGTGGTGTTGGCAATGGAAAGCTTGGAGTGATCGGGCTGAGTGTCAATGGTGACGCGATCATCGGCCCGCAGGACCAGGTCAGCCTTTGTCCACTTCACACGGGGGGCTGGTTTGCCCTTAACGTCAGCGGGAAGCTCAATCTTGGTTCCTGCTCTTGCAGTCAAACCAGCCAGCAACTTGACATCAAGCTGGATCTCTGGAGGTTCTGTTTGAGCAGTTGAATCAGGGTGAGAGCAAGAAGACCACATCACATCTGACCGCCTGAGATCTAGCAGAGCTGCTGTGGGACAATGACAAAGAATACCTCTGGCATCCACAGCCTGGATGTCGTCGGTGGCTCGGCACGGTCGGCTGGCTCCCAGTTTGTTGAAGGCTCTGACTCTGTAGCTGTACCACTGACCTTCAAGCAGGCCGCTCACCTGTAACCTGTGAGCACCAGAAAAGTGGTCAGAGGCAACCAGCAAAAGAACGCTCTGTGTAGAAGGGTTTAGGAGTGCTACTGAGGACACTGGCTCTTACTTCAGCTCAGGAAGAGGATCGCCGCAGGGCTCCCACTTGTCAGTACCACGCTGACATTTGTCCACGACGTAACCTTTGACTGGGGAACCGCCATCGTACTTGGGAGGCTCCCACAACAGGAAGATGCTTTTGGCACACTTATCCCGCCACTTTAGGTTCTCAGGGGGGTCGGGGACGGCTGAAAGGATTGACAGCGTTGGAGCCAAGCTTGGTGTCTGACGAAACCTCACATAACTCACTTGACCACACTTTCACATCTGTACAGATGTGAGCTGAGAAATGACTCAAATATTTACTGGCAGGAGAGGAGACGTTGACTGGCTCGTCGATATATGCTGGTTCTCCAGGTCCACACTTGTTGCAGGCGGTCACACTGAACAGATATTCTTTGGCTTCGATCACGTCAGTTACGGTGTGCTCCAGGTCCAGAACACCAGAAGCTACCTGTGAAACGAGTCATCACACATTTTTGTTTCATGCTAATTTACTTGGTTGGTGTTTCAAGCAGAACTGAACCACTTGTGGTAGCTGCTGCTCACTAAAGTTGCTACTTTATTCACATGACTCCATTTAACTACATCTTATACAGCATTGAGTTAGTAGCTCTAAACTGAAATTTAATCTTGATCTTTGTAACATCACGTGAACCTTTGGGTAGATTAAATAAAGTTTTACTGGATTCTGTTGGTGTTCTCTGTGTCCTTGATGCTAATGAGAATAACGTGCTTTACAGAGCGGGTAACAGATCAAATCGACCAAAACAAGAACTGGAAAAAGCAGACCATCCTTCACGCATGCTGAGCAAGGCTGGCAGCTGGTGTGAGGGAGCTGCCAGGAGAACAGAACTTCACATGTACCTTGACCCAGGTCTTGCGTGACACTTCTCTCTTCTCAATCTGGTAGTGGGTGACTGGACTTCCTCCATCATGTTCTGGAGCCTCCCACATCAGGTGGACATGGTGTCGGGATACTTCAGCCACCTTGAAGTCTTTTGGAGCACTGGGGCATGCTGGGAAAAGACAGGAGCCACCAGCCGTGGTTAAGCTCTGCTAAACCATGTTTGTTTGTCAGGGCTAGAAGCAGCTGAGGGTATCATTATCTATGTGTGTTAGATTATAATCCAAAGTAAGAGATTCTCTCCATACCAATGACATTGACTTCAATCTCTCCAGAAACAGAAGAGACGTCGTTCTCAAGCTGCAACGTGTACGTTCCTTTGTCTGGACGCATGCTCGGCGCAACTGTCAGCTCTGTGAACGTCGGCTTCGTCACCAAGGAGACGCGCTCGTCAGCGCTCAGCTCCTTTTCTCCAAAGGTCCACTTAGCAACTGGGGTGGGGTACCCAGTGGTGGGGACCCGGATGGTGAGAGGCTGAGGAACAATCACCTCCAGACCTTTCCTGAAGCCGCTGAGGTCAAAGGTCGGACCAACTGTCAAGGCAGACAAGTTTTTTTTAATGTCATCTGAGGAGTGTGATAAAGTGGAACAGCGGTTGGTCAGA
The DNA here is from genome assembly GCA_015343265.1 of Pao palembangensis. NCBI lineage: Eukaryota > Metazoa > Chordata > Actinopteri > Tetraodontiformes > Tetraodontidae > Pao > Pao palembangensis. Next base: position 86,597 of record JABWDL010000148.1, on the reverse strand, counting down.
CGTAAACACAGGTTTTTAAATTACAGCTCATTTATGGTAATTAAGGTCATTTACACAGGATTTAGTTGAAATCCTGAAACCGGGTTGGCAAATCAATTTGAGATCTCTTTGATTTTATATATTTAAATGAAGAAGTAGGACCTAGACTGTTCTTTATTCTTCACCATGTGACCAGCGGTTTGAGTAACTGAAACAACCTTCTCTCTTTCCTGTCTTGTTTTTCCAGTATTTGTCAGAATGTAGACGTACCGTGAGGGTCATCAGCAAGCAGAGGTCCAAGCTGCTGCGCTGGGTCAGACACTCCAGCAGCGTTCTCAGCACACACTCTGTACAGGTAGTTCTGAGCTGGCTTCAGGCCCGACACCTGAAGACAAGCAGCACAACAAGCGCAGCAGCTGTCAGGCCTGAGAACTGCTACTACTGCTTTCAAGCTGTGAAAGGGAAATCATGCAAAAGCAGCAGCATTATTACTCTGTAGGAGAGGTCAGGACACAGTCTGGCGTTGCAGCGCAGCCACTTGTCAGCGCCGTCTTCACACTTCTCGATGATGTAGCCAGTGATCATGCTGCCGCCGCTGCTAACCGGGGTTTCCCAGGTCAGCGTGACAGCCGTCTTGATTTGGTCACTGAAGTTCAGATTCAAAGGCGGGCTCGGCCGTTCTAAAGTAACAACAGAGGTCCATCAGTGCTTCCTGGTGGGAATAATCAACTTAACCACAAAAAGGTCTTCACACACCAATAGGATCCATGATCTTAACAGGGTTTGTAGCAGGACTGGGCCTGCCCACGCCAGCCCTGTTCTCAGCTCGGACTCTGAAGATGTACTCCTTGTTCTCCACCACGTCGTTCAGTGTGGCAGAGAGGTCGTGTGGACTGCACACCAGTGCCACCTCCCATTTCACAGACGTTCTATCACGGAGCTCGATCACATAGGCCGTGATTTCAGAGCCTCCGTCAAACTTGGGGGGCTTCCAGGTGATGGTGGCACCAAATCTGTTCACTGTCTCCACTGTGACATCCTCAGGAGCGTCAGGAACATCTGATGAGAGAAGACACACCTAACAGACGTACCCAGTCAAGGCCAGACAGCAAATGTGTGCTGGCTTGTTGCTTAGCTTACCAAACTTGTTCTTTGCCTGGACAGCGTCCTCAGTGACAACAGCGGGCCCACTGCCAACCCGGTTTCGGGCGCAGACTCTGAACAGGTAAGCTGAGTCCTTCTGGAGACCAGTGACGCAGTACTCCGGAGTATCAGCGCGGTCGCTAGCAAGCGCCCAAGTCTTCCGCTTCACATCACGTCTCTCCACCATGTAAGCAATAATCTTGCTTCCTCCATCGCTCTCGGGTTCCTCCCAGGCCAAGCTGACCTCTCCATCAGCCGTATCGACCACTCTCAGGTTTTTGACCAATCCAGGAACATCTGAGGAGACACGGGTTTCCTGATTAGGAATCCCTTCAGATTTTGGTGGTCATAATAAAATGGAATCATCTGTGGGGCGCACCGATGACATCCAGGACAATGAAGGCCTCTGCAGAGCCATGCTTGTTCCTGATCACCACCTTGTACTGGCCCTGGTCTTCTTTGCTGGGGCTCTTCAGCCTGTACTCAGTCTTATCCACAGACGTGTCGATGTTCTGCACAGGCAGGCTGCTGTCTCCAAAGAACCACTGGGTCTCAGCGCGAGGGTAGGCATCATAGGGTACGCTCATGATGAAGGCCTTCCCAGCATCTGTCACCAGTTTCTGGTCGGTGGTTTTGATCTTCGGAACCGCTGCAGAGGAAGAACATGCATTTTGTCTAGAAGGTTGAGCTACCTGTAGAGTCTGCTCATGGCCGTGGACGTACCTGCCAGCTCCAGCTTGGCTCTGGCGTCCTTGTCCTTGGCAACGATCCTGTACTCTCCCTGGTCTCGAGGTCTGATCTCACAGACCTGCAGCCTGTGGATTTTACCTTCGCTGATCATCTGGTACTTGTCTCCCTGGACAATGATCATGTTGTTCCTCATCCACTTCACCTCTACCCTGTCCTTGTTTAGCTCCACCTCAAACACGATGTCTGAGGCTGGAGGTTCCAGCATGTCCTGAGGAGGTCTGATGATTTCTACTGGGGTCTCTGCAAGAAAAATACTCGGCGTGACCTGAGGAGTCTGAAAAGGAAAGTTCAATTGCTGTGTGGAAAGAGAGCACACCTTCAACAAAGAGCCTCGCCCTGGTCCTCCTCTCATCCACGCCGCACGCATATTCACATTCATCATCAGGTCTGCACTCCTTGATGACCAGTCTGCACATCTTTCCTTCCTTCTGCATGTGATACCTAGAAAAGAGTGGTTTCAGAAGGATCTCGTACTGAGACGTTGCATGTGGTCATGGTGTCTGACGTCTGACTCTAAAGACAGCATCATCCTCAGCCTTCGTCTCTTCAACAGGGTTGGATGTTCAGTGGTCCCTCGTTTATCACGGGGGTTACATCCGTGAAACCCCCCCCCCCCCCCCCCCCCGCAATAATCCACAAAATAGTGACCTTTTAATTTTTCACCATTTAAAAACATGTTACGGCAGAGGTGGGCAAACTAAGGCCCGGGGGCCACATGTGGCCCGATGAACTATTTAATCCAGCCCACAGAGCCTTCACAATCATTTCTCCAAAAGTCAAATGAAGAGGGTTGTCAGCTTGATTGGTTAGAAAAAGGTTCAGACCCCCCCTTCACCTACCATGCTAACATGTGCTCTCAAGAAGGTGGGGCCAAAGATCATTTGGAGCTTCATCATTCATCTCCAGTTGGACCAATTTACAGGCTCTTCTAAATATTTTCTCAGTCAATAGGCTATCAAGCAGGATTTTTAGTTAACCTCCGATCCTGATTTGGGGGTTTGTTTTCCACAGCACCTGTCCAGCCCCTTCATCAAGATCTACAACCCAGTGTGGCCCTTCAGGCTAAATCATTGCCCACCCCTGTGTTACGGCCTCATAATCCCTCCTCGCACTCTTTATAAACCTTTCCCAAACTGCCATTAAAGTGATAATATCGCGTGGTCGTACGGCAGAAATTAGTCCGGACGGACGGATGTAGACACACCACACCTGGTGTAAACCCAGCTTTAGCATTTCATACACAGCTTTGTACAGTTTATACACTGAAAAACCTACATAATCATAACGACATGAAATTCTTAATGATTACTCACCCCGTAAAATACAGTACTTTAGACGAAAAAAAAAAAAAAAAAATGCGAAACAGAGAGACGGCAGCAGAAGGTGAACGGCGATATGGCGAGGGACCACTGGACATGAAAAGCCTGACAAGCGTGACGGGACATGGGGCCGCTCTTACCTGGGCCCTTCTCGGATCTCTCTGCCATTCTTGTACCACTTGGCTGAAGCCTTCTCCTTGTTCAGCTTGCAGGTGAATTCAGCATCTTCAAACTCCGTCACCGTTTGGTCTCTGAGCTGTGCTGTGAAGTCTGCTGGGGCTTCGCTGACCACCAGCTCTGCTGTGCATCTGTCGTCTCCAACCACGGCTGTGTACTCGCCTTCGTCCTCCATCACACAGTCCTTGATGGTCAGCGTGTGTTTAAGGCCATCAGCTCTGTAGACGATGCGTTTGCTGAGCGCCACTTCTTGGCCAGCCTTCATCCACTTCACCGTCACCTCGGGCCGATTCACCTTACAAACGAAGCTGATGGTTTTCTTCTCCTGAGTTTCTATGTCCTCGATAGGCTGCAGGAATCTGTGCTTCTCCTCTGTAGAGGCACACAGAGAGCATTTGATGTGCCTTACAGACAAGTCTACTGCTTCTATTATACTAGTAACTTCATGCTAATCGGCGCAAACTTCATCTTTCATGTTCTATTATCGGGCTGCATCGTTCTACAGTAATTAGGAAAAGCAACTCGGCCCCAGAAGCAACACAACCTTCTGAGATGGAACACGCTCTTGTGATTACCTGCAACTTTAGCGCTTGCTGTGCACGTGGCCTGTTCTCCTCTCTGATTGGTCAAACTGATGGTGTAGCTGGCCTCATCAGTCTTCTGAGCATCTCTGATCCTCAGGGAGAAGACGTTATCCCTCTGAGCCATCATGTACTTGCTGGTCTCAAAGATGGTCTCCTCATTCTTCAGCCACTTGGCCTTGGCTCCTTCTGCATTGGCCTCACAGTTGAACACAATTTCACTTCTTTCCCTCACCTCTGTGTCTTTAATCGGTGTGATGATCCTCAGTTTTTCTGTGATCATCAACAGGAGATGTAAGTAGGTGCTCTGAACTCACCAGGTCCACAAACTGGGAAAGACTCTTACCAGTCACAAGCAAGTTAGCCGAGGCTTTGATGGCGCCGATGTGAGCAACGTATCCACCTTCATCCTTCAGCTCGCAGTTTTTCACAGTAAGCACTCGTCTTTTTCCCTCACTCACTATGGTGAACTTGTCCCCAGTTTCCAGTTCCTTATCACCGCGGAACCATTTGACCTCATAGGTTTCCTTGGAGACAGAGCACGTGAACTCAGCTGCCTGACCTTCCACCACCTCCTGGTTCTGTGGCTTGGAGACGAACTCAGCTGCAAGTTCTGGGAAGAACAGAAGATGAGCTTCAGATAAACTGGCAGGACGTCTGCTCGCTTTTTTAGGAGAGATTCGACATTCACAAAGGAACTACTGAGAAACAGGAAGAGAAGCTGAAGATGCTGAGGAGCAGATGGATGTCTCACCGCTGAGTTGAAGCACAGCTGATGTCTTTATGTTGGGGCTGAGCCTGCAGTTGTACTCTCCAGCATCCTCCATCCTGAGGCCCTTGATGATCAGGATCCTCTTACGTCCATCCATGATCTGCTCGTATCGGCCAACCTCCGGGAGCTCCTCCTCACCACGATACCAGGTGACCTCGGCACCGGCCTTCGACACCTCACAGATCATCTTCACACTGTCCGTCTCTGTTCCTTCCACATCCGAAAGATTCTTGGTGAACTTGGGGGCCTCCTCTGTGACCAATCAGACAAAAGCATTGGTTTAGCACGATGGGGACAAATGGGTCCAGAAATAGAGACTGAAACAGTTTTAGCCACCGATGACGGTGAGCAGGCCGGAGGTCTTGGAGGTCCTGGCATCACATTCGTACTCAGCCTCATCGTCGAACCCGCTCTTATGAATGATCAGGGTCCTCCGGACTCCGCTGGCGGTGATTTCATACTTCTTTCCCTTCCTGATCTCGCTGCCATCCTTAAACCAGCGAACCTGCCCGAAGACAAGCGACCCAGAAATGATGCTTCCCTCAGTGAGCAGTGTCAGAGCTGTGATGGAGCAGCAGGAGGCCTCACCTTGGCTGACTCACGGGAAACTTCACATTCAAACTTGGCAGCTTCTCTCTCTCTGACCTCCACGTCCTGCAGCGGCTTGGTGAACTCCACATGAGGCGCTGTGGCCACACACACACACGCACACACACAAGCAACGCGGCACCATGTTATACACAGTTACACGCTTCTGGAATTACCATGAAAGCTAATGACAAAGGTTCTCCCCGGCTGAGGGTTACACCGGGATCTTCAAACTTTGAAGTGAGTTAAGACAAGCTGCAAAGTTAGATCTCTGTGTGCAACTGGACTGTAAGGTTTCCTTGAAAACATTTCGCCCTCTCTCCAGAGGACAGTCAAGTACGTGTGCTGGCCAGAGAAGATCACTGGTTTGAGAGGGCTGTCAAGGAAGCCATCCATGTCAAGTTGGAAAAACCATCTTAAACAGAGGTGGTGGACTAAGGCACTTTATCACCCACGTACAAGCAGTCCTCCACTCTCTTCTTCAACAATCCAAACGTTTGTCCAGACCTGGTGACTCATTACCACGTGACCCAGCAGACAAAGGGGAAGCACCCCAACTGAAACTAGGTGAACGACCCTGCCAACGACCCTGCCAACGACTCTCAGGTGACCACCCGGGCCATTAACATGCCGATGGTCCACAGGGCTATATTTTCAAGCTCTGCCCCAGCAAACTTAGAACTGAAGAAGCTCTCTGGAGAGAGGGTGAAATGTTTTCAAGGAAACCTTTCAGTCCAGTTGACTCAGAGAGATCTAACTTTGGAGAACTATGAGCTGGATGAGTGAGAATCTACACAGATGTTTTGTTCTTACGTGTAACATCGAGGAAACAGGACGTCTTGAAATCTTTGGCGTCACATGTATACATTTTTATGTCTTCTGAAGTACAGTTGTGGATGACCAACATTCTCTTGCAGCCCAGGCTTAGAAGATCAAACTTCTTGGTCTTTCTGAGCTCCTGTCCGTCTCTGAACCAACGAACTTCAGCATTCTCTCTGGACACTGCACATTCCAGGGTGATGGTGGCGTCCTCCTCCACTGTGTGGTCCTCCAGAGGCTTCGTAAACTCGACCGGAGGCTCTGAACACACAAACACAGATGAGCAAACAGATGTCTCAGACACACGTTAGCTCTTGTAGGCTTGGATGTTACACGTATGTTAAGGCTAGGCTAGAAAAAATGGGACCTGAAACAAGTTTGAAAATAGCAGATAAAAAAACTAAAAAACAGCAGTGTTCAGATGAAAAAAGGGTGTGTTTCAGCAGCTCAGTGATCTGATCCAACCTTTGACTATGAGATGAGCCTGAGTCTGGAAGTCTTTGGCGGTGACTTTGACCTCACCCGCCTCCGACAGCGTCACATCTCTGATGGTGAGAGCGTGGACTCGACCGGCCACGCGAGTTTTCACCTGCAGGGACAGGAAGTTACATTTCATTCCAGTTGCTGTTTAAGATGTGCGCATGTTGTCACACCAAAAACTCTGACAAATTCATAATTTGTTGTCTTTTTTATTATGCTGTGGATGGATGGATGTTTTAAAATATTTCTGCAGTTGTTTCCTTTCTTATTGGCCACAATGGAAAATAAAAAGTACTTGTGGACAAACACAACCTAATGATGTTAAGGATGTTATATCCCGGGGCTAATGCTAACACGCTGCTGACAGGTGGATGGTGGGACACAAAGACTCAAGAAAAAGAGGACAGATCTCACCCATCTGCCTCCACCTTATAAACCTTTGGATTCATTAAACCTAAGTATATTTAACCAGATGTGGTTGAACACTTTCTCTCCAGAATGTCCTAACCAACAGAAATGTGCTCTCACTAAGACAGAACAGCAGAGGCCTGAGGGGGGGGGCACTAACTCACCCGTTCACCAGCCTCCATCTTCTGTCCTCCCAGGAACCATTCTACCACGATTCCCTCGTACGACAGCTCACACTCGAAGGTTGCCGTCTCTCCTGCTGTCACTATCACGTCCTTCAGAGGGCGCACCAGTCCAATGGACCGGGCTGAACAAGAAGAAGCAGAAGGAGAAGAAGACATGGTTAAAGAAGCATCTGCAGCAGAGTCCTTTTCTTTCTTCCATCAGCCTCAGATCAGATAGAGATTGCAAAATCAACTCTAGCTGGCTGAAGGATCAGAAATACTGAGCCAGCACTGAACTGAAAGTTCAAAGCTGTTTGACTATTTTCTCATCATTTTCAATACTGTGAACGTTTGGTTATTTATTCATCTAAATACTAATGTTCAGTCTACAGAAATGAAATGTTTGACATGTAAGAAGGAGAGGCAGGATGAGTGGGATAGAACCTTTCACACGCAGCTGAGCGCTGGATCTGGCATTGGCTGCAGAAAAGTCAATGGCTCCCGCCATGTCCATGCGCACGTTGTAGAGGACGAGCATGTGCCGCCTTCCTTCTTCTTTCATCTCAACATCCTGCAAACAAACAGGAAGTGTGTGAATCCTGAACTTTGGACACATATGTCTCACAGTTGTGACGGGGGAAGAACCGAGCAGAGTGAAGCTGATGTGCACGCTCAAGCGTCTGAGGTCCACTCACGGCTGACTGATGCAGAGCTTCTCCCTTCACTTTCCAGTTTCCATGAACGTCATCCTCGGAAATCTCTGTCTCAAACTTGGCTGTTTCTGTCTCTGTGACCTCCACGCTGTACAGCGGACGGACAATTTTAATATCCCGCTCTGCAAGAAGCAAACAAGAGGGGGAACGTTACGCAATGGAGCAGCGACCTCCACATGCAAACATGAAAATTACAGCAATGACAGACCAACAAGGAGGTCTGCAGGAAACAGCGTGAAGGTTCTACCTCATCAGGGCAGCTGAGCAGCTCCTGCTGCCCTTCTGTCCTGAACTAGTTCATAGAAGGACAAATATGAGGAATCACAATGAGAATAGAGGTGTGACCACAAGCAGCCACGAGGAAAGGTAGGAAAAGCTAACCCTAGCCCTGAGAGTTGGTGTATGCGTTACTCATCAAAGAAAGAGCACCTGCAGACTCAGGCTCCTGTAAAAGGACGTCCTGGGAGTTTTACTGGATTTTAAGACAGGCCATAATTAGCTCCAGTTCCTTATTAAAGCTGAGAAAAGAGCAAGCTCTCAGCTGAGACAAAGAGAGCCAAAGCAGACGTGAGAGGTCCAAACACAGGACTGGGAACGCTGCAGTCCCCTCACACCTCGGTGCTGGCAAATACCTTCGATGTTGAGTTTGGCGGTGGTTTTATCAGAGCCGCAGTCACACGTGTACTCTCCGATGTTGGCCTTCTCTGCCTTGCGGACCGTCAGAATCCGCTTTTTGCCATCGGTGATGATGGCGATGTTCTTGGAAGGAGTCAGCTCTTTCCCGTCCTTGAACCACTTGACGTCGGCGACGGCCTTGCTCAGCTCACACCTCAGTTTCACCTCGTCCTTCTCCACAGCCGTGTAATTCTGCAACTTGGTGGTGAAGTAGAGGTCCCCCTCTGTGGGGAAGCAAGAGAAGTCAAAGGTCAAACAGCGAGTGTCAAAGGTTTCATTGAAACAGCGAGTGGCTTGGCCTGCTAACCGATGACGCTGAGCATGGCGGTCACGGTCTTGTCCATGGCCTCCACTTTGATCATGGACGTGTCGTCAATGGAGACTTCCTTGAAGGCCAGCGTGTGGATCTTTCCGTGGTCGGACATGTGGACGACCTTGCTGGGGTGCAGACGGATGTCGTTCTTGTACCAGACCACTGAGATGTTCTCGTGGGAGAGCTCCACGCTGAACTCGGCCGTTTCACGCTCCTTCACCGTCACGTCTTTAATTGGTCTGACAAATTCCAAACGAATTCCTGCCACAAGAAAAGTGGGCAGATGAGATTCTGGAATCCTACCAATCTGTTGGGGTGTTCAAGAATCCGGGAGACAGTGCACATCACAAACTTCATCTGCTTTTGTTTTTTTGAACCTTGTAGGACGAGTTTGCAGGACGTCCTCTTGTCCTCAGCCTCAAACATGTACTTTGCTTCATCTTCATAGACAGCCGAGCGGATCAGCAGCACATAGGTGTGTCCTTCCTGGATCAGCTCGTATTTGTCATCGCTCTGGAGCTCCTGAGAACCTTTCAGCCAGCGGAAGCTCTTTGGTGCTCTTGACAGCTCCACTTCAAAGCGGGCCTCGTCCTTCTCGTAGACCTGAACATCATTCAAGGACGTGAGGAAGTTCAGCGGAAGTTCTGCAAGAGAAGAAGTCGTCTCACATCTGCTCTGAGGCAGCTGAGTGCTTGATGCTCTCAGAACTGAGGACGCTGGTTTACCTTTGACCTTCAGCTTGGCCGAACATCTGGCGTTGGCGGCCGTGTAGGCCACCTCGCCCGTCATTGGCACGCTACAGTTGTACAGGATGAGCGTGTGTTTGCTGCCATCCTCAATGATGTCCACATCCTGTCAGATCACATGACGGGTCAGAGAAGATGTGTAGGGTCACCTACAGGAGAACCAAGGTCAAGTCTCACCGGGGAACGACTGAGAACATCTCCGTTCAGCTTCCACTGGCCATGGACGTCGTCCTCAGAGATCTCCACCTCAAAACGAGCCGTCTCTCCATCGAAGAGCTCCACTCCGTAGAGCGGCCGGACTATTTTAACGTCACGAGCTTTCAATGAAAGAAAAGTCATGAGAAGAGATCTGCTGAAACAACAGAAGCTACGTGTCTTCAAGGCTTCAGACTCAGACCTTGGACTTGGACGGCAGCCGAGGTTTTGTCTGTTCCACAGTCACACGTGTACGTTCCTTTACAGCTCTGCTCCACCCTCTTCAGGAGCAGGGACCTGCGGGTTCCTTCAGACATCAGCACCACCGTCTTGGACGCGGTGATCTCCTTCTCACTGTGATACCAGACGACGGGAACGTCTTTGCTCAGCTCACAGGTCAGGAGGAGCTCATCCTTCTCAGTGGCTGCAAAGTCCTGCAGCTTCACCACAAAGATGGCGTCGCCCTCTGGAACAGACACGGATGCAAAACGAGATCATGACAGCAGAAGAAGCAAGTCCCTCAGCGGAACGTGGGGACGGCTGAAACTGGGAACGTTTGACCAGTCCCGACGGCCAGAAACCCTGAACCCAAATATAAATATGAAATATAGCAACGACAGTTGGCTCTGCTGGAAACAAACGGATAACAGCAGCAGTCCAGAAACATGGCAGATAAGTGTGTGTGTGCATGTGAGTGTGAGTGTGTGTGTGTGTGTGAAGACAGCAGGACTGAGCCATACGACTGGTGGAGGATGCTGCTGCTCTTTGAGAAGGTCGGCTAAGCCAGGCGGCTGAAAGAATGTTTCTGACAGCTGTGAAACACGTGTGAACGAGCTCAGGGCCAACAGGAAACGGTGAACAGGAAGTGTGATGCGTTACCTACGACAGTCAGCTGGGCCACTGAGTAAATTCCTTTGGCTTCTGCTTTAATCTGGCAGGTATCATCTAAAGACACCATCCTCATTTCTAGCCTGTGCTTCTTTCCCTCCACGTGCATGAGCACGGTTCGGCTCACGTGCAGTTTAACTTCGTTCCGGTACCACAGCACGGGCACATTGTCGTGCGTCAGCTCCAGCTCAAAGTGAGCTGTTTTACCTTCTTTCACTGTTTGGTCCTGAAGCGGCTGCACAAAGCTGAGCCTCATGCCTGCAACACATCAGCGAGTTTGTGGCTGGAGCAGAATCAGGAGGGGCCACAGACAGGCAACAGGAAGCCCTCTGCTTACCTTCCACCCTCAGCTGGCTGCTGCACTTCTCACCCAGCACCTCGATAGTGTACTGGGCCTCATCATCAAACTCACAGCTGTTTATGAGCAGCATGTGTTTCAGCCCATCATCAATGATTTCGTACTTTGGGCCTGGGGTGACAATCTCCGCCCCCCTGAACCACATGACCTTTGGCACCTCTTTGGTGACGGTACACTCAAACTTAGCCTGTTTCTTTTCAGGCACAGAAACATCCTTCAAGGGATCAACAAATCCCATTTCCAGTTCTGTGAGGTTTGAATAACCAACAACAGTGAAAAGCCTTTCTCTCCCTCGTCCCTCCTGAATTCACACATTTCTCACAAATGAGCACTTTGTGGGTCAGTCGTACCTTTGACGTTCAGCATGGCTGTGGTGACGGCGTTCAGGGCCTGGTACGACACTTCGCCAGCCTGATCCACTTGTACATTTTTCAGTGTGAGGAAACGTTTCCTTCCCTCTGATTTCATGTCACAAGTCTGGAAAACAGAGGAGAACTTCAGCCTGGAGCGATTCCCTGACTGGACGTGCAGCCCATCGGAGCCTCATTAGTGGGACCTTTGACACACAAGTGTTTTCCAGAAGCAGCTCTGGCTAACGTCAGAAGGTCTGTCCACCAATAAAGGTCACGCTGTATTTGATATCGTTACACGTATGTAGCTAGTTGAAAAACCTCTTCAAGGTCAGAACGTTCTGCCTTTGGACTTTCACCTTTCAGAATTATCTTGGGTTGTTTTTAAACCTTACCGGAGACCTGGTCAACACCTGACCCCTCAGCTTCCACTCGCCAACGATGTCTTCCTCAGATATTTCGGTATCAAAGTTGGCTTCTTCTTTCTCAACCACTTCCACGCTGGCCAGAGGCTTCAGGATCTCGGCCTCACGTTCTGGAAGAAGACACGGGGGAGTGGTCAGCAGAGGAACATGTGAAACAAACCTTAAACATGTCTTCTGATAGTACCTCCAAGCGTTAGCTTTGCAGTGTATCTGCGATCTTCTACTTCAATGGTGTATTCGGAGACATCGTCAGGCTGGCAGTTGTTGATGGTGAGCGTCACGTTGGCTCCATCTTTGGTGATTTCCATCTTCTCAGAAGGAGTGATCTCAGTCTCTCCTTTTAACCACTTCCAGTTGGGGGTGTCCTTGAACAGCTCCCCCTTGAACGTGGCCTTAGATTTTGGTTTGACGTGCTGGTCCCTCAGAGGCTTCACCAGCCAGTCTTTGATGATTTCTGGAGACACACCAATTACACAATGAATTCATGTCAGCTTCCAGCACCAGCGTCTTCCTGCTTACATCCAATTTAGGAATTCCAAAAAGGAATTCAAAAAGCTGACATAGCCTTCAGGAGCTTTGGTTTGGTTCAGTTTTTGTGATTAGGAAGCATCTCCTGTGGCTCATTGCTGCTTACCGATCACTTTCACGTTGGTTGTCGTGCTGATGTCTTCTCGTCCCTCTACCTCACAGGTGTAGGCGCCGGTGTCATCCTCAGTGGCATTCTGGATGGTCACAGCATGCTGCAGACCAATGATATTAATAGCTACTTTTCCAGCCTTCTTCTTCAGGACAGCGCCGTTCTTCTTCCAGGTGACGTCCCGCTCTTTGTTCAGCTCACAGGTCAGGTACATGGGCTGACCCTTCATACACGTGGTTTGTGCTTCCAGCTCTTTCACCCATTTAACGGGCAGCTCTGATTGGGGAGAACACACCTCTGATTAAGATGTCAACTTCACTTTGAACAGCTGACCTGCTCTGATGGTGACAGAGCTTCAGGAGAGAAGATTCGCTGGCAGGTGTACCTTCAACAATCAGCTTGGCCGTGCACGTGATCTCCTTCCCAGCATTCCTGGCCACGCAGGTGTATTCACCTGTATCTGACAGCTGAACATCAAGAATGTTCAGTTTCCGATCTTTGCCGTCAGCTGTGAACTTATACTTGGGCCCCTCGCGCAGGTTCCCGCCATCTTTCATCCATGAAGTGATGGCGGTGGATGGAGAGATCTGACACTCAAAGACGGCAGACGAGCCGATGGACTCTGCCTCCTGCAACACGATGTCCTGAAGCTTCTTGACGAACTTTAACGGGACGGCCTTCAGCTTAAATCCTCCAAAAGGTTCCTCTGGTGGTGATGGCCCCTTACCGCCAGGCCTCAGGCCCCGGCCCCTGCCACCATCGCCAGGAGAGGGGGTTTGTCTCACTGCAAGACAACACACGTGCTTGGGAGACTTTCCAGGATGACTGCAGTCAAAAACTCATTTTCAGCATCAAGAAAATGAACAAACACGACTGCAGACGGCTGGAAGACGGACTGTTTTAATGCCATGGACAAAACAACCTCTACAGTCCTCCTCATCTGCCACCGCCCCCAGAATTCCCTCTAGATTTTCCCCCAGAATTCCCTCCACAATTCCCTCTAGAATTCCACCCATAATTCCCTCCAGATTTTCCCGCAGAATTCCCTCCAGAATTCCACCCAGAATTCCCCCCACACTTCCATGCCGTCTGTGGATTGGTTTTTGGATTTCATCCAACCCTAACACCACAAATTCGTACCTCCAAATCCTCGTCCTCGGCCTTTTGGTGGCTCCTCTGCTGGTTTCCCATCTAAGAAACAGAAGGATCATCAGCTTCTCTCTTACAGATCAGAAATACTCAAACTGTCTGATTGTTGAGGGATCTGGTGAAGACTAGCAGAGACGAAGGAGGAGTTTCAGCACCTCCTCCTTGTTGTGGAGGAGTGCTACATTCCTGTTGACTTGAAAAGGTTCGGGTTGGTCAGAAGCTGTTCTTTCTGCTAACACTGTTCAATTTCTGTTCTCTGGAACTTCTCTGGAGAATGTGGAGTCTCCTCAAGGCTGACGTTCTCTCAGTGGTAATTCACGTCTAGACTTTAGTTTTTCTTAAATCAGGATCAGTGCGGTTGAGCTTTAATTGCATTCACATAAAAACACCCAGGAAGTAGAAGAAGAACCCACCATTTCCACCTGAAGACAAAAACCATCTTTGTGGTTGATGAGACACTGAAATAACATTTGCAATGTCAAACTGTCGTACCTTTAGTTGGTCCTGGCGCAGAAACTGGTCCCTTGTCTGTAAAAAACACATCAAATCTATGAGTAAACAGTGAAATGTTTCAAAAACCAATTTTATTCCCCTTTTTGGAGCTGAAATGTAGTAAAAGTATCCAGAGGTACACATGTTGAAACCACAGGAAGGACAGCATCTAACTTCCACTAGCTTGATCTGAGGCGTCTCCAACTTCTGGCCTCTGTGTCTCCTCAAGACTTAGATCTCTCCCAAAAGCACTCATGCATGAAAGTCAGAAAATGAAAGCTGAACTTATGTCTGAAATAACATTTCTGAAGACAGTTTTTGTGATGAAGCAGTTAGAAAAGACACAGAAGAGCACTTGAAGAGTGAAGATTCAAGAGAACTTGATTCTTTTAATACCACATTACCTTCAGGTGAGGTTTCCTGTGACAGATAAGAAGGTTGAACCTTCATGGCTGGTTGAGAAGGTCTGGTCTGCACCACTGAGGCTGGAGTTAGGAGGACATCACCTTGCTCAAATACCTAACATGAAGGTTCTCAAGAACGTTCTTAAGCAGCCTCAACAAAATCATTAAAGACAAACTACCTTGTGCTGTTTGTAGAGATGCTTCTGTTTTCTCTGGAGACAGAGAAGATAGAGAAGAGCATGAAGGACAGGACAGTAGAAGGAGAACAGGACAAGAGCTCCACACAAAAACACATGGTCAGAACCACAAAAACAGACAAGATGAAGAAGCTTCACATCAAGTACCTGAAGGAGCCTCAGCTTTGGCCGAACCAGGAGCAGATGGTGGAGGCACTGGTGCTGGGCCAGATGGTTGCACCTTGGCGGACACTTTAAGAAAGAAGACACCAAAATCCAGACCAAGAAAAAGACAGAAGGAATCATCACAGAGTGGTTCCTGAAGGAAAGGAGAAGGTACCTGAAGGAGCGGCTAAAGGCTTTGATGCTGCAAAGGCCTTCTCCTCCAGAGGAGCTCCTTGGTGGTACAAGATGAAAAAACACGTTTGTCAAAACATCAGACCCACAAATAAAGAAACAGCACTAACACAAGACAAAGTCATGGTTGATTCCAACCTGAAGAGAAACCTGTGGAAGGAGCAAGCTTAGAGGCAGGAGCAGGTGGAGGTGCAGATGGTTTCCTCTGCTCAGGAGGAGGTCCTTGGTAAACACAAGATATCAGGATGACAACCAGGAAAACAACAATCACGACTGTTAGCGCGCAAAAATGTTGACATGTGAACAAAAAAGAGACGAAAGATGAAGACAGCAGAGATGAAGGCCAAGAGCAAATTATAGAGCTTGAACATCGAAGAAACCTGGATGAGAGGAAAAAGACAGAATCATGGCCACCTGCTTAAAGGCTTCTTGCTGAAGGTTAGTCTCAAATGGAAGGCAAGCCTGTGCAGCTCAACAAAAACAAATACCTTTGTGAAGATCTGCCTTCTCTGGGTTCTCCTGATCGGATGCTCCAGCTCCAGCTGGGCCGGCTGAAACTCTGGAAGGTGGTTTCCTACTCTGGTGACCTTCGTCAGGGAGAAATGTCTGTGGCAAGACTGTGGTAGGAACTTTGAAAAGAGTTCCTGACCTCTCGTTCCCAGGAAACCTCTGTGTTGAGACTGCTTCTTCATGGACGCCTGCGTCTGTGGTTGGTTGGGTGGATCGTTCCAGAGGCAAACTGTCTTCATGGGACAGGTTCTCTGAAATTCTCACGGATGTGTCATTTCTGGACTTGGGTTTCTCGTCTTGTGGAGAAACAGCTGTTGTAGGACTGAGATGATTGGTTGTGGGTGGAGTTTGGGTCCGGTGTTGATAAGTGGAGACACTTTGAGAAGACCCTTCAGTCATGTTGGTGGAGCCAGTTTGTCCAAGAGAATTCCCAGAGTTTTCAGGCTGAACACCAGCTTGGACTGAAGAGAAACCTTGTTCTGTCTGACTGACCAATAAAAAAGATTTGGGTGCTTCGTCTTTCTGGATCTTCTTGGTCTTGGAGGCCACTGCCTCGTTGCTGGTATCCACTTTGCTGATACGCTGCAGCTTTTGTGGAGGAGATGCTTTCGTCAGTGAAAGACCAGAGCTCAGAGAGCTTTTCACACGTGTGTGTTCAGTGTCATCTTCTTCACGGGGAATTTCAGCAGACTGGATCTCCTCAGGATCTTCTCGGACATCAAAAACTTTGACTTTGCCTTCAAAGATTTCAGCTTCTTCTCGGAACAGAGTCCTTGTGGATTTATGTTCCGTTTTCAAAACTGTGGTGTTTTAGGAAATAAGATAGAGTATTTAGACCATGTGGTGGTCAAACACGTGGTCAGACTACAACCTTCAAAACACACATCAGACAAAAACCTTGGCTGTCACAGAAGAACAAAGCTACAGATGAAAATGGTGACCAAGACTCATCAACCAGGTGACCATTGCAGATGTTTGTACCTTGTTGCTGCTGGAGCCTTGGGTTCTGGAAATCTTCCTCGACCTTCTCTGGAGGCCTGCTCTTCGGCTCTTCTCGTATTTCCATACATCTCTCTGGAGAACTCTTTGGTGTTTCTGGAACCTTCTGCATGGGTTCTTCCTGAACATTGCAGGGTTTCTCCAGTCTGGTGTCAGAGGTGCGTCTCGGTGTCTTTGGATCACATTTTCCAGCCAGCAGATGTGGTTGTCGTGATGACTCAGAGAGATCTGAGACAGCGTTAAAGAACGTTTATTACTGATACGGAAACCTTTGATTTGTTGCTTTATTCGTTTTTAAAGACAATTCCTGAAGGCAGGTCAAGAGGGGAAGTCAGAATGAAGACCACCTGCAAAAGCTCAACCATCAGAGACAATATCTCTGCGTTACCTGGAACACGTGCAGGAGCCTGGAAGGCTTTCCTGGACACGGCTGCTTCTTCCTGTCCGGCTTCAACTTGCACTAAAAAGAAGATATTCAGGAATTATTTCATCCACAGAAACATCTAAGTCTGTCAACCAAAAAATCTGTGAAGAAAGAGACGCTCAAGAGGACAATGTCTCTGTGCTGGTAGGTTGAGATGGTTTCCTCAGCGACTGGGAGAAGATTCTGGTGTTCGGTAGGATGGAATTTCCAACAACCAGAAAACTGGATTAGAGACGCTTGAAACACCCTTAACAACAAGCCTCTGAGACTGAGCTAGGAAACGTCTTTCTCAAAGGTTCACATTTGGAAGAACGTCGACTCCAAAGTTCAAACAGCAAACTAAAGATCTTTTCTACACACATGTTAATGCCATAAGCAAGGGTTTTACCTCTGCTTTTAAGAGGCTCAGCAGCAGCTTCTTCTTTCAGATCTTCTGCATCGTGGTCTTGGTGTGGAACTCTTGGCTCACATCGGATCTGCTCTGGTTCCTCTGTTCTGGGCTGCTGAGCTTCAGGAGAGACCTTCCTGGGAACTGTGATTTTGTCTGGTACCACTGAAGGTTCTTCAAGTGTAACAAAGAAGTCAGAGTTTTTAGAACCTCAAACTTGAGAAGTTTAAGAGTTCAGCAAGTAAAAACAAAGACGACACCAGATCAAACCGGTTTGCTGTGGATCAACATCAGCCAGCAAATCTGAGGTCTGACTTCTTGTTCATTTGACTTTCGTTGTACATAAAGCCCAAATGGACCCGGACTTGGACCCAGACACAGACCCGTCCCCCCGCCTCTACAGCTGATCTCTATCTGAGCTCTGCAGACTCTCACAGGTTCTCTTAGAATGGTGAAGTTGGACTTCTCAGCAGCTGATCCGAGTTTGGATCAGGACCTACGAGGCCAAGCAGGCATACCTTCAGTCTGCTCCTCCACCTGGATCTTCTCAACGTGCTCACCAGCAGGTCTTCTCTCTTCTGCTGAAGAAGAAAAACAAAGTAAGAAACACAGAAGCAGACAGACGAGTGAGAGCAACGGTTCCAAGATGAGATGGAGAGCTCTTCTTGATGAAGATCATTACTCTTCATCACCTGAAGAGGATCACATGACAGACTTGGTTAGATCATCACCTGATCCATAAGTCAACATGTTTTTGGGTCAGAAGTTTCTGAATTTTCAGTCAGTGTTTTCCGACTGTGACCATCTCCGTGAAACGATGAATTCCTGAGAGGTTATTGTCAGATGACAACATTAACAAGGATGAGGAGGAGGAGGAAGATTAAGATTAGGATGAGCAGGAAGATGAAGATTAAGATTAGGATGAGCAGGAAGATGAATGTGAAGATTAGGATGAGCAGGAAGATGAAAATGAGGATGATCATTCTGAACTGACATGCTGACCATCGTTTTGTACCTTTCTGTTTGGTTCGATCTTCAGAAAAAAAACTCTCAGATGAATCTTTGGCTAGAAAAAAAAGATTTTCAGGAAGAATAAGATGAGGGAGAGGAGAGGAATCTGATTGGTGGAAACTTTCTGACCTGGAACAATCAGAGAGGCTGATTGGGGGAGCTGAAGGGGAGCGTCTGGGACGTCTACAGGTTAACACGGACACACATTCACCACTGATCACCTCACATCTCTACTGTCGTCTGTCAGTTCAGCGTAAATCCGCTACAAATACTCACCGTGAGGAAGCTTCCCTAACGCCACGTCTGCGGAAAGACAGGACACACGTGGTTAAGTGCTGCAGCTCCTGAGCTGGAGCAGCTTTAGCTAAGTGGTGGACGTACGGACCTTTGTCTGACAGGTAAAGTTCTGCGCTGTTTCGATCTTTATGCACGTGGTTGCCACGACGGCTCCGGCCTGATGGAGCGGTCACAGGTTTTATTTGGTTATCATCTATCTAATCTGTGAAGATGCTTAAAACTAAGAAGAGCTCCTGGTCAGAGCAGAAGGTTCACCAAAGCAGAGCATCAAAGAGGTGCATCACCAGGTGAGACGGGTTCCACAGGCTGGCTGAGCGCCTGCTGACCACAGTTCTGCTCATTTCTCCTAAATCTGATCCAACACAGCAGGAAAACAGCAAATCTGGACACTTGCCTGCAAGGGCCAGCGTGGCGGTGGAGATGTGAGGGCCACACACCACGCGGTAGTCGCCCTCGTCGCTGGCGTCGCAGTTGTTGACCTTCAGGCAGTGGAGGTCGCCCACGCTGAACATCTCGTACTTGTGGCCCTGCTCCAGCCTCTGGGTTCCTTTGTACCAGGTGAGGGAGATCTCTGGGTAGTTGATCTGAATGCGGCACCTGAAGGTGGCGCTCAGCTTCTCAAACGTCTTCTGGTCAATGATGTCCTCCAGCACTGACACAGGCTGAAAGTTGAACAACTGCTTTTGAGCAAACTGTTCAAATCTGCGCCTTCTTTGGAACTAACGTTTGTAGAAGAATACACAGATTCAGTTGATTCGTTTGTTGATGTAGCAGCTGATCTCCTACCTCTGCGGCGATGTGACTTTCCAGCTGCTGGATGAAGCGAGCCATGTCCACCTCCTCAACTCGGTCGACCTGGTCAACTTGCTGCAACATAAAGCAGCGTGTATGTGTGTTGGTGCTGGTCCCCCACTCTCACGTGCACAGACAGAAGCTCAGGACCACAGACGCTCCTCCAGGGCTGCACTGCCCTCTGCTGTCCAGCAACATATACTGCAAGCTAACTTTTTACACGCAGGTTGAAGTCGGTCTCATGTCTGTGCACGCTAATTAGCATAAAGGCTAGAAGGAGGTTGGGAACAGTTACTCCGACTTGTTTGCCACCTTTTCTCTTACCGTTTTTCCAGGTTCAGCCTCCTTTTCCTTCTTTAGCAACTCCATGGCCTGTAAAATGGCACGGTAGTCGTGGATGTGGTGTTCCTGCAGGATCTTCTCATACTCTTTGGGATCATGTCCTCTCAGCAGCTCCACAATATTCAACTCTTCTTTCTTGGGACTCTTTTGCTTCGAGGGAGTCCTGACAAACACAACATCATATAATATCCAATCACACATTCTGTGATCTGGTCTGATGTTCTGGTTCCTGTAGCAGACTTACTTCTTCAACATCACTCTACCGTCTCCAAATTCTCCTACTTCCTGCTTTTTGGTGACCTCCATCTCAGCACTGCACTCAATCTCTCCGTGTTTGTTGGAGGCCACACATCTGTAGGTGCCAGAGTCGGACTTTGTCACTTCTCTGATCTCCATCTTGGCGTCCTGGCCTTTGTGTTGGATGGAGATACGGCCACCAGGGGTGATCTGCCTCCATTTACCCTTCATCCACTTCACATTAGGGATGGGCTCGCCTCCAATCTTGGCAATAAAAGTTGCAGTTCCCTCTTTACAATGAGAAGGAGCACAAATAGATGAAAATCCACATCCTCTTTCATTGAGCCATTTCTCTACCGTTGGTACAGATTCTGTAGCTAACGTTGGTGGAAACTGGTGGAAATGTTTGTCTACAGAAAAATGCTGCTTTTCTTGTTGTGGATGAACAGGAACGTGGACGTCGCTGAGACCACTTACTCTCTGTGACAGAGATGTTTTTAGGTTCTTCGATGAAGAACAGGTTGTCCAGTCTTCTGACGGGCGTGAAGATGACTGGGACCACAGTCTCAGCAGGAGCAACTCTGAATTCTTTTTCTGAGGGAAGAAAAGTGAGAAGTAAACAAGGAGGCAGGATAACAGGACAAAGTCTAGTTCTTGTGGTCAACCAGGTGGGATTAAAGACAGCTGCGGTTAAAAGCAGAGAGACTAGGTGAGGTACCTTTGACTGAGACTCTGGACTTGCAGAAGGTGCTGCCAGCAGCATTGCTAGCCTTGCACAGGTAATCTCCTGCTTCCGTCTTTGAGGCTGCTTTGACCTCCAGACAAATGCTTCCATCAACAAATGTGATTTGTGTGTCTCTGCTGGACTTCAGCTCTCTCCTGTCCTTCATCCACTGGACCTTCAGCGGAGGAGAACCAATCACGTGGCATTTCAGGCTCAGCTTCTCCCCCTCGTTCACGGTGACTGGTTCCAATGGAACATCAAACTTTGGTGCCTGGGCGGATTCTACAGAATTGATGGGAAAGAAGCAGGACTGTCAAAGAGGAACGTGAAGGCCAAGAGATCTGCAGCGTGATTTAGAGGGAAAAACATTCATCATCACCATCACTACCAACATCACCACCACCATCATCATCATCATAGGTAGAAAAGGGCCATCAAACTCTTATTCTTCAATTTTTAGGACAGCTATACTGCTACAGGCTACGCTGCTGGGGACACAACCATAATCCACTGAGGAGTTCCCCACCTCCTCAACACCAACCACTCCCTCACCTCTTCTCCTCCTTTTCGTTTCTTATCACCGGGATTATCAGTGTGTCCAGTCTTCCTTGCCGTTCTGTGTCTCTCTCCCCCTCTTCTTTCTCTCTCTCTCTCTCCCCTTCTCTCTCTCTGCAGGTCTTCCATCTCTAGGTCTTCGTGCTGCACGGACCTCGTCCTCTGACAAACCCAGGGTCCACTGTTAGCCCTTCCTATGCTGTTCCCTTTAAACCTGCCTACACTGTTCCTCTTTTATAACAACCTGCTATGCTGGATTATATATATATATATTATGTCTGATATGTTTGTATTTCTATTTTATTTTACTTTGTATTTCTATGGTTCTATGATTGTATCTGTTCTTATGATTGTATCTGTCCCCCCTCTCTCTGCCTCTGTAAAGCACCTGGAGACTATTTGATTGTAAAAGGCATATAGAAAAAAAATTGAATTGAATCACCATCATCACCACCACCACCATCATCATCACCACCACTATCATCACCACCATCAAAATAATCATCATCATCATCACCACTATCATCATCTTAGTCAATTTCCCATGTCTGGGATAAATAAAGTACTTCTATTCTATTCTATCACCGTCATGCATCCGTCTTTGACCTTGTCACTGGTATCTGGACTAGAACATTGTGGAGGCACCAGAGATTCTGCTCTCAAGCTGGTTCAGTCATATTTGGCTTTAGTGTCTCAACCTGGAAGGATTCTGCTGGACATGTGGGGGTCCCTCATGGTTCCATCCTCTGGCCCCTGTTATTTATCAGGTAGGTGTTGCCTCAGGGTTTGTGTTCTCTCACCCTGCAACCACTGTCAGCCTGGCAGAGGGACATAATGGTGACTCCCAGCTGCCATTCTCAAATCCTACCAAACACTTCACAGCTGTGCAAAGACAAGTGATGTCCAGAAGCTCTACGAGTACCAGAAGCCCGTTATCCTGGAGCAGGAAGAGGCCAGCACCTGAAGCCAAAACCAGCACTGACTGTCCTACCTGACTGAAGGTCTGTCTACAACCACAGTGAACTTGGTTGAACTGATGGTGAAGGTAACACGACCTTCAGAAATACCCCAGAGGAATCATGGAAGTGTCGTATTTCATAAAAAAAAACAATGGCTGAATCAACATCCAAGAGCGATACAAGCAACACTGAATTATTAAAGTGCTGAGTTACCACCATCACATCCACCCCCACACAGGAAGTGATGCCTGAGAGAACATCAACATCAGCCAGATGTGAGCTTTAGCTGATTTGATGTGATGAACTCATACCTGAGATGGTAACAGACACCAGACAGGAAGCTCTTCCAGCTTCGTTGGAGGCAGAGCAGGTATAGACCCCACTCTGAGACCTGGAGCTGTTCCTCAAGCACAGGATGGCCAAGTTCTTCACAAAGCTCATGTCATAGGTGTCGGAGCTGCAGATTTCACTGTTGTCTTTGTACCAGGTGACGATCAGAGGTTGGGAACCCGATACTCGAGCCTCGATCTTCACCGTCTTCCCCTCGGAATCCATCAGGGACTTGGGGGGCTTCTGTGTGAAGCTTGGTGCTATTTTATGTTCTGTTCATGAGGAAAGAAGATCAGCAACATTTTTAGATGAAAACAACAAAACACTTGAGGCGTCGGCAGAAGTCAGAGGAACACGCAAGTCCAACCAGTCTGTCTACTCTCATGGACACAAACCATTTTCTTTCCAAATCCTACAAACAGAACCCCAAATCCCCAGAACCCAAATCCAGTGACCGGGACCTTTTCCAAGAAACAATGAAATTCCGTTTTGTTCCCAAAAAGCACAGAGGAACAATGACTCAGATGGAAGCATTAGTGAGTGCTAGCATAGCCACATGCCAGTTAGTGTGTTACCTATGCTAACGTGAGCATGGCAAGTGTCACTTCCTTCAGCATTGGAAATTTCACAAGTGTATTTTCCAGCCGCTGCAACTCTGTCGCAGTTGAGCACGTCCAGAAGACAGGAGGAGTCCATGGTTCTGACATTGTACAGGTAAGAGGCCCAGATGGGCTTCCCATCTTTGCTCCATGACACGTAGACTCTCTGGCTGCCAGAGAAGGTGCACTTCAGTGTCAGAGCTTTCCCCAGCTGGTGGCAGACATCTTGGAGTTTTGTGACAAAGCGTACAGATTCTAAGAGAAGCAGAGTCACGGAAACACCTGAGCTTCACGAGCAGATGATTCCACAAAGCATTCCACGTGCAGAGACGGCATGCCAACAGGTTCTAGCTCGGTTCACTGTGTGCATGAAGTGAGTGATAAAACACTGACATTCTGGTGGCAGATATCAGAGCCTTCGCTATTGGAAATTTCACAAGTGTATCTTCCAGAAGCTTCTTCCCGGTCACTGTTGAGGACTTCCAGCCTGCTGCCACAGTCAGTAGTCTGGACATTAGACTGATAAGATGCCCAGATTGGTTTTCCATTCTTCCTCCAGCTAACACTGACTTTTGGATTACCAGTAAAGGCAACTGGAAGGGTTAGCGCTTGGCCCAGTCTGAAGGTGGTGTCCTTCAGCTTTTTGATAAAGCGAGCAGGTTCTGTGAGAAGCAGTGATTGTTGTTAGATGATGTTAGCAAGCAGAGCAAACATGAATTCTAAAACAGAATTCACTGATGAGAATGAATTAGCTCAGATTGAACAGCAGCAGAGTTCATCTGACTCCAGTGACTTCCACCCACCCAACGTCTGTCAGGGACGAGCAGGCCTGTCAACAGGCTCAACGGTCTCGTCAGCTGATGAGGACGGGGGTGTCTTTCTGACAGCATCGCTATGGTAACGAAGCCGCTGTTAAACATTCTTAATTCAACATCATGTGTCAGAGCATTTGATGGCTAGCTGGTCTAACGTGACACTAGTGATCAACAGTGAGGTCACACCAAAGACACTTGGTTACCTGTGTAATCAGCCTTTCTAAAGAAATTGAAAGCCCGGAGTCCACGGCTGACGCCCTTTAGGAGATGTTAATAAGGACGACTAAGGTAAATGGTACAAACGGCTTTAAATGAGATATGAAGACATCCAGGACATGAAGAGGTAAGAGTAGAATAAAAGCAGAGGTGAATGAGAGCGAGCAGACTGCTATTCACGGCAGCCTGTATTGACGAGTGCTCAACAGCTGGACTGTTCAGTGGTTTCCCTGGCGTCTGCCTGTAGCTCAGGCTGCTGCAGACACCTAACCAGAGATCCTTGGAGATCTGATTCAGTCTGAGTCTGATGAGAGCAGAACCCAGCCTGAGCAGTGTGCTCTCTTCACATTTGAGCTCAGAAAGAGCGACAATTAGCCAACGAACGCCACCAAAGCTAGCTGGGAGTCAGATGAACGCTGCCCTCTATGCCAGTATTAGTGCATGAGCTGTTTACCTTTGTCAGAGTTTCTACAAAAGACGTGAGCGTCGCAGACGGAAGAGCCTCCAGCATTAGAAACCTGACATGAATATAATCCTGCTGCTTCCTCTCTGTCACTGTTGAGGACTTCTAACATGCACGAGCATGCTGTGGCTGTCACATTGTACTTGTACGAAGCCCAGATCGGCTTTCCGTCCTTTGTCCAGCTCACGTGAACTCGCTGACTGCCGCTAAACAAGCAGGTCAGCCTTAGCGCATCACCCAGACGGTAGGGGGTGTCTTCAAGCGTTTTGGTAAAGCACACCGGTTCTGAGGGAAGCGATACGTGTTAGAACCTAGCCGAAGCTGTTAGCAGTAAGCATGTTACCTAGCAGTTACCTAGTGTGACGTTAGCATGACAAACAGCAGAGGAGCCTGCACTGGATATCTGACAGGAGTATCTCCCAGCAGCCTCCTCCCTGTCGTAGTTGAGAACCTCCAGGACGCAGGAGCCAGGAGCCGGCTTAACATTGTACTTGTAGGAAGCCCAGATTGGCTTTCCATCCTTACTCCAACTCACGTGTACATGCTTGCTGCCTGTGAACGTGACCTGAAGATGTAGTGGCTGTCCGACCATAAAGGTCAGATCCTCGAGCTCTTTCACAAAGCAAACTGGTTCTACGGGAAGCAAAACCAGCGACCATCAGTGAGTTGTTCAACAATGAGAAGTGGAGAGAAATGATGAGGAAAAATAACAAGAAAAACCTAAAAATACCACAACTAAAAGCAATTTGAATTGAATCAATTTTTAGTAAATTAGATGACCAATAAAGATGCCAATCAATCAATGAAAGAAGTGATTCCTTCTGAAGGAGAAGACTGCTGGTCTCTCCAGAGGTCCTTCAGGACTGGCCCTCACCGGGTTAGCTCAGGGGTTTGACAGCCAACAAACGGAAGCTGACTTCCTGCAGGGATTACCTAGCTTCACACGGGCGTGGCAGGCATCGCTGCCTCCAGAATTAGAGATTTCACAGGTGTATGTTCCAGCAGCTGCTTCCGTGTCGCTGTGGGGGACCTGGCTGGTCCGCACGTTGTATTGATACGATGCCCAGATGAGTTTGCCGTCCTTCTTCCAGATCACAGACACTCTATGGCTTCCTGTGTAGGTGCATTCCAGCGTCAAAGGTTCACCCAGTCTGAAGCTGGTGTCTCGCAGGGTTCTGAGGAAGCGAGCTGGTTCTGAGGAGCAGGTGGAGTTAGTAGCAGCAGGTGAGCTCAGGCAGACAGGCAGGAACGAGGTCATGCGATTGGGAAATGAGCAACAACAAAACTGAGCTGTTGTTGACAAACTTAATGAAAGCATGAAAAGCTGATGGCGAGCTGATGTTACCTAAGCTAACCCGAGCGTGACACACGTCGCTTCCAGCTCCATTGGAAATTTCACAAGCGTATGTTCCGCCGGCGGCGGGCCGGTCACTGTTGAGGATCTCCAGTATGCAGCTGGAATCTGTGGTTTTCACGTTGTACCGGTAAGACGCCCAGATGGGTTTCCCATCCTTGGTCCAGCTGACAGAGACCCTGGGGGAGCCAGAATAGGTGCAGACCAGCTGGAGCAGCTGGCCCACCGTGAAGGTGGTGTCCTTCAGTTTCCTGGTGAAACGCACCGGTTCTGAGAGAAGCAACGGCGGCGTTAGAAATGGCTCGGCTTCCTGCTGCCTGGCCATGATGGCAAGTCCAGCTAGATCTAAACGGACCCCTCTAACTAAGCAAGAACTAGGGCTATCTGCGGTTCCTGTAGGGGACCAGGAGGGTGGGGAGGAGCTAGACCGCAGTGGGAGGATACGAGACGTGGCCTGGACGCGGGTATTTCAGGCCGGGCTCGCAAAGGTGCAGCATGCAGCCGAGCAGAGACAGAGAGAAGCAATCACCTTTCACCATCACGTGACAGCTGGCGGAGGCCGAACCCGTGCGGTTCTCAGCTTTGCAGATGTATTCTCCTTGATCGAACTTAGTTGTTTTGCTGAGTTTCAAAGTGGCCACGCCGGCAGTGAAGGCCAGCGAGCACAGGTCGGACTGGCGCAGCTTCCCGCAAGCTTTGAACCAAGACACGGAGATCTCAGGGGTTCCCTCGATCAGGCACCGTAGCAACAATGAGTCGCCCTCACTGATCTCCACGGACTCCATCCTTTCCACAAAGGATGGGCGTTCTGGAGTGAGCACCACGACGATGAGGATGAGGATGAGAGATTAGTCCAACAGGTTAAATGATGAAGATGGCTGGTTATGGGTGAAGGATGAATGAAAGCAAATCCAAACATGCACATGGAGCAGAGTACCTAAGATTGACACGTGTGCTTCACACGTGTCATTCCCGACTCCGTTGTCTAATTCACAGGAGTAGGTCCCAGCAGCCTCCATCCGGTCCGAGTTGAGGACCTCCAGGATGCAAGAGGTGTCGGTGGTGATCACGTTGTACTGGTAGGACGCCCAGATGAGGCCGCCGTCCTTCTTCCAGGTTACGTTCACTCTGGGTGTTCCAGCAAACAAGACTTCGAGCCTGAGCGGCTTCCCCTTCTCACAGGAGATGTCCCGAAGCTTCTTCACAAAGCGGACCGGTTCTGACAGAAGCAAAGCCGTGGTCAGCTGCATGAAAGCGCCCTGGGGCCTGCACTGATGGTGGACTCTACAAACCTCTGACGAACAGGTAGGCAGGGCAGCTCTCCTTGCCAGCTGGGTTTAGGACCTGGCAGGTGTACTCTCCTGCATGAGGCATCTCCACCCTGTTCAGCAGCAGAGTGGTGACGTCGTCCTTCAGAGAAATGTGGCAGCCGTGGCCGTGCAGCATCTCTCTGGATCCTCGGAACCACTTGACCTTCAGAGGGGAGCTGCCCCTCACTTTAGCACAGAAAGACACGTTGTTGCCGGGCAGACTTTCCTGATCTTCTGGTGTCTCCACGAAGGATGGAGGTTCTGCTCAATGTGAAACAGACGAGGAGAAGCTGTCAGAAGCATCTGACAAACGTTGGTTTCTTCACTCTGGGACCTGCTACTGACCTGTCACCTTCACCGAGGCGCTCGTCTCATTCGTTCCTGCAGCATTAGCAGCTCTGCACGTGTACCTGCCTCCGTCTGACGTCTGGACTGTTGGAAGTCTCAGTCTGCAGATGTTCTCAGCATAGCTGATGTCGTAATTCAGCCCACTCTTGATCTCCTGGCCATCGTGGAACCAACAGGTGGTTAAAGGAGCAGAACCGATGACCTTACAGTCCATTTCTCCAGACCTCCCCACCACCAGGTAGGCGTCCCTCAGCTTCCTGATGAAACTGGGTGGAATCAACTTGTCTAATGTACAAAAGAGAGAAACACGTCCACTTGGTGAGCTTCTGTGGACTTCTGTCAGCTCCTTAAGCATGTTCCTGAGCTGCTCTGAAAGGTTCTAAACCTGATGAAGCATGCTCCTGAGCATGTTCCTGAGCTGGTCTGGAAGGTACTAAACCTGATCAAGCATGTTCCTGAGCGGTTCTGAAAGGTTCTAAACCTTATGAATCATGTTCCTGAGCATGTTCCTGAGCTGGTCTGAAAGGTTCTAAAGCAGCCACCAACCTGAGACTGCCAGAGTCATGGTGCAGGAGGCCACGCCAACATGATTGGACACCTCCAGCTTGTATTCACCAGCATCTGCTTTGTCTGCAGACTGAATCTTCAGGGTGGCGACCTTCTTGGTGGAGGACATCTGATATTTGGTACCAGCAGAGAGCTCTTTGTCTCCTTTGAACCACCTTGTCTTCAGTTCTGCTGAGCCACACACTGTCACTTCGAGAGCTACGGGCTCGCCCGTCTGTATGTTCAGGGACTCTGGACTGTCCACGATAGCAGCAGGTTCTGCAAATCAGCAACGGGGTTAGTAGAAGAGAAGAAGTGGGAGAAGAGCGGCCAGAAGGAGTTGAACCGACCTAGAAGGGTGACGTGGCAGACGGACAGCGCTGTTCCTGACTGGTTGCTCAGCCTGCACGTGTATTTACCAGCTGTGGCTGAATCTGCTTTGGGAACTATCAGACTGACCACGTTATTCTCGAAGGTGATCTTCCTGTTGTCACCATCTCGGAGAACGTGATCTTTGTCCTGAATCCAAGAGAGGTCCAACAACTCGGAGCCTTTCACCGTAGCCGTCAGAGCGAGCTGCTCTCCCACCATCACCGACTGGTCCACCAGCTTCCTGACGAAGGCTGGCGGCTCTGAGAGGCCGTGTGAAGATGAAAGGTGAGGAGACGCCATCCCAGAAGACCACGTCTGACCACTCAAGTTCTCTGCTCACCTTTCAGGCTGAGGGCGGTGCAGCTGGACTCGGTTCCTACGTTGTTTGACACCTGGCACTCGTAGACGCCAGCATCCTCCGCTTCCAGCTTGATAATGTGGAGCGTGACGGAGCTGCCTGCTTTGACAATCTTGTACTTCCTGCTGTCCTTGAGCAGCTTCTGGTCTTTGGACCAGGTTAGCTGCAAGGGTGGAGTCCCAGCCACCTCACAGTGCAGGCTGGCGTCCTTCCCCCTGATGCCCTCTAGGGGGCTCGGAGTTTTCGCGAAGGATGGAGACTCTGGAAAATATGGTGAGACGTTTTAGCTGCTGCTCGCACTGCATCTGCTCCTTCTCCTTCTGCTGCTGCTGTCTGGACTCAGCTGACCTTGAACCGTGAGGACGCTGCTGCAGCTGGCGCTGCCGGCGGCGTTGTGCACCTCGCAGGTGTAGACGCCAGAATCCTCAAACGCTGCTGAGAGCAGCTGCAGGCGCGCGCTCAGGTCCTCAAACGTTAGCTTAGCGTTGGCTCCATCACTGATCTTCTGATCGTTTTTGTACCAGCAGATATTCAGAGACTGAGAACGGCTGACTCGGCATTCCAAGCTGTGACCTTGACTCAGCTTTACGAAGGTGGTGGGAGGAAGTTTTTGGACAAAATGAGGAGGTTCTGCAAAGTCAGATAAAGAATGGAGTTACTTTCATCAACATCAAGTCAAACCTTAGACAGGAAAAGGCCTGGAGACACCAGACTGTGACCTTCCTGCAAAAACAAGAGCTTCTAGAGCTGAAGCTAAAAGAGAAGGAGCTGGCTGGAGGAGTGGAGCTGCTGGCTGACAAAAAGAAAAAGAGGCCACCAGGCTTCCAGCCGCAGCTCTGGGATGATTCCCCTGAGCAAGAGTGGAGCTCCAGCCATGAGGAGAAGAACCCTGGAAGCTGAGCCAGTCAAGAACCTTCCAGAACCTTCTGCAGGCCTTCTGAAGTTCAATGTTGGATGAAGGTGATGATGGAGCTCAGGTCCTTCATCAGAGGCCTTTCTCCACAACTTACTGCATCTTATCTCAGGGCCCAGATGGTGGACAGAGGACTGGATCCACCTGCGACAATATGATGCTGACCTGCTTTCAACACCTGGGCTCAGAATTTGGATGGTTTCAGCAACAACTGGACGCTGGCTGAGGATGACATCATCCTCCACCTTTGTGTTGATGACAGAACAAGGCAGACAACAACCCAGAAGAAAGAACATCTGCTCAGAACGGAGAGCCTCACATCTCCCTGGACTTCTGTAAACTTTATGTTGTGGTTCGGACCTTCGGGCAGCAGCTTTGTTGGTAGCTAACTAGAAAGAGTGAACACCACCTTTTCTGTTCTGGCTACACGGCACCAAGTTCCTTTCAGAATCCATTTTAAATGTGTGCTGATGGTTTGTGGAGCTCTTAAATGGACCTCCTGAACACGGTCCTGTTCCAGTGTGGGTGCTCAGATGAGCCAGTGGGCAAACTCTCCATGTTCCTCAAAGCAGCTTAAAGAGCAAAGGGGAGCGAGCTCTTCAGTGGTTGCTCCTAAACTCTGAAACAGTTGACCTGCTCCTCTGAGAACATTCGCTTTCACAGAGAGAAGCTCCAAAGCTACAAACTATCCTGCAGGGGAAAGGACGTGATCCAGTCAACCAGTGATCCCAGTATGGCCTCCTGGAACTCAGGAAAGAGAGAGAGCAGCCAATCCAAAGCAGTGAGGAAACAGGAAGTGGGCTACAGCGAGGAAGGTCATTTAAAAATGGAAACGACAGCAACTACGTTCAGGGTTGGTGTGGACGCGTTTGTGAGAGGACGACCAAAGAATCACAGCAGCAGGAGGAAAGAAGACGGCAGGAAAGACCAACGCTGCTCCAGACCGCCTCCTTCAGCTGGAAAAGGGCTCTCCTTGTTTAGGTTAGAAGAGAAAAGGAATGACGATGAATAGAATATTATAAAATGAAGAAGAAGAACTAATACAGAATGAGCAGCCGACACTGAGCCCAAAGCCAACAGTGACTGAGCAGCTGACTCATCCTCGCTAAGCCTGACCCCACACCTGAACTATCTTCATCATGGCTTGTGAAACGCGCCTGGCCCTGAAAGAGGCCCCGAAAGAGGCTGAAGAGGACGGCGGCAGCAGCGGCAGATCCAAACACGCTCGCTCGTGTTGCACATCTGCAGCACTTTCAAACAGAGCAGCTTCAGCATCAGCTCTTACCTTGGACCTTCACCTCAGCAGAACACGTTGCACTCCCAGCCTCGTTCGCCACTGTGCACACGTATGTCCCACAATCCTTCAGTGTGGTCTTTAGGATATCAAGAGAAGCCATCTTATTCTCAAAGAAGAGTTTACAGTCTGGGGACTGGTGGACTTTCCGACCGTCTTTGCTCCAGGTGACGATTACACCAGCGTCCTGGTCCACCTGACAGTGCAGGTGCAGAGGAGCTCCGAGCACAGCAGCCATGGGAACCAGGGCCTTTACGAACCTGGGTTTATCAATGACGCACAGCTCCGTGCTGCTCTCAACAGAGCCAAGGCTGTTGGAGACTCTGCACACATAGGTTCCTCCATCAGTGGCTCGCAGCTGGAGGATCTTCAGCGTGTGTGAGTTCTGGTCACGAGACCTTTGGTACCTCTCAGACACTGTGGGCAAAGCCTGGTGATCTTTCAGCCACTCAACACTGAGTGGGTCAGACCCTTTGACCACACAGTGGATCAGGGCTCTCTGGCCAACATAGAGCGTCTGAGGCCCAGGCTCACTGAGGATGGTAGGATGGATTTGGTGCTCTACAGGAAGTTAGAAAAAACAGCAGACATGTTAGTGAGAGCTGCTTCAGGAAGGTCAGCAGGAAGCTGCCAAGCACAAAGCTGCGAGGCTGCTCCAGCTCAAACCCAAGGCTATAGTCCGCCCTGCAGGAGAGGAGAGCTGCACCCATCCCCCAGCAGCCCCCACCCAGCAGCCCCCAGCTCAGCCAGGAAAAAGGAAACAGGCCACGTTCTTACCTGTCACAGTCAGAGGGGCAGAGCACTTGTCCCCGCCGTGCTGATTGGATACCCTGCAGGTGTACTCGCCACTGTCCTCTTTGATTGGCTGCAGAATTTGCAGGCAGGACGTTCTAGAGCGGCTAACGATGGTGTACTTGTGGCCCTCGTGGACTTGGTGTCCATCTTTAAACCAGGTGAAGCTCACTTCCGGAGCGTCCTCCACCTCACATTCAAACTTGACAGCGTTGCCAACGTTTGTCTCCATGGGGACGATTCTGCTCCTGAACACGGGCGTCCCTGCGTTAGAGGACGAGACGACAAGACAGACGGAGTTGGAAAAGGAAAAGATGGAGGGGCCTGAAAAAAGGAAGGAAGGTCCCAATCCTCATCGGTCAGCACCTTTTCCCTTCTGCTGGGGGAGTCGAGGCTCCTGGTCCACCCAGGTGACTGGAAGACACAAAGGTTCACAGATGAGGACGGTTCCTGAGGCTGAAGGAAGACAGCCGAGACTGTTAGCGCCGGTGGCAGCCGTGCATCCATACTCTCCTCATGTTGTCTACGCTCACATGCTGAAACCTGCTCAGATCTGCGGGCCGGGAGCCCCCGTGTGTGTCTGTCAGTGTTGGAGGATGGCAAGGCCATGCCCCCCGAGAATACGTGGGTTAAACCTGTGTGAAGGAGTGTGTCTCTGCTCTGTGTGCATGAGTGCAGAGCTAAGAGCAGCTGGCTGAGCAGAAGGAGCAAAAGCATGCAGATGCCAACCTGTCTTCCCTTTACCTGGAGCTGAGCTCACACCTTCGCTGTGAACGTAAGAGCTCTTTAGTCCAGCTCCCACGTTAGCGTGAACGTGGCACAGGGGCCCGTCACGCTTCACCGAGCACCACACCCACTCCTCAACATTCAACGGGTTGTAAAGCCAAAGGGCCAACGGGAAGGTCTTCTTAGCGCAGCTGGGCCAATCTGCGCTTGTGCTCAGCAGCTCAGGGGGGAGCTGGATGAGGAAGTCTGGCCACCGTGGGCCCCCCGGCCAGCCACCGTCTGGGAGGCGCAGCTGGCTGATCAGGCTGCTGAGTCTGTGCTGGGATGGAGGCGACAGGCCCAGCTTCTCCAGCGCCTCCTGCTTCTCCTGGTGGAGGGGGTCTGCAGGGTTCTCCCTGTCTGTCCCAACCGATTTACGCACAGAGTCGGCGGGGGCGGGGGTTTCGGCTTTGACATTAGCTTCCTCAGCTGCTTGAGAATAAAGTTGAGGACAATTAGGGGTCAAAGTTTACACCACTCCAACACTAAAGGGGTGAGTAGGATGGAGGGATGAGGTTAGTGAGCGCTCAGCAGCAGAAGGACAAACTACAAAGGTGACTGGTCAAGTCTACCTGAACAGGTAAGAAAGAGGAACAAGTCATGGGGAGGAAGAGAGTGCAGCAGGTGGAGAGGGAGGATGGACCAGAAACAGGTGAAAAGGAAAGATTAAGCACCTTCAACTGTGAGCTGGGCTGAGGAGCTGTTCTGGCCGTGTGGGTTGCTGGCGGTGCAGCGGTACACTCCTTGGTCCGCTGCACCAGCACCCTGGATGACCAGAGAGAGCGTCCCCCCCTCCTGAGAACTCCTGATTCGCTCTGTGTCCACCAGACTCTGTCCATCATGGTCCCAAACCACCCCGGTGAGGGGCAGCCCGTCAAAGGAGCAGCTGAACTCGGCTCGCTCGCCGCTGTTCACACAAACGTCGCTCATCTCCATCAGCAGATTGGGGCTGGCTGAGAGCTTGAAATCAAAGCTGCTCGTCTGCAGCGAGCTCACACTCTCCATCTGAATGTGAATGCTCCTCCGAGACACTGAGGAACTCTCAGAGAACCTCTCAGAAAACTCGGTGCTGTGGGTGGTTTCCCCCACCGACCGACAACAGAAACTCTCCATCTGAGCCTCCAGCTCCTCATGTGTCTTGGACACGCTAGCTAAGACCTCTTCATCTGGGCAACAGGAAAGAGTAGAACAATTAGGGAAACAGAATTCTTGAGACTTCTTCACACTAATGGTATGACAGCATGAATGCAGATGAGGTGGAGCGCTGAGGACGAGTCCCGCTCGGTCAGGTGGTGGACACCGGAAGGTTTCTGGGTCAGTCATGCACGGGTAGAGTCAGGAGGTCTACTAGAAACCCAGTTATGGCTTAGGTGATGAAGCAGAGAGGCCCTGGAAGCTTCAGCATGCTGCTGTTGATGACGGAGACACTCATGCTTCAGGCCAGAGACAATGGGCTGTGCCCACACTCGGTTAACTCGGTTTTAGTGGACCAGAACCAGTGTCTCTAACCAAAGAGGTGGTCGATCATAGCGAAGGAGTCCGGAACTCGTCTGGGTCTGAACCGGTTTCCAGTCCAGAATCACACAAGGACCAAGACTGGTTGGTGTGACTGAGCCGGGGTCAGTTCTGCCAGTGGAAGCAGCAGAAAAAAGCCAGACATGCTGGAAACGTGGCCACGTGCACGCCACCCATAGAAGCCGCTAACTGTTAGCATATCTGACATGTTAATGTGGGTCATGATGAGGAGGAAGAGGAGGGCTGACACAGAAAAGAAGGTGTTGCTGGAAACGTGGCCACGTGCACGCCGCCCATAGACACTCATGCTTCAGGCCATGAGGAAGAGGAGGACTGACACAGAAAAGAAGGTGTGGATCTGAGGTGTTCATTAAAGAAGCACGTTTGACACGCCCACTGAGACGAAGACGAGATGTTCCTGGTGACTCACCATCCAGGTTCAGAGTTGCAGAACATGTAACCATTCCAGCCGAGTTGGTGGCCACACACGAGTACTCTCCCTCATGACTGGGGAGGACTGAGGGGATCTCCAGCTGGTACCGGTCTCCATCGTGAGACATCTGAAGGACCTCCGACGGTACCAGTTCTCGGTCACCACAGAACCAAGAAATCTGCAAATCTGGACACACAAACAGAGTTTGTGTGAAACACACCCTGGTAACATGGCCCAGACTGCAGGAAGGAAACCAGAAGGTCCCTAAAAGTGGAGCAGGAGGCTCAGAGCTACCTTCCCCAGAGATCCTGCACTGGAACTGGGCCCGGTGCTTCTCAAAGACCAGCACATCCTCCATGGGAGCAATGAGGACCGGAGCAGAGACCCGAGCCATCGATCCAACCATCTTAGGAACTGGAAGACGGTTACCATGACAACCAAAGAGAAGGTTACTCTTGTGATGCAAGACCTGTTCAAGCCAACTGTGTTTAGGACCAGAGCCAGCCCTGGGCTGAGCAGAGCCCCGCCGGCCCCGTACCGGACTCAGGCTACGGCTCCTGCAGACCTACCTTCTATGGTGAGAGGGGCGGAGCTTGTGGCCTCTCCGTACTCATTCTTGGCTTCACAGCTGTACGTTCCGGCGTCCTCGGCCAGGACGTTGAGCAGCATCAGCGTGTGCTCCTCTTTGTTATCGAAAAACTTGCAGGTGTCGCTGGCGATCAGAGGCTGCGAGTCTCGGTACCAGTACACCTGAGGCCTGGGGAGGCCGCTCGCCTGCAGCGAGAAACGCACCGCTCGGCCCGCAGACACCACCTTGGGCTCCAGGTGACGGATGATTTGAGGTGGTTCTGGTACTGAACAGAGAGGAGGTGCTGATTGGTTACTCCTGCGGTTATTATGGGTTGGCCTGTGTTCATGGTCACATGGAACCAGCAGGACCCACAGATCTGTGATCTGGGTCCATTCCACTCCCAAACCCATTGCGACGGTTTGGAAACGTGCTTTTGGGCGTGTGGAACCTGGACTTGTTGATATGAAAGAAATAAGGCCTTAATATGAGTTTAGATCTTCAGAGACGTTCTTGTGCAGTCGGCGCTTCAGTCAGGAAGCTTTAAGGACAAATATTGTGGATGAATTAGCAGGAAGCGTCTCTGATCTGAGAATCAATCCTGACATGTGGCCCTTTCACCCACTCGCCTGATCATTAGCCTTATTTTACCCTCTTTCACTACTTTCTCTCATGAATCTTGATAGCAGTTGTAAACAGTTTTCATCCTTAGCTTTTATTTAATATTCCTATTTCATTAAACATCGTTTGTCTGTGAGTCAGCAGGGCAGCTGGGGGTTGGAGCACCCGCTAGCGCACTGTAGGCGGGGCTAAGATGTGGGAACCTGAAGGATCTCTGTGTCCACAGAATAAACAGCTGCATGGAGACTGATAGAGGGAGAAGATCTGCTGCTACGTGTGTGTAGCTTCTCATCCATCCAGCTCATAGTTATCCAGGGGCAGATCTCTGTGGTTCACCTAAAC
This sequence comes from Pao palembangensis, assembly GCA_015343265.1. Lineage (NCBI taxonomy): Eukaryota > Metazoa > Chordata > Actinopteri > Tetraodontiformes > Tetraodontidae > Pao > Pao palembangensis. Next base: position 50,347 of record JABWDL010000148.1, on the reverse strand, counting down.
AAGTCCAGATCGAACCTTGGATCTGCTGCTACACTTACATCTGACCAGAAGATTCATGGACAGTTGGTTCCTGCCGGCTAAGAAGGTGTACTCCCCAGCGTCGCTTCTGAACGTCTCAGAGATGGTGAGACGGTGGAGCCGCCTGATGGTGGTGTACGTGAACCTGGTCTCCAGCGGGAACTTGAGCTCCATGCCGTTCTTCATCCAGCGACCCTCCACATCATCCTCATTCACCTCCAGCTCCAGAGTTGCTCTGTGCTTCTCAACAACCTGCAAGAGCAGATGAGAAGCTGCCGACGGTTGCCCCAGACCTGTGGAGCTCTGCTTGGAGGGAACTTACAGAGATGTTCCTGTTAGCAGGCTCACAGATTCGGACATCCCGTCCTTCCACTCCCAGGCTGGCTCTGGACATGTTGGACCCGGCCACAGCGGTGTACTCGCCAGCGTCAGAGAGACGGACCGAGGGCAGAACCAGCCGATGTGTGAACTGATCCCAGCTGATTTTGTACCTACAGAGAAGAAGGAAGCAGGAAGGAGCAGAGTCTGAACATAGACCAGGTACGTAGGAGCACTGGAACAACCACGGGAGAACCATGGGGATGGGCGGAGCTCGCCGCTGCCTCCCACACTGTGGACCCTGTTCTGAAAGCACCTAGGAGACATGAGGACCAGCTATCACCTCCTTCTGGAAGCTCCTGGTCTACATCTGAAAGTCAGCAGTTGATAGTTTGGATGTCTTTTTCTAACTTCCCCCAGATGAACTGAGGGAACCACCTTCTGGCTCTGCTGTGACTTTTAGGAGGTATCTGTCTTCCTTTGATAATTCTGGACCAGGGTGCCAGGAAGAAGCATCTCTCCACAGCTGTGGGGCTGGTGTTAGCTGGGGGTACCTTCAGGAACCCTGCCGAGCAAGGCCGTATCTAATAAACCCGGTTTAAGTTGACTTCCTGGTGTTCAGCTTGGGCTCAGGCTTAAGGAGTTCTGGTCTAACATGTTCTTTTCAGAAGTCCTAAACAAGAACCACCTTACCTGTCAGACATCTCCAGCTCCTGACCATCCTTCATCCACATCACCTGGACATTGGGCTCAGAAACTTCACACTCAAAAGTGGCCCTCTTCTTCTCTGTGATCTTCAGGTCCTTCAGCTGTTTGGTAAACTCAATCACACGAGCTGCAGCAGAAGAACAGCCCATGAGGACGCCTGCCGACGTGCTGAGAAGATCTGAATGCCTACCGGAAGCTAACCTTCAACACCAAGTTGAGCTTGTGTGAGTGCAGAACCAGCGATGAAGGTGTAGGTGGCGCTGTCTCCAAAGTGAACATTTCGGATGCTCAGCGTGTGAGTCAGCTGTTTGCAGCGAGCCTGGCACCTGTCAGTAGGCCGGATCTCCACGCCGTTCTTCAGCCATCTGTACGAGATCTGGTCATAGTTGACGTGGACCTCAAAGGTGACCGTGTCTTTCTCCTGAGCGTGGAGGTCCTGCAGGGGCGTGGTGATGATGATGGCTGGAAGACAACGAGACCGAGGTTCAAGGTTCTCAAGGTTCCAGGCTCCATTTCAGACCACATCTTTTTTTTTCTCTCTACATCCCCGTCCTTAGTGTCCATCTCCTTTCATGGTTTTGCTGATGATGTTCAGGTTTCTTCAGCTCTAAAATGCAGCTGAAGGCCTGAAGCTGTTTTGGAGAAGCGAGAGGCAGACTTACAGTTGACGGTCAGAGCCGCTGACACGTGGTCACTTCCACAGATGAAGGTGTACTCTCCGCCATCTTCCTTGCTGGTGTTCACCACCTTCAGCTGGTGAACTTTTCCAGAGACCACAATCCCCATCTTGTCGCTCATCTCAACCTCCACGCCGTCCTTCAGCCACGTGGCTGGAGCATTTAGGTGAGAAACCTCGCACTCAAACGTGGCTGAATGAGTCTCGGGAACCGCCACGCTCTTCAGGGGCCGCGTGACGCGCAGAGCTGAGGGAAGAAACCGGTGACATGTTGTTGTTGACAGACGGACGGACGGAGGGACAAACGCTCAGGCGGAACACCAACACTAACCTTCGACAGTGAGAGAAGCGCTGGTCTGCAGGTGTCCCACCACGGCCGTGTACTCGCCCTCTTTGCTCTTGTCCACATTCTGAACGATCAGTTTGTGGCTCTTCTTCTCAGAAACCATCTTGTAGTCATCACTGGTCTTTAGGTCCACACGGTTGAACATCCACCTGACGGGAATGTTGTCCTCGGAGATGACCACCTCCAACACAGCAGATGTTCCCAGCAGTGAGGTCACATCCTTGGGCTTCTTGATGATCTTGATGGCTGTGGAGGAGATGTTTGCTTGTTTGTCTGCTTTGTGGATGATTCTTCAGGACTGAAAGGTTATTTTCTCACCTTCTACGTTCAGCCTTGCATTGGCAGACAGTTTTCCCAGTCTGAAAGAATAAACGGACTCGTCCTGGGTGCTACAGTTCTTGATCTTCAGGGTGTGGACCGTTCCGAGGGTGCTGATCTCATATTTGTCGCTGGGCTGAATTTCAACCCCGTTCTTGATCCATTGAGCTCCTCGCACACCCTCATGGGTCAGTTCCAAGCTAAACACAGCATCCTGAGTCTGCACCACATTCAGGTTCTTCATGGTCTTCTTTACCTTCACAGCTGTGGGAACATTCACGTGTTCATATCAACAGGAACCTGCCATCAGCTGCTGCCCCCCCATGTTCTGGACCTACCCTCAACTCTCAAGGAGGCAAAGGTCTTGGAGGTGGCGACCTCATACGTGTACTCTCCCATGTCTGTGGCTTTGGTGATGACGATGACGAGACGTCTGGTGGCCCCGTCAGCCTCGCTCAGGACGTTCTCGCTCAAGTCCAGTGGCTGGCCGTCTTTCAGCCACTGGCCTTTAACAGACGGGTTGGCCACCTCACACTCCAGCACTGAGGTCTGGGAGTCGGAGACTAGCAAATCACACAGGGGCTTCTTGATGGCGCCCCCTGGTGGCAGACAGAGGCTTTAGTGGTCTGATGCAAGCGGCAGGCAGCTGAAAATGGTGATGAACCATACCTGAAACAGTCAGTGTAGCGCTGCAGGTCTGCTCACCGGCAGCAAACACGTACTCGCCCTCTTCATCCTTCATGGCGTTGATGATGGTCAGCGTGTGGCGTTTGTCTCTGGACTCCATCTTGTATTTGACACCACCTTTGAGAGGTTGCCTGTTGTGGGTCCAGAAGGCTTCGATTCCAGGATGTGAGACGTCCACCTCAAACGTGACGTTCTCAGACTCGGAACACTCCCTGTCCTTCATGGCCTTCGTGATCTGGACAGCTGGTCAGACAGCAGAAAGGGTTAACGGCGGCTCGTTAGCCATCTCCCACATTCCAGTCAGGAAAAGTTTGAGTTTGGTCAGCCGGTAAACGTGTCTGTCGGGGACGTTCAACATGTGACCTCCCTCTAAAGGTGCAGCACGCCAGCCTCCGCTGGGGTCTGAGGTAAATACTGAACAGCAGCACGCTGGCCCCTCCCCCTGCTAACCGCCATGACGGCTCAGCAGGACTGCAGACACAAGCTAAAGTTTCTACCACAACAGTAGTTGTTCTTACTTTGAACCGACAGTCGGCAGGAGGTGTCGGCTCGACCGACCACCAGCTTATAGTGTCCTTCATCGGAGGCGTGGGTCCTGGTCAGGACCAGACGCTGTTTGGCGCCCTTCACCACCATCTGGACCCGCTCGCTGGCCGTCAGCGGTTGGTCGTTGTGATACCATTTTACAGAGCTGATGTCTTGAACTGAGATCTTGGACTCCAGGACAGTCTTTGTTCCTTCAATGGTGCAGAGGTCCTTCAGTGGGACCAAGATTCCAATTGCTGCAAGACAGGAAAAAGGTTGTAAAGATTCATATTTGATCCAGCCTCATGCGATTGTGTGGAACGCCACGTGCACATCAGGGCCTCACTCTGTATCAGTATCTTTGCAGAGGTGGAGATCTCCTGAGCAGGAACCTCAAAGGAGTACACTCCAGAGTCGTCCTTGTTGGTGTCCTCAATCAGGAGTTTGTGGATCTGCTTGTCAATAACAATGTGCACACGTTGGGAGGCTTGGATGGGCCGGCCGTTCCTCATCCAAGCTCCCTCCACGTTACCCTGGGAGAATTTCACCTCCATCTGAGCTATTTCACCCTCGCAGACAGTCAGGTCACTCAAGGGCTGCATCAAGGTCACCGGACGCACTGAAAGTCACACACATGGCTGACATGTTTCTGATTCCAGCCAGGTTTTGCTGTCTGAAGCTCTAAAGCCAAACGTGTGAGTGGACCCACAGCCCAAAGCGTACCTTTCATCTTCAGCGAGGCGCTGGACTGGAACTCGCCCACTCTGAAGGTATATCTCCCCTGATCTTCTTTCCTGACATCTTTGACAGAAAGGCTGTGCCTTCCACGACGGGAGCAGATGATGTATTTGCTGCTGGGAGACAGCTGCTTTTCTCCAAAGAACCAGCTGCCTTCAGCGTCCTCGCGGGAAACAACGCACTCAAACTCTCCGGAGTAGCTCTCAGGCACCTCGGTGCTCTCCAGCTGCTTTAAGATCTCCAGGGGGGCTCCTGTTCATGACAACATGAGCAGCCCATCTGGATGAGAAACCTTTGGAACTTCCTGCCACACGTTCACCTGAGTGGGACAGGTTCTTCTACACCAGAGCTGGGCCAGTCCAGTCCTGGAGGGCCAGATTCCAGCCGGGTTTTCTATCCTACAGGTAGACACCACCTTCACCTGGCGTCCCGCTTCCTTTGGTGAAAGCATTTTCTGCCTGGGAGGACTGGAACCCGGCCCTCCAGGACTGGACTGCCCCAGCTCTGTTCTGCAGGCCAGCTTCCTTATCTCGCCATCGTCAGGAGAATCCAGTTTTTCAATAAAACTTCTACGTTTTGGTCGACTCACCTTCTACATTGAGCTTGGCAGTGGTGCTGACGTGGTCGTCACTGACCACCATGCAGGTGTATTCTGCAGCGTCCCGCAGGTCAATCATCAGCACAGACAGGAAGTGGACCTTTCTGTCAGAGTGCATCCTGTACTTGTCTCCAGGGAAGATCTCCACGTTGTTTTTGAGCCATCTTACTTTGACAAAGGGTTCGTTGGTTTCACATTCAAAGGTTGCCATGGTGTCCTTCTCCTTGGCCTCCAGTTCTTCTAGCTTCTGGGTGAAGCTGATGACCTGCTTGGCTGCAAAAGTGACAGCAACAGCTGTTAGAAAAAGTAGCAAAGGAAGACTCATGTAGAAGATGTCCTCAGGGACGCCGTCGTCATACCTTGCACCAACAAGAAGGCGTGGCTTGACGTCTCTCCGGCGGTGTTGGAAGCTTTGACCATCACGCTAGCAGAGTCCTCTGCTGTCACGTTTTGGATCACCAGTTCACAAATGTGGTCTTCAGGCCAATACCAGTAGATTCGCTCAGACTTCTCCAGCAGAGAGCCGTTCTTAAACCACTGGCACTCTGGTTCCGGCCGACCCACCACCAGGACTCTGAACTTGACTTGGTTTCCCTGTGCAACTGTCTGGCTGCTGATGCGTTCCAGGATCTTTGGTGCCTCCATGCTGGCTGAGAGCTTGACACGTTCTGGTTTTTTAGATTTTGCTTCGATCTTTCTGCGCTCCTCCTCCCTCTTCTTGTCAGCTTCCTCCTTCTCCTTGGCACGGTGAAGCAGCTCCTCCTTTGTTTTCCTGAGCAGACCCTCGTAGGACTCATCCCTCTTACGGGTCTTCAGCTCCACTGCTGTAATGGACTCGTAGTAGCCTTCTTCTGTGCGGCGCTTGAACTTGCCCCTCAGCTCCTCGGACTCCTCTGAGGCCTTTTCGTGGATGATTCTCTGGGCCTTTCTCAGTTTGACCACCTCCTTCTGCTGAGATTCCTCTGAAGGTTTGTCAATTTTCACCACCTCAAAGGGCGTTCTTCCCGGTTCTGTTGTGGTCTCGGCAGGTTTGGTGTCAGGAGCTCGGCGCAGATGAGTCCGGAAGTCCTCTTTTTGTTGAATCTCCAGTTTGACGGTGTGTTCAGCTGAGCCCAAGTTATTATCTGCCACCAGCTTGACCTCTCCCGAATCATACGATTTGACGTCAGTGATCTCCAGGTAATAGATTCCATCGTAGCGGAGTCTGTATCTTTTGCTTTTGCGGATCAGTTGTCCCTTGAGGTACCAGTTGACTTTTGGTGAAGGGTAACCCGTCACCCTGCAGCGGAATCTGGCCGTGTCTCCCTCCAGGACCCTGACTGGCTCAGGCAGGAGGACGATCTCGGGCTTCGTTTTCTCCGTTTCCTCCTCGGCAGTGACTCCGTACGGTCCTCCCTCGTGTGCCAAACGCTCCATCTCATCGATTCTCTGGGCTCCTTTTCTACCTTCTGGAAGCTGAGACTCTTCTACCAGTCCCTTCTCGTCCTTCACCACCAGGGTTGCCGAGCTCTGGTCCACTCCGTATTTGTTGGTGGCGCGGCAGGTGATGACGCCGCTGTCTCTGGCATAAGCAGCTTCGTAGTCCAGACTGCAGTAGCCAAACTCGTTGACCATTCGTAACCTGTTGGCAGCTTCTAACGGTTTGCCATCGTGCAGCCACTCCACCACCATGGTGGGGTCACCGATAGGGGTCAGTCTGCACTCAAAGTGAGCCGGACCAAAGCGCTTCATTCGGATTGAAGTCAGCTTCTTCTTGAACTGGGGCTTCTGCTGCTTCTCTTTGTCATAGAGGTCTCCCTCCTCCCACTGCTCTTGTCCATAGCGCAGATGCAGGGGCTCCAGTTCAGGAGCTGCAATCTCTTTGGCCTTGTAGGTTCCCTTTGGAATAATGAGTCTCCGTTCTGGTTCGGGTTCCGGATAGTCCACCTCGACGTTGACCCTGCAGCGAGTGGTGTCCCTGCCAGCCTTGTTGATGGCTGTGGCTGTGTACCAGGCGCTGTCGGAGCCAGAAGCAGAGGGGATCTGGAACTTAGCCTCTCCTCTGGTTCCATCGATCCTGAAACACAGAAACATGTAGATTATTGATCAGGACTCTGAGAAAGCCACAGAATGAGTCAAAAAAGACACAGACTTGACGTGCGGGTGCTTGTGTGGGCTGATGATGTCACTGTTCTTCAGCCAGACGATGTCAGGGAGGGGGTTTCCGACGGCTTTGACAGCCAGTTCCACCAGAGTCCCCTGCTTCACCGTCATGTTCTTCAGCTTCTCCACAAACTGAGGGCGTGCCAGCGTTTCTTTGGCTGAAACCAAGAGCAAAGGTTGATTGCGGGAACCTGTGAGAGGGTCAGCATCTTCTGTCTAGCTGCAGTCAGACCTTGGACAGCGAGGACGACGGAGACGGACGAGCGTCCGGCTCTGTTCTGGGCGATGACGGTCCACTCTCCAGAGTCCTCAGGCACAGCCGGGACAATGATCAGCGACTGGGTTCCGTCCTCTTTCACCACTATTTTGTGAGTGTGGTCGCTACCCACTTGTTGCCCTGAGGAGAGCACACATGCTGCTTTATTGCTGAGCTCTGGTGGGAACGAGCAGCAGAGCGAAGATCTTTGCTCACCATTGTGGAACCAGTATGTGTCGGGCACTGGTCTACCAACAACCTTCAGGTCAAATCTGGCGGTTTGACCTTCTAAACATTTACACGATGACGGTTTCATGACAAACACGGGTTTGTAGAGTCTTTCCAGCTGAGCCTCATCTGTTTCCTCAAGCCGGCGAGCTGGAGAACGTCCTGGAGAACGGCTGGGTGAACGGCTGGGTGAACGGCTGGGTGAACGTCCTGGAGAACGACTGAGAGGAGCGGGGGACGTGGACCTGACGGAGACACGTGGCCGTCAGAGCAGCTGTGGAAAGTGGCAACTAAACGTTTCAGTGAAGCTGTACCTGGTTTTCTGCACTGCTGGTTGAGGAACGTGGCTCACAGAGGTTCCAGCTCCACATGGTTCAGTGTAGAGCTTCCCAGAGCTGACGGCGTTTCCCTTGATGTTGGAGGCCGAGGCCGTGTACACGCCCTCATCCTCCGGCAGAACCACAGAAACCCGGAGGCTGGCCCGGCCGTCCTTCAGGAACTCCATCTGGTAACGTTCTCCGGCAGTGATGCGCTGGCCATCTTTGAACCAGGAGATCTGAAGATGGACAAAGAGCAGTGAAGCAGCGGCTCTCAAACGCCAGCGACCCCACGTCCGCGTGCTGTGCTCACCTTGGGGAGGGGCTTTCCAGCCACCCTGCAGTGGAAGGTGACGCCCATTCCCTCCCGGATCCTGTAGCTCTTCACCGCAGTCTCGATGCTGGGCTGCACAGCTTCCGAAGGGCTGGCCGTCACCATCAGCTCGCCATCTTCTGTCACCATCTCTTTGTATGTAATCTTCATGATCAGGAATTCAATCTCCTGGAGGAGCTTCTGCTCACTGGCAGAAAGACGGAACTCCTGCAGAGGACAGAAGAAGAAGACCTGAAGGTCTGAGAGGAAGCTCCTGCCCTGAGGGACACTGCTTCACTCCAACTTTGGATTTCAACAGTAAGATCTGAACGCTGACGGTCACAAGCTGCTGCCTGTGTGGGCTGGCAGGTCTACCACAGCCATCAGCTGTGGGCGAGGAGCGGAAGCCTAGATGAAGGCCTGCTCTCTGAACCAAAGCCGTCTGTGCCAGGACGCTCGTCACCACTTCCAGCAAATCTGATGCTTGACTGACATCAGATGGGATTTTGTTTTGTTTGTTGATTTTTAATGACCACACAGACTGAGTGTTTCCATGGCGATCAGCAGTAACAACATGAATGCTTGATGCTGCTGCTGGTCTACCTGTCCAGAGACGACGGCGGTGCTCGTCGGCTCCTCTGCGCTGATGAACACAGGGGGGACGTCTGCCACTCTGGGCTCCTGCTCCACCACAAACACTTCCTGTTTGATGCCCACTTCCTGTTTCATGGTCACTTCCTGTTTGATGCCCACTTCCTGTTTCATGGTCACTTCCTGTTTGATGCTCACTTCCTGCTCCTTCATGTAGGCTTCATATTCGTCTGTTAGCAAAGCAGAGGTTTGACAGCTGGTCTGATGAGAGGAAACTAGTGGGTGTTCTGAGGCGGTGGGGGGCCTACCTTCCTCCAGCAGACAGGCCGAGGCCCAGACCTCCCCCAGCTGGTTTCTGGCAAACACGAAATATTCTCCAGCATCATCGGCAAAGGTCATGGAGATCTCCAGCTTACACTCGCCGGTGTCCTTTTTGTAGGCAACTTTGTACCTGACAGACAGAAGACAGGAAACTACAGGTCACACCTACTTTGAGGAAGGTGTCCGCCCCCTAGAGGCTGCAGTGGACATTGCAGTTGATGGACAAACGCTGAGACAGAGCTATCCCTGCAGGATGGACCAGGTTTCCCCCAGTGGTGGACCGGGACACCCTGCCTGGCGCGGCTCTCTGACACATCTGGGACACACCTATGCGGATCACACACCTGTATCCTGTCACCAGCGGGACGCCGCTCTTCTTCCAGATGATGTGGGGTCTGGGGCTTCCTCCAACCTGACAGTCAAACACCACCCTTCCTCCTTCCAGCAGCCTCTGAACACTCGGCCTCTTGATGAAGTAAGGAAGGGTGGCGTCCTCCAGAGACACGTCCTCCTCCGGGACTTCTGGGGCTCCTCTGCAGACACAAGCGTGTTTGTGAAGCCGCCTGCAGCCTCAGATTCTGACACGGACACAACCTGAACTCACAGCTCCTCTGCAACTTCCACATCCTGAGTGGGAGCAGCTGGCTCCTCTCTGCTCTCCTCAGACACGTCCTCAGACACTGGGGGAGAAGAAGAGCCAGTCAGCAGGCAGCCAGCAGGAGGCCTGGCCTGGCCTTGATGTTCCTCACCCTGGACGAGCAGGTAGCAGGAGGTGCTGACGCTTCCCGCCTGGTTGGTGGCGGTGCAGGTGAAACGGCCGCTGTCTTCAGCGAAGGCCTCGCGGATCAGCAGCTGTGCCCGTCCGTCCTCGTAGCTCATCTGGAAGTCCGTGGAGCTCTCAATCTTGTAGTCCTCTCTGAACCACATGATGACGGGGGAGGGGTGGGCGCACACCTGCCACTCCAAGGTCACCGACTCGCCTTCGCTCACGGTGGTGTTCTTCAAGCCCTGCACACCAAAGAGGGTCACACCTGCAGCACACCTGCAATCCTGGCTGCTGGGAGCTCTCCCACTTACAGACAGCAGTGTGGGCGGTGCTACATCATCAGCTGCAGCCGGGACGGCCGCCACCCCCACCGCCACCACCTGCTGAGTCAAAGACTGGTCAGAAAAACACACTTTAAGAGGCCATGTTGTCATTATGTGGACAGATGCTGTGGACAGAGGACAGAACCCAAGCTACAGTAAGATCCGGTCAGCTTCCGCAGGAAGTGATGTCATCTTCTGCTTCCTGCTTCTCAGGCTGCCCTGTGGGAGCCCCAACCAGCAGGTGGTGCTGTGGAAGGCCTCACCTGCTGCTCCTGGCCAAGCTGGATGGTGCCGCTGCTCATCACACTGGTTATGCTGGTTATACTGGTGTGAGTGGACTCAGTCACATGACCTCCTTGTTTCCATGGTGGCAGGATGTCTGGGCCAGCAGCTGGCCTGAAGGGGGAGCCACAGGGTGAAAGTGGGACCTTTGTCAGGGCTCCAGTTGCTCTGGGGTCTACTCACCTGGCTGGTGTGGGCGTCGGTGCCTTCACGTGTCTGACTGGTGACGGGGACTGCTGGCGTCCCGCCGCCACCTTGGCCACCAGCAGGGTGGGGGACTTGGAAGTAGGTTTGGGAAGAACTCTTGGGGGGGCTTTGTGAGCCAGTTCTGCCTCCTCTACTTGGACCTTCATCATGGTGGAGGTGTGGAAGCTGGTCTCCATCCTCTGAGGGAGAGGACACGGCTGACAGTCAACTAGCGCGTTCAGCAGAAGCTCTGAATGCTGGACGTGTTCGTACCTGCTCCACCTCAGTCTGGTGCATCTGGGAAACCAGAGTCTTTGTTTTCTTTGCTGGAATGGTTTCCTCACCTGGACGCGCAGGTGTTAGCGTTAGCAACCCTGACACATACATGCTAACAGTCTCCTGTGTGCTTCATGGAGGTTCCTGTGCATGAGTGCCCAGAAGAAGAAAAGCTTCCTGCTCACCCTGAACCATGAGTTGGGCAGTGCAGGTGGCCCGGCCACTGCTGCTGCTGGCCGTCACCGAGTACGCCCCCGAGTCCTCGGGGAAGGCCTCGGCGATCAGCAGGCTGTGCAGGTCGCCCTCCTGCAGGATCCTGAAGTCAGCAGAGCTCTGGATCTCTGCTCCCTCCCTGTAGAACCTGACCAGCGGAGTGGGAATCCCTGTGACCCGGACGTCCAGCCTCACCTGGCTCCCCTGGCTCACCGTGGTATTCTGCAGCCGCTGGACAAAGCTAGGGGGCGCTGTCTCCGCTGGTGGACACAAAGGTCAAAGTGGTACCAATACAGGAAGTGTGTGGCCTGTCAGTTAGCCAGGAGGCTTCCAGGTGCTCTCACCTGTGACCAGGAGCTCGGCGGTGCTTGTGGCTTGTCCGGTACCATTGGTGGCCCTCACCGAATACCTTCCGCTGTGTGTGACGCTCACCGCTGGGATCTCCAGAACAGCGCGGCCTTCGCTGAAAGAGATCTGAATGCCGGGAAGAGCAGCAGCGGAAAGAAGCTGGCCATCGCGGAACCAGCTCACCTCAGGAACTGGAGAACCTGCAGAGGCACCAAAACTCCAGTCAACTGAGGAGATGAAGATGTCGGCTCGGTTCTTCCGCTGTGAAGGATGGAACGCTGTCCCACATCAACAGGCTGATCCATCATTAGCAGGGTGGCTTAGCCGGCTAGCTGGCTAGCTGCTTTAGAAGGTTCTCGGTTGGAATTCTGTGGGTGGAGTTTGCACGAGTTCTCTTTGACTCCTCCCACCATTCAAAGGTGTGATTGACCTTAGCTGTGAGTGAGAGTGAGCGCTTGTTGGAGACCCCGCCCCCTCACCTGCAGGCTGCTAATTAATTATCAATGATTTGAAATGACTCTAAAATCACTGCTGCCCAAACTGGAATAAAAATCAATCTAACTGTAATTTCAGGAGGAGGAAATGTTCTGCTCTGCTCACGGTTTTTATTCAGGCTCATTTTTATGTGCATTTCTAAGCAGCAACAGTGGCGGCGGGATACTCACCGCTGACTTGAGCCTGGAACGTGGCGGCACTACCCTCCAGGGACACCACGTTCTGCAGCGGCTGCGTGAATGTTGGCGCTTGAGTCGACATGGTCGCTGGCACCCTGAAGATGCAGAAGAGGAGGCGGTTCATCAGGCTCAGGCACAGAAGAAGCTCTGGACCTGGACCAGGACCAGGACCTGGAGCAGGACCAGGACCTGGAGTCACTCAGCTCAAACATGCTATCGCTTCCCTTTAACATCTGTGGCTAACGCTCATTTAATGACCTCCACCAAGGGAGGAGGCATTGGAGGCATTGGTTTGTTTGCTTTTTGTCGGCCTGTTTGAAACCTTAAGTAAATGTTGCTAATGTTCCAAAGAACAGATGATCAAATGTTGGTGATGTTCAGGATTCTGGAAGAACTTTGACCTTTGATCATCCAGAGATCAAAGCCAAGGGTCTTTCAACCTCAAGTGAGCCAGTATGTTGTTACCTTGTCTTACTGCCTGTACACTCTCACTGATCATTTCATCAGATCAAACAGCTGATCAGCCAATCACATGGCCTCATCTCTGCGTGTAGGCGGAGCCAAGACAACATCCAAGTGGCTGAAGCAAGCGGATTAAAGTAACTATTTCACAAACTGCTATTTCACAATCTACTGGACCCCAGAGACTGTCAGAGACTGGGCAGACTGGTGCAAGATGATAGAAAGATAACAGTCACTCAAATAACCAGTCGTTTAGCCGACAGGCAGAACAAACAGGTGGAACCTTGAAGATGATGGGCCCCAGCAGCAGAAGACCCCCGTGGTTCAGCTGGAAGTCAGGAGATGCTTTCCTAGCTTAGCATGTGTGGCTAACCACCACCAACACGGCCCCGCTATCAAGTTAGCTTTACCGACAGACATGCTACATGCTCCACATGCAGCATAGAGGAAGTCTCAGTCCTCTCGGACCGTCGGGGCAGCAAAAACTAAATAAGTAAAACTACTATAACTGACCTAAATAACAAAATAAAAACTACCTTTAAAACTACAACAAACAATATAAACAATATAAACAGTCATGAGGTGTATGACCCTGTTAGGGTGGAGTAGTGCAGATGAGCAGGGCTAAAGTCCTGAGACTGGTGTGTGCAAGGGCAGAGTCAAGGCCCAGAGTCAGTGGTGGGGCCAGCAGGGGGCTGAGTGACGTTTGCTTATTTCTTCTTCTTGTTTTTTCTCGGGTCCAGTGTTTCTCTTGTTTGTTAACAAGAAAAAAGAGTCTGCATCACACATGCTAGCAGCTAGCTCATGCTAACAGTGGTCGTGAGGTCAGGTTGCTGGACTGATTAGAACTCAGCGGATGTGTGCAGCCTGGTTACAGCAGCACATCACCAGCAGCTTCTCCGCGCTCAGCCTGAACAGCAGAAATGTGCTGAGTGACTGCTGAGCGTCCAGTTTGTGCCCAGCTATAAATGTCAGAGGGCGGAGCCTGTTGGCGAGCAGATGACTGTGATGGACGGCGGCAGCTGGAGGTCAGACGGAACATTTAGCCAGAGAAAGAAAGTGGAGTTAAAAGGAAAAGAGCAAAGTGATCAGTCCTGCTTCCAAACAGCCATTCAGAGGTGATTTCTGCTGCTCTGCAAAGAAACAGTCACACAAAAATCACTTTCTGGATTCTTCTGTCCTCAAAACCAGATTCAGCCTCGACAACCCATCAGCTGACTGTTTCTGTCACGTTTCTATGGAGATCAGTGTCGCTCAGCAGCAGTCAGTCAGACAGACAGACAGCCAGACAATCGGTCAGTTAGTCAGTCAGTCAAAAACTCATATAGTCAGTCAGTCAGCCAGACAATCAATCAGATAGTCAGTCAGACAGACAGACATTCAGACAGTTGGTCAGTAAGTCAGTCAGACAGCCAGACAGTCGGTTAGTCAGTCAGTCAGCCAGACAATCAATCAGATAGTCAGTCAGACAGACAGACATTCAGACAGTCGGTCAGTCAGTCAAACAGTCAGAGAAAGACAGAGAGACAGTCAGAATCAGACAGACAGTAAGTCAGTCAGACAAGTCAGTCAGTCAGAAAGACAATCAGTCAGAAAGACAGTCAGTCAATCACATCCCATCAATTCATTAATCAGAACTGATCCAAAATGGTGTCTCCAGTGGCACTTCTGCAGAGTACTGGCTGGCTGCCTGGTGACTGGCTGACTGCCTGCTGACCAGCTGACTGACGGCTGAGTGCCTGCTGACTGAGGGCTGACTGCCTGCTGACTAGCTGATGACTGACTGGCTGCCTGATGACTGGCTGACTGAGGACTGTCTGCCTGCTGACTGGCTGACTAGCTGGCTGAGGGCTGACTGCCTGACTGCCTGCTGACTGGCTGAGTGATGGCTGACTGCCTGCTCAGACTGAATAAATGTGATGAAGCAAAAAGCAGCAGGCTGTCAGGAACAGTCAGACCACTGTAACAGTCAGCTCAGCAAAGGACTGATTCAGCTGGAAAAGCAGGCAGCTTTGGACTGAAAGTGCCAGCTGTGGTGCAGAGCATGAGCAGGCAGCCAGGCTGGCTGCCTGCTCCAGGAATAGCCTGAGCCCTGAGCTGTGACTGACAGGCAGCAGCTGGGTCACCTGATAGCGCCGCCGCTCATTCCCTTAAAAAGCCATCAGGCAGCAGGACGCAGGCCTCCAGCAGCTATTCTGGGCCTGCTCCCTCACCACCAGCCAGCAAACAGCCAGCAAACAGCCAGCCACACTCACAAACACACCACTGTCCCCAAACAGGCCCCCAGTGGAGCTCCACGAGCAGTGCCCGGCGGCGGCGCTCCCACGCCACCTACTCACCCGTCTCCAAGAGTGCCTGCTGGGACGGCGTCCCGGGGCTGGAAGACGCCTCCTGGTCCACACACGCTTGACGAGGTCCAGACCAGAAGGTGCAGATGCTCCTCGCTGTCCCTCCAGGCCAGGAACTCTGCTCAGGAGGGCCTGGAGCTCCCCCAAAGCCTTTATACCACCAGCAGGCCCCGCCCCCTGGCCACAGGGGGCGGGGCCTGCTGGCGGCCATTTATGAGCCAGCAGAGCCCAGAATCCCCACAAAACCGCCCCCCCCCACCCTCAGCTGAGACTTCATTGATCTTTGATTAGTGATTGATCCAAGTATAAAGACACAAACACAGAGATACACACACCCTCACACACACACAGAGACACACACACACCCTCACACACACACAGAGACACACACACACCCTCACACACACACACAGAGACACACACACCCTCACACACACACAGAGACACACACACACCCTCACACACACAGAGACACACACAGAGACACACACACACACCCTCACACACACACACAGAGACACACACACACCCTCACACAGAGACACACACACACCCTCACACACACACAGAGACACACACACACCCTCACACACACACAGAGACACACACACACACACCCTCACACACACACAGAGACACACACACACACACCCTCACACAGAGACACACACACACACTCATACACAAACACAGAGACACACACACACCCTCACACACACACACACCCTCACACACACAGAGACACACACACACCCTCACACACACACACACACCCTCACACAGAGACACACACACACACTCATACACAAACACAGAGACACACACACACCCTCACACACACAGAGACACACACACACACACTCACAGGTTTGGTAACTCAGCTGTCAGTTGTTTATCGCCCCCCCCCCGCCCCAGAGAAGCTCCTCACTGTTCCTGGGTCAGATGAATGCAGAGGTCAAAGGTCACATCTACTGGTACTTACAGAAGCGTGCTAGCCGTCGTTAGCTTGTGCTAGCTAGGTCAGACTTGCTGGTCTGGAACCAGCAGCAGATGCTGCTCCATGCTAGCAGGAGAAGCTAGCCCCACGGCTAGCTCCAGAAGCAGAGGGGAAGGTTTGAGTCGCCACCGTCGAATAAATCTTTAAACCAGTCAGCTACATTTTCAGCTCATCTTTCCAGTCTGGGCTATTCCCAGAAGGAATGAAGACAGCAAAGATTATCCCTATTTTTAAGTCCGGTGATAAAAATGATCCTACAAATTACAAACTTATTTCATTATCATCTCAACTGGCAAATATCCTGGAAAAATTATTCCATAAAAGATTATACAATTACTTGGAAAAATACAATACACTTTGTGAACGGCAATACGGCTTCAGCCCAAAGAGCAGCACTGCCTTGGCCGTAATAGTTAAAGTCGAAAACACATCAGATGCAATAGAAAATAAACAATATGCCACAGGAGCGTTTTTAGATCTAACTAAAGCTTTTGGTAGCGTTAATCATGACTTATTACTCAGAAAACTGTATAAATATGGAATCAGAGGTGTATGTTTGTCCACAGAGACGGATGATTCAGAGCTTCAAACAGTGACCTGTGGTCTCCCCCAGGGGTCAGTGTTGAGCCCTCTGCTTTTTATCCTTTACGTTAATGATATATGTTTGGTCTCAAAAACTTTACATTTTATATTATTTGCAGATGATACAAATATAATTCACTGGGGTAATGATTTAGAAACATTAATTGATGAGGTAGAGAGAGCTAATATTACTAAAAAGCTGGTTTGACAAATTTACATAAAATTTGAGGAAAACTAAATTTGTAGTGTTTACAAATCGCCAAATAAATGCGAACAAAAATTTAGTTATTGAAGATACAGAGATTGAATGAATAAATGAAATTAAATTCCTAGGAATAATAATCATAATGAACTTGTTGGAATAAATTGGAAAAGTCACATACAATTCAAAAAGACAAAATCACATAAATCATTAGCAATTATATCAAAAGTAAAAGAATGTTTGAATGAAAAAACATCCTGTACAGTTCACTGATTCTAGCCTACATGACCTCTGGTGTGGACATGTGGGGAAACACTTACAGCTCCAATGACTCTTGTCCAAAAACCAGCAATGCGACTTCCTACAGGGCACCTACGAACAAAGTCTTTATGCACAATAACACAATGAAATTCACAGACCTAGTACATTTCAAAAGCGCACAATTTATGTACAAAATTAAAAATAAACAATTACCATTTCACATACAAAGTCTCTTTCAAATTCGAGAGTGCATGTAAGGAGAGGACACGATGCGTTCAGAAACTGTGGGAGAAACGGCACTGCAGTCCAGCTGTGGGAGCAAACGTGTGGAACAATGTGGACCAACGTATCAGACTGGAGAACGCTGAGTCACTTCAGAAGTTTGTAGAAAAGAAGGTGATGAGGGCGGGGTGAACTGGAACCCGTCATGTTTTCAGACTGCCTACGTTGTGAATGTAGCAGCTCTTTAAGGCGCCACAAGCTCAGCCTTCTTCTCCTTTTACAGACTTTTGTGTTCATTTGTTTTGGGGTTTTTTTGCTTCCTTCGCTTGTGACAGAAATGTCTGCAATTGTCTTTCTGGAAAAATAACTCAAGGTCCTCCTCCTGGCCCTGGCCAGGAGGCCTGATGGCGGCAGGCTCCGCCCCCAGTCCACTGGTGAAGGTCCTGGAACCAGCAGGAAAGCAACTCTGGGAGCAGAGCGCTCCACCGGGACCATCTGGTGCTCTCAGCTCCTCCAGGACCTCTGAGGACCTCGGAGGTCCTGGAGGAGGACTTAGTGGGCAATGCCAGCACGGTCATGTGACCGTGCTGAAACTCACCTGTGCAGTCTCAGGAGGGCTGCTGCTGCTGCTCTACAGGCTCCACGTGGATTTTACTCATCAATCATCAGTAATCACACCAGGCTGCAGAGCAATTTGGCCACACTGACGCTTGTATCCTGCAGGGGGCAGTGCTGCACTGTAAGAAGAGCCAGGTTTTCCTGTGGGAGGAGATTAAAATAAGAAGACCTCAGCTTAGAGGAGCAGAAGAAGAGATCAATGAAGCAACCAATTCAGAGCCGCATAAAAGTGGAGGGAAATGAAAGGGTTTCACACACCTGAGCTCAGCTGAGGTTAGGGTTAGCTCACCTGAGCTCAGATGAGGTTAGGGTTAGCTCAGAGGAGGTTAGGATTAGCTCACCTGAGCACAGATGAGGTTAGGGTTAGCTCAACTGAGGTTAGGGTTAGCTCAGCTGAGGTTAGGGTTAGCTCACCTGAGCTCAGCTAAGGTTAGGGTTAGCTCAGCTGAGGTTAGGGTTAGCTCACGTGAGCTCAGCTAAGGTTAGGGTTAGCTCAGCTAAGGTTAGGGTTAGCTCACCTGAGCTCAGATGAGGTTAGGGTTAGCACAAAAACGCACACGTGAGATGGAAGATGGTGATGAAGGTGAAGCTGGAGATGTTGGCACTGGCAGGAGGACCCACCTGCAGATCAGATGAAGAAAAGCTTTCGTCTTCAGATTTGAATCTGCGTGAGCAGATGTTTGACCTCAGCATCTCCACACGCTTCTGCCTGACCCCTCAGGCCTGGAGGACACGTGGCTGCACTACAAGACTGCAGTAACCTTTCTCCAAAGTAGGAGTGAAAGTTCCAAAAAAACCTGAAGGCAGTACTTGAACTTGAAGCTCTCCGAGGAGCTGAGAGGGCATCAGAGAGCTTCTGGCCCAGACAAATGTGTTACCAGGAATATTTCATGTCCAGGAATGATCTGGAATTGTTTCATTATTTGGGCCGTTTCCATGGAAACGAGCGGACATCTCTCCAACGATGTTAATGTTGATGAGATCTTCAGCCTGACAGGATGTGCTTGAAGCACTCTCTGTGATTAGCATAATTGCTTCCCTATTATGCTAATTAGCGCGTGGACGCGTCCCTACGCTTGAACGGTTGACAGAACTGTCCTGACGTCCCCTCGACAGGTCCTGCTGGGTGGACGACAACCACCAGGAGCTGGCAACACACTCCTGCTCCACACATCTATCTTCATCACTCTCTTCCTGAGGTCACTGCTCACCTGGCCAGGTGAGCTCCTCCTCCCAGGAACCCTGACTTTGGCTCCTTGGAACAGACGGAAAAAACAGTCAGAAAATACGAGTGTTAGCACCAGTGTGTTCGCAACAGAGACCCAAATGACCTCTGAACCTGCTGCAGAGCAACACACACACACACACACCCATACACACACACACACACACATACACACACACTCACTCACGCACACACTCACAATGAAACAGGAAGCCATCTTTGTTGTGGAAACCGGCAGCAACATGAACGACCAAATGTGAATGTTCCTTCAATCTTAAAGGTGATTAAAGTTCCCAAACAGACCATAATAACATCTGTGCAGCAAAGATTTATTAAAGGTGAGGATCTGAGAAGATGTCCCACTCTGGTCGTGTTCTTGCTCACTGACCTGATGAGCAGACGCCCCAGCTTTCCGCCTGTTTCCACTCTTTATTCATCTGAACGTGCTGGTTCGGGTGAGACAGGTGAACTGCTGGAGGACCATCTGGTGGTGCTGGAGGACCGTCGGGTGATTCTGGAGGACCGTCGGGTGGTTCTGGAGGACCATGGGGTGGTTCTGGAGGACCATCTGGTGGTGCTGGAGGACCGTCGGGTGATTCTGGAGGACCATCGGGTTTTTCTGGAGGAGCATCGGGTGATTCTGGAGGACCGTCGGGTTTTTCTGGAGGACCGTCGGGTGGTTCTGGAGGACCATCGGGTGATTCTGGAGGACCGTCGGGTTTTTCTGGAGGACCGTCGGGTGGTTTTAAAATCATGAAAATCAAGAAAGGGTGTAAAGGAAATGTGAGCTTGAGCCAGTTCAGAGGGACACACATGTAGGTCAGCAGCAAGTTTCTTTCTTGGTGTTTTGGACCGCGGCTCCTCTGCTTCACCGCCGTAATCAGCAGGAAGTAATCATCACGGTTAGCTTAAGACGGATTTCATTAAAGTGCTCAGGTCAGAAGCTTTGGACGATTACATCTGCAGGATCAGGACGCTGCTCACAGGACAAACAGCTGCACACGCTGCCCTCCTCGCTCCTGGAGGTCCACAAGAGCCCCGTCCTGGAGCTGGCCGGGTTCCAAAGCTGCTGCTCCACCTTGAACGAGGATCCACGAAGAACAGGAAGCAGCCGCAGGCGTCAGGAATCCCACAGATGTTTCTACACACAAGGACAGCAGCTGTAGCTGACAGCAGAGGACTCCTCTGAGGACTCCACCTCATCCTGGTCTGCTGACCTGCTGCTTCCTCTGCTCCACCTGACCCACCAACGTCCTCAGATCCAGGACCAGGTCCAAACGTCCCACTGCCGGGTTCTGTCCCTCCACCAAAGGTGAAAGTGGAGCTTGGGTCTGGGCTGAACCCTGGTGCAGCTGGTCCAGGTCCTGTTCAGCAACACCACTAACCCCCCTGAGCTAACGCTGAGAGCCAACCATCATGGTTCTGGTTCTGCTTGTCTACATCTGAGGATCATCTTCCTGAGGCGAGGAGGAGCTGGAGGAGGAGGTGAGGACCAGGCTGTCAGGAACTAATCATGAAAGTCCTGATGTGTCACCAGACATGAAGGAACCGTCTACTTCAAACACTGAGTCGTCCAGCAGAAAGTGCCAGTGTCAGTCTGCAGCTCCGCCCACTCCTCTCACCAAATCAGGAAGTGGGACTCGTTTCCATCCAGGCTGCCAGTTACACTGAGCTGCAGCGACCATGTCTGACCTTACCTAAACGTTCTGACTCTGAAATACGTCCAAAACTAAACCCTGATGGAGAGGTCTCAGAAAGACGGAGGAGAATTTAAAGCCCAGCAAAGTTCATCTTCTCCTGGACAGGCAGGAGTGGGCTTGTCCAACCTAGCTCCACCTGACGTAGACAGACGTTTCACACAGATGAATAACAGGCCTGCAGACTGGAAGAGAGGAGGTCATCAACGGACACAAACAGACCGTGTGCGCCCCCTGGTGGAGGACGTCCATCCTGGACTCAGCAGCCGACCTGGCAACCTCTCCTCTGGGGGAGGGGCAGGGGACCACGCCCACAACCTGACAGACTGCTCCTGTGAGGAACATCTGGAGGACCCAGACACAGTGTCTGTCTGTCTGTCCATCTGTCCGTCCATCCATCCATCTGTCCATCTATCCGTCCGTCCATCCATCCATCTGTCCATTCATCCATCCGTTCGTCCATTTGTCCATCCATCATCTGTCCGTCCGTCCGTCCATCCATCTGTCCATCTTTCTGTCCATCCATCTGTCCGTCCATTTGTCCATCCATCCATCTGTCCGTCCATCCATCCATCCGTCCATTTGTCCATCCATCCATCCGTCCGTCCATCCATCCATCTGTCCATCTTTCTGTCCGTCCATCCATCCATCCGTCCGTCCATTTGTCCGGCCATCCATCCATCCGTCCGTCCATTTGTCCATCCATCCATCCATCCATTTGTCCATCCATCCATCCATCCGTCCATCCATCCATCCATCCAACCATCTGTCCATCCATCCATCAATCCATCATCCGTCCAACCATCAATCCATCCATCCGTCCAACCATCCATCTGTCCATCCGTCTGTCCGTCCATCCGTCCGTCCATCCATCTCCTAGCAGGTCCCTTGCAGGTTGCTGAGGGGGCGGGGCCTATCAGTGACTCCACACCAACAAGGTGAAAGATTAAATCCATCCTGGTTTCATCACACTTTAATTTGATATAATATATATATATAACAAATTAACAGCAAGTGTTTGGTTCTAATTTTTAGCTAATCCGGTCGGTGACTGACACTGTTCAGGAGCTCAAAATAACCGTGCACTCTAGTGTCCGTGCTGTGTGGATTATTTAAGATTATGTTGTAATTCCCTGTTTAATCTCCATCGCTTTAAGATTGAAAGTGTGGAAAGTGTTTGATGAGATGTGGAAATCTCTCATGGAAAACTTTGACAGATTATCGCTCTCATTCCATCTCAAAGAGGAGGACAACAACATTCAGGCAACCGCACAACAGCCGCCAAAAGACAGCCGAGGTAAGCAGCCCAATAGCTGGGAGCTGCCGTCACCTGAGCTGGGCCCTTTCTGACGGGTGAAGCAGATGATCAGCTGACGGGACGTCCAAGGAAGTGTGGACGTCTGCCTGGCTGTGGGCTCGTGTCTGACTCACACCTGAATGGATTCATCTGTGGAAGCAAAAACTGCCCGAGAGAACCCAGCTAGCTGAAGCAGGCAGGAAGTTAGCTGAAGCAGGCAGGAAGGGTTTCAGTTCAAAACTGCTCGGGCTTCCATGATGAGGCGTGGAAGCCCGATATTTCTGCCTCCAGACGTGAACAGACTGCGTGACTCATTGTTGCACTTGGACTCCATCGAGTCACGAACGGAGGACGTAGGAACAGCGCCAGTCCAAATGCTAATTATTGCTAATGAGGGTGTCAGTGGTGATGACTGTCAGCACCGAGGACGGCTGACGAGCCGGAGCGATATTCACGCTACACCCTCGCTGTCAGTCCCAACTGGCAGGAAAAGATGGCAGCCATCACCACGGAAACAAGCCGCCGGCCGCTGAGCTGCCAAAGATCATCATGTGAAGGAACCCAAGCCTCAGCCCTGAGATCCAGCTGTAAAGCAGGCGGAACAGAACGGACTTGGACTTTGTTCCTTCTCCCTTTAGCCTGACTGAACAGCTGCGGTGATGAAAACCCACCAAGGAAGGGGTCAAACGAGGATTCAAACACACATTTATACTTTACAAACTCTCAGACCTCAGAAAGACCTGCAGCAGGAGTCAGGAGGAGCTCCAGAACACAGCAGGGAAGGTCAAAGGTCAAAGCACAGTTCACACTTCTTCACGCTGGTCAGTCCATCTGCCAACAGGGGTCAGAAGGTCAAGCAGGCACTTCTGGGCAGGGTGTCGATGGTACCAAGTACCAGGAGCAGCTGCTTTCCTTTGTTCCAGCTGTTGTCCTGGAGCTGGTCCAGGAACTGGTCCTGAACCCAGGTGGTGCTGCAGATCCAAATCTGCGCATGTCTCCAGCACAACTGGAACCAACCGTCCCAGCACCGCCGACCGACTGGAAGCACCTGTGCTGAGCCAGGCAGTCGCTCTCATGAAGGCCCCACGCTGGGTTCAGGAACCGTCAGCAGAGTCTGGAACTCTTCTTTCAGAGAATTCCAGGAGAACCGGGAGGTGTCCACCTGGAGGAGGAGCAGAATCAGAGTGTGCTGCTGTAGCTTAGCTCAGCGCTTGGCTTGGCTCAGTGAGCTTCTTTAACCACTTCATGAATAATAATAACAATGATCAGTCATGCAGGGGGAGGAGCTGAACACAAACTAAAGAAGGTGCATTGTGGGAAACACACCTCTGCGACTCTGCGGTTACCTTGACGACGTGTCTGCGTGCCATGTCAGGTCTTCTGCAAAGCATCTGCAGCCGCTTGCAGAGCTGCTCCGGCGTTGAGTACAGGTATTCAGCTGCAGACGGAGGACACAGGCGGGTCATGTGATCAGTGACAGGCCGCCAACCGCTGACGTGAGCAGTGAGGCAGCCTGAGGTTACCTGGGAAGATTTCAGGATACACCAGCGCCTTGGGACACAGAGGGTAGCAGCCGCAGTGGACCGCTTCCAACCTGCAGGAAACGTTTGAATAAACCCAAGCACACCTGCCGACTAGTTCAACCAGCCAGTCAGTGAGTCAGTCAGTGAGTCAGTCAGTCAGCCAGCCAACCAGTCAGTCAGTGAGTCAGTCAGTCAGTCAGCCAGCCAACCAGCCAACAGGCCCAGGCCCAGTTGTCTGGTCCAGTGGCAACAGAACCCACAGGAGGAAACACTTACATGGCAACTCCAAAGAATTCATGCTTGGCTGTGGAAACGACCACGTCAGCCTCTACCAGGACTCTCAGATAGTCCTCTTTACTGGACAGGAAGCCCCAGTTCACAATATACTGGTCCAACTGGTGCCGAGCCTCCAGGAAGACCTCTGCAGAACAAGAAGAGGGAGAGGAGGTATAAAAGGGAGAAAAGATGAAAAAACAAGATTATCTCTGCAGATTCACTTTAACTTTCATAAAGTCTGTCAGTCAGCTCTAGTCTGACCCCTAGAGTCCACCAGAGACCCCAGTATCCACCAGAGACCCCAGGATCCACCAGAGACCCCAGGATCCACCAGAGACCAGAGACCCCTAGCATCCACCAGAGACCCCAGCATCTACCAGAGACCCCTAGCATCTACCAGAGACCCCCAGCATCTACCAGAGACCCCAGCATCTACCAGAAACCCCTAGCATCTACCAGAGACTCATTACAGATGCAAGACTTTACTTTCAGAGGCCTGACATTTTTGTATTTAAAATTCATTTTACTGATTTCAAGCAATATTCTAATTTTATGAGTTTTTAAATTTTCCTAAAAAGTCCTAATCAGCAAAATCAAAACAAATAAAAGCTTGAAATATATTTATTTGCATACTATTTGTCTATATAATATGTACATTTCACCTTTAAAGTTGCAGAAATGCAGGCACTTTCTCAGGATATTCTAATTTTCCTAGTAGTGCTGTAGAATAATAGAGATGATGACTGGATGGGTGGGGGGGGTGGGGGGTAATCAATACTCTGACCTTATTAACAAATCAAAGTTGATTAAAATTGTCCTAATGTGATTGGCTTCCCAGCATCCATAAAAATGATCCTTGATATGGTCTGGATTTACAATCAGCTGCACAAACTTTATACCGCAATATCCCAGAGTGTGTTCATTACATTCACACACACACACACACACTCACTCACTCACTCTCACACACAAACACACACTCACTCACTCTCACACACAGACACACACACACACATCATGGTGATTACAGCACCATCAGCCAATGATTGATGACATGGGTTATCAATTGCTGTGATGATATAAATGCTTTGCTGACCTCTGACCTCAGCACCAACCAACAGATGAGTTTGGGATTGTCAAGATTAGGCTGGTCCTCACGACTTCAAAGGCCTGGTTGAGGGTTCAAGGTTGTAAGGTCACGGTCAGGTTAGGGGCTGGGGAGCACGTCACATCTCTGAAAGAGTGTGTGTGTGTGTGTGTGTGTGTGTGTGTGTGTGTTGGGGGGGCTGTACCTGGAGGATCAGTAAAGGTCTCTCCCAGCACTGACAGGTGAAATCTGAGCTGCCGTTCCTTCAGTTTGATCAGGGTGGAGAAGAAGAGTTCTGGATTCTTATCATGTTCCCTACACACACACACACACACACACACACACACACACACACACACACACACACAGCTCGTATTTCTCAGATGGCACATTTCTAATATAACCAGCTGAATATAAAATGTGTCACCTGACTACACTCAGAAAGCCTGACTTCCTGTTAGCTGTTAGCCATGAAGATTGTAGTTTTAGACAGAGAGAGAGAGAGGAGAGAGAGAGATAAGGAGAGAGAGAAGGAGAGAAGGTCTGACAGAGTTAGTTATTATGGGATTAAAGGTATTCCAGATGTAAAACCAGAGGTCTGTTTGCTACAGTTTCAATCAGGATGTCAATCCTCTGATCCTGATCAGCACAAAGCTTCTCTCTCATACACACACACACACACACACACACACACAGATTGAAGTTCAGCCCACCCCACCGGTGCTCCAGCATGTTCACCTGGAACAGCTGTTCAGCCCCCAGCGGAGCAGCAATAAGACGGAGCTGCTGTAATCTGAGGATCGGGGCCACACTCAGATTAAAACAAACAGACGATGAGCAGCTTCAATCACAGATTAACAGAAAGCCTCGTTTCTATAATCCATCTGTGCTTTTGCTCAGTTCAGAACAGATTACAGCACCGCTGCTGCTGCTGTAATTTGATATATAACACACACACACACACACACAGTTGCTGCACTGACAATCTGAGTGTGTGAAACAACAACAGAGTCAGACTCTGAATGTGAAAGTCAGGATTAAACAGGCTCCAGGCTGAGGAGGGGCGCTGTCACCTGGGGATCATATGACCCCATCAAAGGTCTACAGAGGGGAGGTGGACACTCTTCATCCTGCTCATGTTTGATGAGGATCATCTGCACCCACAGCTGACCTCTCCTCTAAAGGTGACAGGAAGTGACAACTCACCACCTGTGAGGCCAAACGATGTGTAGAGGCCTCAGCTGCTCCAGGCAGCCTGCTGCACTACCTGGACTCTGCTCTGTCCTGGACCGACTGGTGGACTTAGGTGCTTCCTCCAGACTGGCAGCAGCATCAGACCCCATGAAGACCACAGGAAGCCCACAGGAAGCCCACAGCACCCCATCAGTGTGTCACAAAACAATGGAAAATAAAGAGAAGCATCAACTTCCTGGCTGACAGGAACAGTTGTGAGGCGAGTTTAAAGTTCTGGTTTGGTTCGGTCTGGTTTAGTCTGGTTTTGTCTTGTTTGGTCTTGTTTGGTTCTGGTTTAATTCTGGTTTGTTCTGGTTTATTCTGGTTTAGTCTAGTTTGCACTGGTCCGTTGTGGCGATTTACCAGTCAGTCTTCGCTCCTACCCTCACCTGTGGTCATGAGCTTTGGGTGGTGACTGAAAGAACGAGATGGCGGGTACAAGCGGCCGAAATGAGTTTCCTCCGCAGGGGGGCTGGGCTCTCCCTTAGAGACAGGTGGAGGAGCTCTGGTATCCAGGAGGAGCTCGGAGTAGAGCTGCTGCTCCTCCGCGTTGAGAAGAGCCAGATCAGGTGGCTCGGGCACCTAGTCAGGATGCCTCCCGGACGCCTCCCTGGTGAGGTGTTCAGGGCACGTCCCTCCGGTAGGAGACCCCCGGGAAGACCCAGGACACGCTGGAGGGACTATGTCTCTCGGCTGGTCTGGGAACGCCTCGGGATCCCCCCGGAAGAGCTGGACGAAGTGGCTGGGGAGAGGGAAGTCTGGGCTTCCCTGCTTAGGCTGCTGCCCCCGCGACCCGACCCAGGATAAGAGGAGGAAGATGAATGGATGGATGGATGGATGGATGGATAGTCTAGTTTGTTCTGGTTGATTCTGGTTTCATTCTGGTTTGGTGTAGTCTGTTCTGTTTTTGTTCTGGTTTAATCTAGTTTGTTCTGGTTTGGTCTGGTTTATTCTGGTTTGGTCTGGTTTGGTCTAGTTTGTTCTGGTTTGGTCTAGTTTGTTCTGATTTGGTTCTGGTTTGGTCTGGTTTATTCTGGTTTGGTCTGGTTCAGTTTAGTTTGTTCTGGTTTGGTCTGGTTTATTCTGGTTTGGTCTGGTTTGTTCTGGTTTGGTCTGGTTTATTCTGGTTTGGTCTGGTTTGGTCTAGTTTGTTCTGGTTTGGTCTAGTTTGTTCTGATTTGGTCTGGTTTATTCTGGTTTGGTCTGGTTCGGTTTAGTTTGTTCTGGTTTGGTTTAGTTTGTTCTGGTTTGTTCTGGTATTGCTCTCTGGGGTGCTGGTGGTCGTTTATACTAACTTGTCTGACTGGTAACACTGACCGGCTGATATCAGGGAAGTGGACTGGGTAGTACAGGACCAGACACTTGGGCCGGATCAGCAGGTCCAAGTCTCGTGGTCTGTGGTCTGGGATTTTCTTCATGAAGGAGGAGATGGAGGACAGGAAGGACTCCATGTTGAAGGTGGAGTTAAACACCACAACATCAGCCACCAGGCTGTCAACAGGAGACGAGGACAAACAGGTCACCAAACACCGTCTTCATGGAGACCAGAGCACACACAGACACACACAGAGACACAGACACACACAGAGACACACAGACACACACACACACAGACACACAGACACACACAGAGACACACACACAGAGAC